>CM076467.1:1178718-1751218 GCA_038419695.1 Scomberomorus guttatus | reverse complement strand
TTATGTACTTAACAAAAAAAGGTGAAATAACTGAAAACATGTTTTATATTCTAGTTTCTTCATAATTAGTCAAAGGGAACTTTTACTTATTTCATTAAAATTCACACCAAATAGGAAAAGCACTCATGTAAATAACAATATCCCTTACTTATTGTCAGTAGTAATATATATATATTTAGTACAGGCCAAAAGTTTGGACACACCTTCTCATTCAATGTGTTTTCTTTATTTTCATGACTGTTTACATTGTAGATTCTCACTGAAGGCATCAAAACTATGAATGAACACGTGGAGTTATGTACTTAACAAAAAAAGGTGAAATAACTGAAAACATGTTTTATATTCTAGTTTCTTCAAAATAGCCACCCTTTGCTCTGATTACTGCTTTGCACACTCTTGGCATTCTCTCGATGACCTTCAAGAGGTAGTCACCTGAAATGGTTTTCCAACAGTCTTGAAGGAGTTCCCAGAGGTGTTTATAGCACTTGTTGGCCCCTTTGCCTTCACTCTGCGGTCCAGCTCACCCCAAACCATCTAGATTAGGTTCAGGTCCGGTGACTGTGGAGGCCAGGTCATCTGCCGCAGCACTCCATCACTCTCCTTCTTGGTCAAATAGCCCTTACACAGCCTGGAGGTGTGTTTGGGGTCATTGTCCTGTTGAAAAATAAATGATCGTCCAACTAAAGGCAAACCGGATGGGATGGCATGTCGCTGCAGGATGCTGTGGTAGCCATGCTGGTTCAGTGTGCCTTCAATTTTGAATAAATCCCCAAGTGTCACCAGCAAAACACCCCCACACCATCACACCTCCTCCTCCATGCTTCACAGTGGGAACCAGGCATGTGGAATCCATCCGTTCACCTTTTCTGCGTCTCACAAAGACACGGCGGTTGGAACAAAGATCTCAAATTTGGACTCATCAGACCAAAGCACAGATTTCCACTGGTCTAATGTCCATTCCTTGTGTTTCTTGGCCCAAACAAATCTCTTCTGCTTGTTGCCTCTCCTTAGCAGTGGTTTCCTAGCAGCTATTTGGCCATGAAGGCCTGATTCGCGCAGTCTCCTCTTAACAGTTGTTCTAGAGATGGGTCTGCTGCTAGAACTCTTTTGCAATTTTCCGGACTGACTGACTAGTTAGCTGATTGGTTCTTGCCATAATATGAATTTTAACAGTTGTCCAATAGGGCTGTCGGCTGTGTAGTAACCTGACTTCTGCACAACACAACTGATGGTCCCAACCCCATTGATAAAGCAAGAAATTCCACTAATTAACCCTGATAAGGCACACCTATGAAGTGAAAACCATTTCAGGTGACTACCTCTTGAAGCTTATCGAGAGAATGCCAAGAGTGTGCAAAGCAGTAATCAGAGCAAAGGGTGGCTATTTTGAAGAATCTAGAATATAAAACATGTTTTCAGTTATTTCACCTTTTTTTGTTAAGTACATAACTCCACGTGTTCATTCATAGTTTTGATGCCTTCAGTGAGAATCTACAATGTAAATAGTCATGAAAATAAAGAAAACACATTGAATGAGAAGGTGCGTCAAAACCTTTGGCCTGTACTGTATATATATACACACGTGGACAAAATTGTTGGTACCCCTCAGTTAATGAAAGAAAAAACCCACAATTCTCACTGAAATCACTTGAAACTTACAAAAGTAATAATAAATAAAAATGTGTTGAAAATTAAACAATCAAAACCAGCCATCACTTTTGAATTGTTGATTAACATAATTATTTAAAAAAACAAACTAATGAAACAGGCCTGGACAAAAATGATGGTACCCCTATAAAAGATTGAAAATAATTTGACCAGAGGGACATGTTTAACTCAGGTGTGTCCTTTAATTGACATCACAGGTGTCTTCAAGCTCATAATCAGTCAGTCTGCCTATTTAAAGGGTGACAAATAGTCACTGTGCTGTTTGGTGACAAGGTGTGTACCACACTGAACATGGACAACAGAAAGCAAAGGAGAGAATTGTCCCAGGACATTCGAAACAAAATTATAGACAAACATCTTAAAGGTAAAGGCTATAAGACCATCTCTAAGCAGCTTGAAGTTCCTGTGACAACAGTGGCACATATTATTCAGAAGTTTAAGATCCACGGGACAGTAGCCAACCTCCCTGGACGTGGCCGCAAGAAGAAAATTGATGACAAGTTGAAGAGACGGATAGTTCGAATTGTAACCAAAGAGCCCAGAACAACCTCCAAAGATATTAAAGGTGAACTCCAAGGCCAAGGTACATCAGTGTCAGATCGCACCATTCGTCATTGTTTGAGCCAAAGTGGACTTCATGGGAGACGACCAAGGAGGACACCACTGTTGAAAGCAAATCATAAAAAAGCGAGACTGGAATTTGCAAAAATGCATGTTGACAAGCCACAAAGCTTCTGGGAGAATGTCCTTTGGACAGATGAGACAAAACTGGAGCTTTTTGGTAAAGCACATCAACTCTATGTTCATAGACTCAAAAATCAAGCGTATGAAGAAAAGAACACTGTCCCTACGGTGAAACATGGAGGAGGCTCAGTTATGTTTTGGGGCTGCTTTGCTGCATCTGGCACAGGATGTCTTGAATCTGTGCGAGGTACAATGAAATCTCAAGACTATCAAGGCATTCTGGAGAGAAATGTGCTGCCTAGTGTCAGAAAGCTAGGTCTCAGTCGCAGGTCATGGGTCTTCCAACAGGACAACGATCCAAAACACACAGCCAAAAACACCCAAGAATGGCTAAGAGAAAAGCGTTGGACTATTCTGAAGTGGCCTTCTATGAGCCCAGATCTGAATCCCATTGAACATCTGTGGAAGGAGCTGAAACATGCCATCTGGAGAAGACACCCATCAAACTTGACACAACTGGAGCAGTTTGCTCACGAGGAGTGGGCCAAAATACCTGTTGATAGATCTAGAAGGCTCATTGACAAATATAGAAATCGTTTAATTGCAGTGATTGCCTCAAAAGGTGGTGCAACAAAATATTAAATTATGGGTACCATCATTTTTGTCCAGGCCTGTTTCATTAGTTTCATTTTTTTAAATAATTATGTTAATCAACAATTCAAAAGTAATGGCTGATTTTGATTGTTTAATTTTCAATAAATTTTTATTCATGGTTACTTTTGTA
Organism: Scomberomorus guttatus; assembly: GCA_038419695.1. NCBI lineage: Eukaryota > Metazoa > Chordata > Actinopteri > Scombriformes > Scombridae > Scomberomorus > Scomberomorus guttatus. Next base: position 1,748,082 of record CM076467.1, on the reverse strand, counting down.
CATTTCAAATGATTTCAGTGAGAATTGTGGGTTTTTCTTTCATTAACTGAGGGGTACCAACAATTTTGTCCACGTGTGTATATAGTTATGTTACAAGGTGCATGTCTGAAAGGGGCTTTATTACTAGTATTATTAGTCATCTGCGACAATCTTCGCCTCCTTTTTCATTTTCCTTCATCTTTACTGAGACATTCAAACTGACCCTTTCCCAGCCCAGGATTAAATATCTGACCTTTGCCCTCTTCTCCTTCTTCTCCTCTTCCTGCTTCTCCAGTTCAGCGATGCGCAGGCTCAGCGCCTCCCAGTGCATGATGGGAAGGCCCAGATTATCCTCACCGTAGCTTTCCTGCCAGACCAGCGCTGCACCCTCAGAATCTTCATCTTCCTCCTCTTCATTGTCAGCGTCCTCATCACTCCTCATCTCATCCTCTGCCTCATTGCTCTCCTTCTCCTCCCGCTGCTGCCTCTGCCTCTCCTTCTCTCCCTCCATCTCTGACTGCACTTGCTCATTCTGCAGGGGTGGAAACAGGTTCTGTGTGAATCACTAAAACTTTATTATCAATAACAACAAGACTGCAATAAATACATTGTGATGGGGTTTTAGCAACCTGCAGTAGGGTTACATTCTACTGTTCAAAACCTACAATTGTGAAGTATTTTTTAGGGTGATAACCATAATATTGACTAATTTTAGTCAATTTCAATTTCAGTTTCAACAAAAATCTAAAAAAAGTTGTTTTTTTTTCCCCCAGATTTTATTTCTGCCAGTGAGAACATGGCTTTGAAATAGCTCCAGTTTATGGCTCTAATGTTTTAGGATTGCAATCCAGCTAAACATTGTTTTATTTTTTTCAGAAAAAAAAAGTCTATCCTCGAAGCAGCATTTAGACCTTAATGTTGGCAAGTGAAACCTACAGAAAATAAACCTCACAACATTTTTGGAACTTATCAAAATGTGTCCAAAGCACAGAGTTAAAAAATTCCAGGTACATAAAATAGGTCTGGTCAGATTTCTGATGATTTAATGGCTCATTTTAATTAATAATTTGACCAGAGAGTTCCTGACTTAATTCCACATGTTGCCATTTTAGACTTTTTTAAAAAAAATACTTGAGAATGTAAGTTTATTTTGTTAAATGAAAAATAAGGTTGAAAAAAAAGAGTAAGGCACAGAGTAGAGCTGCAACGGGGGGAGGGGTAAACTTGGCTACGGCCCTGCTAACATAAAGGTAGTAGCGTGTTTCATAAACTTTCAAACAAAGGTTTTTGGCGGAAATATCAAACCATATACAATGTATCACATCAAACTGTACTTAGTGGTTAAAATGTAACTCACCACTTTCTCCCGAAAACAAATACCGTACTGCTCTCGTTGTCAGAGAAGTAGTTGAGAGTTTTGCCACATAGCTCAGCTCTTTCCTCAGCTCCTCCTAGTTATCTTCCTCCTTCCCTTCCTTCCATCAGGAGTTTCTCTCTCTCTCTGTCCTCTAAAGTCTCAGTCTAAATGTGTCCACAAGAGCCGTTCAAGTCCCATTCGTCTCAGTCCGCACTCCCACTTAAGATGTGTTTTGGCGGCTTTATCTTTTTGGCTATAATCATGCCAGAAATCCACTCACTCCTGGTCCAAGTATTGGAACAAAAGGTTCAACTTTAGGAATTTCACTCACATGAACAAGTCGGCAATTTTCAAATGTAACTGCGGGACTTCCCGTCGCAGCTTTCAAAATAAAACCCTTCTTACTAGCTGGATGGTGGTAGCTAAATGCTAGCTAAAGGTGATCATGTTGTCTGTCCCGCGCTAATAAACGTATTTAACAGAAGCTAGCATTAACATGTGAATAATATCTACTTAAGATGCATTGCCCCGTTTACAGAACAATGAGTTTTCCTTAAAACCCTTACTGCTGGTAAAGTTGAAAAATATATATATACTTATGTACAGATTGTAGACAAAAGTTAGAGAAACGGTCAGATATGCGAGTCTGCACCTAAAACAGTGCTCCTATTTCATTTAATTCTGTGGATGTAGTCCAGTCTTTCTAAAAATTGCATTGTTTCCGGTCTGACTCAGCTGTGCGAGCTTGACGCAGTCAGCAAAGGTGGTGGAGGTGTCCGGTTTCACTCCCTACTATTCTGTTCAAATTCAACCGTCTGGAAGAAACCAGTAGACTGACTGTCAGGGAATGACAGACAGCTCAGGGGATCTTCATGTTGTAAAACCTGTTGATTTAGATTTTAAATACAGCCTACTTTCTAACTTATATATATATATGTAAGTAAGAAATATATAGCCTAAGGGAATAAACTGAGGAAATTAAAAATATACAGTACAGGCCAAAAGTTTGGACACACCTTCTCATTCAATGCGTTTTCTTTATTTTCATGACTATCTACATTGTCGATTCTCACTGAAGGCATCAAAACTATGAATGAACACATGTGGAGTTATGTACTTAACAAAAAAGGTGAAATAACTGAAAACATGTTTTATATTCTAGTTTCTACAAAATAACCACCCTTTGCTCTGATTACTGCTTTGCACACTCTTGGCATTCTCTCGATGAGCTTCAAGAAGTAGTCACCTGAAATGGTTTTCACTTCATAGGTGTGCCTTATCAGGGTTAATTAGTGGAATTTCTTGCTTTATCAATGGGGTTGGGACCATCAGTTGTGTTGTGCAGAAGTCAGGTTACTACACAGCCGACAGCCCTATTGGACAACTGTTAAAATTCATATTATGGCAAGAACCAATCAGCTAACTAAAGAAAAACGAGTGGCCATCATTACTTTAAGAAATGAAGGTCAGTCAGTCCGTAAAATTGCAAAAACTTTAAATGTGTCCCCAAGTGGAGTCGCAAAAACCATCAAGCGCTACAACGAAACTGGCACACATGAGGACCGACCCAGGAAAGGAAGACCAAGAGTCACCTCTGCTTCTGAGGACAAGTTCATCCGAGTCACCAGCCTCAGAAATCGCAAGTTAATAGCAGCTCAGATCAGAGACCAGATGAATGCCACACAGAGTTCTAGCAGCAGACACATCTCTAGAACAACTGTTAAGAGGAGACTGCGCGAATCAGGCCTTCATGGTCAAATAGCTGCTAGGAAACACACCTCCATGCTGTGTAAGGGCTATTTGACCAAGAAGGAGAGTGATGGAGTGCTGCGGCAGATGACCTGGCCTCCACAGTCACCGGACCTGAACCCAATCGAGATGGTTTGGGGTGAGCTGGACTGCAGAGTGAAGGCAAAGGGGCCAACAAGTGCTAAACACCTCTGGGAACTCCTTCAAAACTGTTGGAAAACCATTTCAGGTGACTACCTCTTGAAGCTCATCGAGAGAATGCCAAGAGTGTGCAAAGCAGTAATCAGAGCAAAGGGTGGCTATTTTGAAGAAACTAGAATATAAAACATGTTTTCAGTTATTTCACCTTTTTTTGTTAAGTACATAACTCCACATGTGTTCATTAATAGTTTTGATGCCTTCAGTGAGAATCTACAATGTAAATAGTCATGAAAATAAAGAAAACACATTGAATGAGAAGGTGTGTCCAAACCTCATTAGAAGTCATTTGGCATGTAACGAACATGTTGAGGCAGGTAAACGTAACCAGCGGTGGAAGAAGTACTCAGATCTTTTATTTAAGTAAAAGTGGCAATATAACAATGAAAAAAATACTCAATTACAGGTAAAAGTCCTGCATTCAAAATCTTACTGAGGTAAAAGTACATAAGTATTGGCAGCAAAATGTTCGTAGTTAAGTTTCAAAATGAAACAGTTGATGTGATGATGTGTATGTTGTGTCCCTGCAGATAAACACTGTCGGTACACGTACGTATGATTGAGAATATGGTAATGCCCAACTCTGGATCCCTGACTTCAGTAGAAATCAACCCTTCTGTCATCAGGAAGGAGTTGAGGAGGTGTGAGAGACCCCTGTTTGCTGGAAAAACCGCCCCTACAACCTTGCCTTATACGACCTTGTGGAGGTGTGAGAGATCTCTGTTTCCTGCACCAGCTGCCCCCTCAAACATCTTGGTGGAGTTGCAGAGGAGTGAGAGACCTGCATTTCCTGAACAAACTGCCCCTTCTGAGATCTGGGAGAAGTTAAAAGGTGGTGACAGACCACCATCTCCTGGACAAATTGACCCTTCCATAGTCTGGAAGGACTTGAGAAGGATTAAGATCCCTTGGTCTTGTGGAGAAAATGCTCCCTCTGTGATCTGGGAGGAGTTGCGGAGGAGTAAAACACCTCAGTCGAGGAGAAACAGCTCCTTCTGTGACCTGGGAGGAGTTGAGGGGGAGTGACAGACCTAGGTCTCAAAGAGAACACGCTCCTTCAAAGATCTGGGAGGAGTTGCGGAAGAGTGCAAGACTTCAGCCTCCTCAATCATCTACATCTACAATCTGTAAGGAGTTACAAGGGAGTGACAGACCTCGGTCTTCTGGAGAAATAGCCCCTTCTGTGACCTGGGAGGAGTTAAAGAGTGTGAGACCTCAGTCTCTGCCTCTGCCAAGCTGCCTCTCCTGTAATGAAGGAGAAGATGCGAAGAAGTGAGCCTAGGAGGAAGATAAGGTTACCTTTTGAAGAGGGAGTTAAAGACCTCAGTCTTATGGATAAAATGCAGCTACTGTGGTTTGGGAGGAAATAAGGAGGAGTGAGGGACCGTGGCCTTGGAGGAAGATAAGACTGGCTTTTAGAATAAATGTAGTGGGATAAGGGGAGCAGGAGACAGGAGCTTGATCATGTCCTTCATGTAAGTACACAAGACAGCACAAATCAGAAGAAGAGAACAATACAGAGGAGGAGTAGTATGCAACCATCTCAAATTTGGCAAAATGGAAGTAAAATAGTCAGACTGGAAATACCCTAGCAACCACCCTGACAACCACTAAATAACACTAAATGTTTCTTTTATGATATTGGCCTCAAAATCTATACAAGCAATGTAATGTAACCTCATTTCATCAAAGCAATTCTGTTGTAATCAAACTGCATCAGATCAGATGTAATCTCACCTAGTCTAGTACCATATTACTAACATTACTATTATGGGTTAGGGCTAAACCCTTAATCCTTATCCTTACGCTGACCCTAAATAACATTATAAGTCAAAATTATAAGTCCTAGAATTACCCAAGTAAAGGAGTGTCCTGAAAGTGAAAAATGTCAAGCATACAAGATAACGCATTGTGCCATTGAAAGCTCATAAAAATGCTGTTACTTACTTACTTACAATGTTAGTGATTTGAAGACCACCAGCCTTTAGAGGTTGGAAAGCAAACATTTTTCAGGTCCTAGCCCCACTGGGGAATTTGCATGTCAGTCTAGATGTATAGAGATAAATACTCATGTTTGAATTGTAGTGCGGTATTATAGTACAGTTTATGATCCATCGATCAAAACTTCCAAAACGTGTGCGATATCAGGACATGGTATGTATAGAAAGCATGCACACACCTCTTTGTAATACATCAAGAGCAAAGTTAATGAGGCTACTGGGGTGATTCCTGAGTCCCTTATTGATTGAGCACCAGTCAGGTCAGGCATGTTGAGATTCTCTGTAAAGCTGGACTGGTGTTAATATGTTCCAGTAGGTAAGCTAAAGCCAGCAAAAGACATATCACATGTTGAAAAATGGGCAAGTATGGAAGACCGTTTAGCCAATGACGGGTAAGATCCCCCTATAAAACTCTGGGACAACCTAAGGCAGGCACAGCCATGAGTACTTGACCTTGCAGCCACTGTGAGCAGGCACAGTGTGCACAAACCCCAGACATGGTGGTTCTACAGCTGATGGAAAGATGAAGGATAAGAGTGAGAAAAAAAAGGCAAGTATGAAAGACTAGTTTGCCTATGACAGATAAGATCCACCTGTGGTACTTTGGGTCAACCTAAAGCAGGCACAGCCACAAGTACTTGACCTTAATGCTCCTGTGAGCAGGCACAGTGTGCAAGAAAAGAAAGTTCTACCTATTAGCCAGTTCTACCAGGTTAGCCAGCTAATAACAATAATAATAGGTAAGCTTTTAAAAACATTTCATCTTTGACCCCCCCCTACCCCCCCCCCCCCCCACACACACACACACAAACTCCCAAAAAAAAAAAATGTATTAGATAAATAAAATAAAAACTCAAGGTTCACTATACTCACTATACTTCAAGTCTCAAAAATGTGGTAATTTGGAATTGCCTAATGCAATGTCATATATTGCAGTAGCAGAAGAGGAGTAGCCATGTTAATAAGAATGTAGCTTTGTCTTTGATGACACAACATGCAGACCATGACAGACAAAAAAACCAAACACTTAGTTGCAGTAGACTGCATGTTTGTTTCACAAAAGTAACATAAACATAATGTGCGCAAGTTGTAAAGCAAAAGCTCTTCTTCAGTTGTATGGGTTTCCTGTTGTGTTTTGGGCGGTTGCTAAGGTATTAATAGGTGGATGCTGCATGCTCATAACCTCTTGTCAGAGAGATGTACAAGGCTTCCCTGAACCCTCCAGCTCTGCCCTCTCCACAGAGAGTGTGTTGGTGGGGTTTAAGTGCTCCTTCCACTGCCCAACTATATCACCAGTCTAGCTCAGTAGTTTTCCTTCACTGCTGAGAACAGCCAGGACAAAGTCCTGCCTCCTCCTCCTCAGTTGTCTGACACCCTGTTCACACATATGGACTCAAAGTAACATGCTCCCTCCTGCCTCCCATGAGCCTGAAGCTTCTGGGCATGTTTGGTGTTGAGTGTTAATTTGCAAATTCAACTCTAAACGGTTATTATCCCCAACTAAGTAATTCAATTCCTGAGCGATGTGTCTCCATTCATAATTTTTAAAGTTTTTTGCAAGTTATATAATATTGAATGGGGAAGCTGTTAACGGTGTGATTGACAGCCTATTCTGCCTCTAGCGTTTGAGTCCATATGTGTGAACGTGGGGTCTGTTAATTCAAGAGTTCCCCAGACTAACCAAGTCCAAAAGGCCTGCATATTCAACCTGGAGGCCTCCTCTGGTGCTGGTGTTTACCTATCTATGACATTCAATGGACTCTACAATTCTCTGAGTGTATGTCCTCAACCTCCACCATGAATAATGCAATTGAAATATCTCTGTAGTTGTAGTAACATCTTTCAGACATTCCCCTTTAATCACTGCACATTTAGATTCTAAATATGCCGTCTCTGCAGAGGTGTGTTTTTATCAAGTTCAAATGTTCCTTTCACCTTGTGATTATTTATCTATATTCAAGGTCAGTAGTTCTCCTCCCCTGCTGAGAACACCCTAGGCAAAGCCCTGCCTCCCACCCCTCAGTTGTCTTGCAGTTTGCCACGTCTTAGAAGTCTCCTTCAGCTCCTCCACACCCCAGCTTTTGCCTCTGCAACCACAGAGCATGCAGTCCCTCAGCACTCTAATTCCTACCTGTCTGTAAGTTGTTCTCCTCCCCTGCTGAAACTAGCATGGACAAAGCCCAGCCGCCCACTCCTCAGTCATCTGACAGATTGCCAGAATCTCATTGAGACATATTGGGTTAGCGCCTTTTGTACAGTAGGCATTTTAATTGAATATAACTTCTGTTTATTTCCAGCGTAGCTATCTACATTCAGGGTCACTAGTTCCCCCTTCTCAGTTGGCTGTGTACAGGCTGTGTAAAACCCTGCCCACATCTCAGTTATCTGATGGTGTGCCAAAGCCTCTTTGAGGCTTTCCTGAGCTCCACCCAAACTTCCAACTTGTCTATAGGTAGTGGTCCATCCCTGCTGAAAACAGCCTGCACATTCCCTATACCCCAGAAACTAGTGGTGTGCGATACTGCATATTTTGGTATCGATCCCATACCAAGTAAATACGGGCCAGTATCGCCGATACCGATACCTTTCAATAAATAAGGTGGATGCGTCATTGAATTGCTAAATCTCAATTAATTTTCATGACCTTAAGTGTTTTTTGTGATGTTTCCTTTTTTATTATTAATAAAAGAAATAAGCCTTTAGCACATCTATGTGTAGTTTAAATGCAGTAATCATACAGTATCCCTTTGACAGTTAACATAAAAGGGCAATAATATCCAATACATTCTGAGCCATATTATATTCAGTATATGTGTTTCAATTCCAGTAAATGTATTCATTTAAATAACACATTTCAATGGGATAAATGTATTACATCAAGGTCCACTACCAGAAAGTCACTGAGGTGCCCTAAAAATCCTCTCACACCACAGCTTTTGCTTCTGCAACTACAGACACTGGAGTCCCTCTACCCTGTGCATAATGTCTGTTGATTCAGAAGTCCCCTGAGCTAACTAAGCCCCAAAGGCTTCTCATGTCTCATTTCTCAAATGCTGTCATCCACCTGCAGCACATCCGACACAGCCCACTCAGAGTTCATGTCTCCAACCTTCCCTGAGATGCAAGAAATTCAGTGGGCAGGACTCACATATTTTAGCCAGACGCTCCTATTTAACCCTTAAGCATGTGTAGACTCAAGTCTATCAGTTGGAGTTGGATCAGATCCTTTCCTTTAGCTAATTCCTACTTGTCCGTATTTGTCCTTCCCTGCTGAAAACAGCCTGGACAAAAACCTGCCTCCCATTCCTCTGTCACCTGACAGTTTGCTAGAACCTCATTTATGCTCCTCTGACACCTCAGTGTTTTACTTTTGCAACCACAGAAACCGCAGTCCTTCTAAGCTCCTGATACCTACCTGTCTGTTGATTTAGCCAACCAAACCCAAAAGGCTTGACGTGTATGTTTGACGTGGAGGCTTCCTCCAATGTCGTTGTCCACTATCAGATTCACGGTTCTCTGACACAGCAAACAGATAAATTATTCCTATGTTGAACCTAAATGTTTAGCCAAATGTGTTCTGAAACCAAGTACAACTTATGCTTGTACATGGAACCTTGTTGTCCTTGCTTGTTGGTGTGTTTTCCTGTCTGGGCCAGCTGGACATGAAGGCAGCACAGTGAGTGGTCCTTGTGAGATCTAAACCAGATTACAGTCCAGAGACATCCCCCTCCCTCCCCTCACAGCTTTCTGCTGCTTTATCTTTAGTTTTGCAACACCATAGGTTTGTTGTAAATAAATGCACTTTATAATTCAGTATATCTGTGTGTCTCCTGTTCTTGTCACTTGTCACGGCTTAAGGGCAAGCACTGACAAAATTCTTGTCTTTATTCATGGTTTATGAAGAAATTTGACTTTAACTGTAACTTAAAAGTTAAATTAAAGGTTTCCTCATTGAAAAAAATCCAGAGTCTGTGAATATGCAAATATTTTTTATCTCAAAACTGCTAGACACAAGATTTCTCCTACTTTACTGTAAAGTCCATTCTCATTGTACGTGCACTGGAGGCTTCAAGTTTTCACATCACATTGGGTAAGTTGCATACTGGACTACGATTGGCTCCAAACTAGTTGTGATGTCACAAATCATGATTGCAGTGACACATCTTCCATACAAAAATGTGTTTTTCTTTTTGTTACTTCACTTGGATGTTGTTTTCTTCACTGTGCAGAGTTTCTCTGTACTTATCTTAAAACACATTTTTGAATGGAGGGGGTACTTTAACTTTGATTTGTGCCACACAAATCAAGTTACTGTTACTTATATTATATATTTAATTCCAGCTGTTTTATGAATGAATTGGAGAATTTAATAATCACATCTCAGATAGTTTGATGTTCATCGGTTAAAGAAACCACAGAACCTTAAGAGATATATCATTTTGAGACAAAATGTTCTTCATGATCCATTTGAGACATCAGTGACATCTGTGGCTCTGGAGGAATAGCAGTTCCAGTATGAAAAATAGAATTTCTGATATCTGCTGTACAGTTTTAATCTCACAAGTGTCAGCTTTATGTAAGGGCAACACTAAAACAATAGAGTAAACCTGTAAAGTATCCAAGAAAAAACTGTCAAATCCTGTCACTGACACCTGAATCATTGTCAAATCATTTAGACCAAATGTTTTGCAGTATTTGAGAGAAACACAACACACCCATGTTCAGTATAATGATCATCAGTTATACATAGAAACAACACTAGGTGGCAGCATGAAACCTTTATAAGTCTATGACTGAACACTTCTCACATTTCCTCTGGAAACATGAGTGTGTGTCTCACATTCCTCTCTGTAATTTGTCCTGCACAGTCTTCAAGATGTTATTATGTCTGATTTAAAGCAATATAGTTCTTTGTTCCATGTTTATACATGCTACAGCTTTATTCTCTGTGTGTGTGATCCTTTGGGGATTTCAGCCACAGGATGCTTTGGAGAAACCTTGTCATTAGAAGAACTGGACCAGTTCATCTAGGTGTAACCTGCCTCTCAGCTCCAGCCCTGATTCACTCACACAGCAAAGCTGAGGTGTTAGTGAACTAGACAACTGCTGCAACAAATGCAAATGCAAAATCTCTGTGGTCATATTTAAGATAGGCTCCTTGATTTTGTTAAATTACTTTGGCTTTTAAGTTTTTAATATACAGAACTCTTACAGAAATTCTTACCTGTAAACACAAAACACTGTACATACAAAATGGAAAACAGTAAATTACAGGTTTTCAAATAAAGCCAATTCATATAAGCAAGGTCATGCTCAATTGATTTTTGCTTTCCAGTTTTATTATACTTTACTGTTTTTTTCAGTGATTAAGTTAATATTCATAAGTCAAATTTTTAACTTATCTCATGTCTTTGCCCTTTATGAAAGTAGGAATTACTGTAACATAAGGCCATTCTCTAGACTATATAATCTACAGGAACATAGTTTATTCAATAAAAAAAAAATCGAAACGTTTCCAAAAGAAATTCTTCATAATTTCACATACTGACTTCTTTGTGAAAGTTGCATTCTTCTCATTGCTATTTGTATAGTCTTGATGAAATGACCACTGCAGTCTGTTTTGAAGAGTTTGTTACAACATTATTTGATTATGACTATTATATTTATTTTATTTGTTCTAATAAACCTGATGAATGATTATTTGATAGATATATTTTCATTTTGCATGCTATGTAAGATGTGAAAATTGAGCATATGCAATCATAAAATACAGTAAGAATGTAGTCTATGCTGTCCTGTTATGTCTCTTTGTACACTGAGACAGATTCCTATCAGCCTTGATTCATATGATAAAAATCTTGGAGGTGCTGATGATGCATGCTGAGACTCAATAAAAGCTCGAGGTGGACAGAAGCAGCAGGGTGTCTTTATTTCTGTTGCTATAGCTTAACCAAGTCAGCATTCATGATACACAGAGACATACTGGGAAGCTACAGAAGCCTTCAACACTTACAGTACTAGTGACTAGAACAAACAACGATGAGGCAGAGGACTGAAAACAAAGTCAAACAAACAGAAAAATACAAGAAAAAAGATTCATGGCACTCATTTTTAGTTAATACTCAGAATAATATTGCTTTTAAAATACAACCTCTATCCATCATCATTGCTGTTTTATCACGTTATATTTTCACTGTATTTAAATATCAAATATATTCCTTTACTGATGTATTTACGTTATTGCTAACATCAAACGTACCTAACATTAGAGATATATTACTTACTTTGATAATAGTTTTGTTCAAAAGTACAAATTTTACAGAAAATAACAGTCCGAGTTTGGTGAGGGGGACTGGGGACAGGTGGAGTTCAGGACATGCACAAGGATTTGATAGGAGGGCAAGGTAAGGAGTGGGGCTTAAGCAGGGTCTCCCATTGGATGAGAGGAGCTGGGGGAGCTGTCACTCACACAGCCATTCACACATGCATTCCTCACTGGTATTTTAAACATCAGGTACAATAATTTATTCATATTAAGTTTTAATTAAAGCTAGACTACACTACTCTAGTCCATAAACAGGAGCTTCACATGCCAACACAGACGCTTCCCTGGGACAGCCATCAACCAATCAGAATGCTGATGCAGTTCTCTCCCAGTGTTCAAATAAAAATAAAAATGGCAGCGGTGCAGTTGACAGATGGGTACAGCAAATACACACACACACACACATAACACACACACAGGCGCACGCACACACACACACACACACACACGTGAAAATGTAACAAGTCAGGCCCCACTAGATAATGTCTTGTACACACTAGATAATGATTATCTAGTGTTGTTGGAACAAGATCATTTACTGAATTAGTTATTAGATTAAGTTATTAGTTCCTTTAAAGCTATTAGTGCTTTGTGCACTACACAATAACTAAAAATATATGGATCTTCTGTTCACAAGATCATGACTTGTGAAGTTAACAACCATGTTCCCATTAGATAGTAACTTGTGCACACAGTATATACAACTATATATAACTGTATATACAACAAAGTTAGTATCTAGTGCACACAAAATATAAAATGTCATTCTTTGAGACTTTTCTATGAAATAGTCAAATTATTAAGTACTTTTTTGTGCAAATTTTGACTCAACCTAAGTTTTTTTATTTGTCTAGTTTTATATTTTGTAACTCAACCACATGCATTTACATTATTTAAATTGAAACTGGTTACTTTTTCAGTTTGAGTTGATTTTCACTCTTTCTGTAATTTAAAGGTAAGTGATTGTTTTCAAATACAGGCTTTCAGTATATATAACTAAAAATAAATGGGTTAATAGAAAGCCTGTCTTTATACAGTAAATACTATTAACTCTTCAGTTGATGTATTAATGAGTCAAGTTTTATAGTAAACCTGATCTAACAGTCAGCCACTTGTGATCCAGGTGAAAAAAAACCAAAACTAAGCAATATGTTTGACAGCTAGCTTAAAGGTCTTGTGATTGTGTTGTGTTACTTTCCAGTAAACCACACTCCTAAATTCACTAGTGTCAGTGTCACTTCTGATAACATTAAACAACACTGTACAGCTACTGTATATTTTAGGGAGCGCTGGAGGCCAATAAAATTCTTGGGTGCGGCCCTGCATGTAAAGAAACCAAATCTGAGCTGGATATCAGAATGAACTCATAATGTGTCAATTTAAGTTTAAAATGTTTATTACATTTTAAAGATTTATGACATCAACAGTGCAACGTGTTTGATATGTGTGAGCTGCAGTTAAACATGATGACAAAACATCCAGCATGAACACACACATACAGTTTTTCTATGGACAAGAGTTATGTAATAATGTATTTTTCTGACTGGCTTTTCATCTTTCCATCAGATCTCACCTCTCCTTCTGCTCACTCCGTCCCTCTCTCTCCCAGCCTCATCTCTCTACCTCCACCTCCATCTATCTATCCATCCATCCATCCATCCATCCGTCGTGTCCTGTTGGCTGGCAGGCCAGAGGCTGAGCCAGCGCTCTGTCACATTATCCTGCTGCTGAGTGAATTACTCTGCCTCCATTAGACTAACGAGAATGCAGGAGGACAGAGAGAGATGGGAGAGGGGGCAGGGACAGAGAGCAGGAGGGTGGGAGGGTGGGGGGTGGAGGAAGAGGAAGAGGAAGAGTGAAGCAATTGAGGGATGGATGAAGAAGGAGAGACGAGGAAGATGATGAAGGGGAGAAAAGTTAGATGAGGTGGAAAGAGAGAGATGGGAGAGGGGCATATAAAGGAGTGGTCTGACACAAAAGTGAGAGGAGGAAGGGAGAGGAGGGAGCAATGGATGAAAGAAAAAAGAGTAGGAAAGACAGGAGGGTGGGTGGAGGTTGATTAGAGATGAAGATGACAGCCAGAGTAGAGAGGAAGATTAAAGAGGAGGAAGACAGAGAAGCGGAAAGCAGGGCAATGGAGAGGAGATGGAGGGAGTGGAACAGATGCAGGAGGAGAAGGACAGAGGAGATGGAAGATGGGAGGTTGGGTTAGAGACAAGGGGAAGGAGAGGATAGTGGTGGGCAGTGGTGGGCAATGAAGGAAAGGAAAGAAATAGGGAGATGCGAGGAGATGGAAGGATAAGAAGAGAAAAAGATAAATGACAGGACAGACAGATAAAGCAGTGAAGACTGGAATGAACAGAGAGGGAGGGGTGTCACACACACACACAGACATGTTAATGAAAATCCATTACAGCTGTACACGACACTGAGTGGAAGCACACACATCATTTAGTGCAGTTGTTCAGTAGACTAATGGCTCCCACACAGAGCCGGGACCAAGATTTCAGAAGGACTGAGGTCATGAGTCCATGATTCTTACATCTCACCAAAGGTTTCGTATTGAAAGACGCACACACTGACACACAAACCTGTACAGACGACTTGTAGACATTATTATATTTAAAGGGTTACCTTAATTATGTCGACATGAAGAATGAAGGAGTCTGAAGAGAAAGTTGATAGAATTCAATGTATCCCTTCAGTGAGAAGTTTGGGTTTATCGTTTGCAGAGATATTTTGTGACATTTTGACAGTTTCTACATTATCAGTAGCCACATTCCTTTCACATTTACACTTCTTCCTCTACTCACCACCTGCATGCTATTCTGTCTATCTGTGCTGACAGAGACCGAGGCAAACCTGAGGAGGGCCATAAACATAAACAGGAATTGTTTCTGTTTCTATTCAACCTTCAAGTTGATTTAACATGAACTTTTGAAATGTTATAAAAATCAGTGGGTTTGAACGTCACACACCATCTATATTAGAAATGGAAGGATCTAACTTTTGTCAGCAATCATGCCAAACCTACAGGTAACATCAAGCTAGCATAAAGTGGTTTTCCCAGTACAGAAGAAAAGCTTGGGGAGTCTTTTTTTCACACAAAAACACACAGATCTAACCTGGTTTATGGCTTTACCACATGAGAAATACACAAGACAAAGTGAGGCAGATTACGAGAAGTAATGGGAATAGTGGTCATAATAGTAATTAACGAACAAGACTAAAAGGTTTCAACAGAAACGTAAGACACAAATGAACAGTACTGTTGAGTAAAAAAACCAAAAACAAAACCCTGATATGTTGAAAAGAAGGAATCCTCAGAAAACAAAAGTTGACGGTATGAGATTAACACAAAGACAAGTGAGTCAGCAGTAGACCAGCAGTGTCATGGGCCTGTCGAGATCTGAGTTCAACTGGGGGCTTCCAAGCCACACGCACACACACACACACACACGCACACACACACACACACACCCGAGGTAATGACACATCTTTGACATTTCAAATATTCCTCCGTATTGATGACGAGTTCCCTCCATAGCCCTTAATTTCCAGAGACACACACAATGTCAGAAGAAACAAAAACACATAAATAAATAGTATAAATAATATAAATAAGAATCATCAGTGCCCATGTTTGTGTGTGTTGAAATAGAAAACAAAACAAAAAAAGTTTGAAATGAAGTTAGAATTCACTGAGGGGCTATAGAGGGAAATGGCCATAGCTTGTTCTCTCTGCCTCCCCCCTCCCTGTCATTCTCTCATCTCTCAGCTGAGGCTCTCAAAGGTCAGTGCAGCGTTCCTGCTTGCTGTAGTGGTCGAACTGGCTCTTCCAGTGCATCATGTAGGAGGACCAGCGGTGGAACTCCACCTTCCACTGACGCTCTGCCTCATCTATGTTGTCTGACAGGAGAAACACAGGGACACACAGAAGATGTTGGTTTAAGCGGCGCTTCACACCAGTAACGTTAATAAGAACATTTACTGTAAATTTTCTTGGCTGGTCACTTTATTTACCTCAACTGTAGAAAACCTGGGGCCTCATTTATCAGTTTTGTGCTTAAACCATATGTACACACATTTCTACGCATAGAATCCAATTTATCAATTTCTTCTAGTGTTTGAGAATGTGCGCACATTTAGAACGTTCTAAGTGTACCACCAACAGTGGTAGAAGAAGCACTCAGATCCTTTACTTAGGTAAAAGTACCAATACAGCATGTAAAAACACTCCATTACAAGTAAATGTCCTGCTTGCAAAGGGTCATGAGATGATTAATGGGAGAGGAAAGAAGAAAAAACAAAGTTCTGATACACAAATCTGTTTTCAGTTTTTGGATTTTTTTCTCTAATCTTTGATTTTTGGTGAAATACTGGATCATTTCAACATTTATTGAAATGAAACCATGTGAGAGGTTTACATCTTTAACATCTTTTAACATTTTTAACAATGTGTTGTATTTTAAAAGCTTGTTATATTATCCATTGTGTCAAATCTTCATCTGAAAAGTAACTAAAGCTGTCAAATAAATGTAGTGGAGTAGAAAGTACAATATTTCCCTCTGAAATGTAGTGGAGTTGAAGTATAAAGTAGCATCAAATGGAAATATTCACAGGGGTGCAAACTCATCAGGGGGGAAAAAGGTGACTAAGATGCAAACCTGCTAGGAGTATCTGGGGCATCCCATGCCATCCCAATAGGGATGCACAATATGGATATTTTGTCAGCCGATACCAAAAACCGATTATTACCTGCTTCTAATGGCCAATACTGATAAGATAACTGATAATTTCACATGTTTGTATTTAAAAAAGTTCATGAACTGTAGTTTATGCACACCTGAGAGTAAGAAAGGCTAAGATGTAGTGAGCTAAGATGGATGATTTAATATTCCATAGCTGCCATAGCTGCTGTCGATGCTGATACAGATATATGCACATATTTTTTCCACCTGGCTGAGGAGACTATTACGCATGCAATCATAGACTGTAATAAGTATGATCAAGATAGACAATATATGAAGAAAGAATTTAGGAAGACTGGAGTTCAGGAACTCAGCATTAAAACTTTAATTAACCTGCCAAGTGGGTCAAGCAGTAGTTTTCTTTGAGTTTATCAGACAGACAGGATTAATAGGTAAGATTTAATCGCTGGTCCACACTCCGAGGCAGAAGGTGGCAGTAATGTACCTAATACACTGGTTGCCAACCGCTGTTATAAACCAAAAACAAACAGAGTGGTACATCCTGTTAGCCGAGGTGTTTCCTATCTGTGCAGCCGAACACAACAGCTCCTCTGCGGACTGTTTCACCACGGTCCCGGAGCTCCCTCCACACTCTCTCTCGTTATCTATCTGTCCACCATTTATGTTAACTCATTTTCACTGGTTCAACAATAATAATCCGAATCTTACTGTTGTTATTCCATCATGTGGAATTCCGGTGTTTGATCTGTCACTATGAGCTAAAGTTGAATGATGCTCTCTTTAGATATTCCACACTGGTCTGCAAAGAACAACATCTGGTTAGATGATGCAACTCTCACTGTTTTTTTTACAACATTGAAGTCCACAAACGAGATGAAAGGGAAATTATCTCTCTCTATCTTTCTCTCTCAACACCTCCCCCCCAATTTCAAGAACTCATCGGATCTACACAGATCAAACAAATTACCTATTTTGGATTCAAAACTGAATGCCAAAAGGTGACAAGTTTGCACCCCTGTATTCAAGTAAAGTACAAGTACCTCAAAATTTGACTTAAGTACAGTACTTGAATAAATGTACTTAGTTACTTTCCAACACTGACCAACAAACTCCCAGTGGTGCACAGGTTATGACCGCAGGTAAACTGATTCCAAAATTACTGATACACACACCAACTCTACTAGAGCTGCAACTAATGATTATTTTCTTAATTAATCTGTTGATTATTTTCTTGATGAATCGATTAGTTGTTTATCCATAACATTTCAGAAAATGGTGAAAAATGTTGATCACTGTTTCCCAAAGTCCAAGAGGCATCCTCAAATATCTTGTTTTATCCTGACCAACAGCTCATAACCCAAAGATATTCAATTTACTGTCATAGAGGACTAAAGAAACCAGAAAATATTCACATTTGAGAAGCTGGAATCAGAGAATTTTACATTGTTTTCTTAAAAAATGACTTAAATTGATCATCAACATAGTTTTAAGCGATGGAGTGATTAATTTTCTGTTAATCACCTAATTGATTAATTGTCTAATCATTGCAGCTCACAGGAATAAGGTATATCACACTTTGGATACACGCACAATACTTGTTAGTATTGTAAGAGTTCATTGTTGGTTTGGCTCTGCACATGAGATTTATTGACAATAAGAAAAATCTAGAAAATGTCCAGCCTTATACTTTAAACTTTCATTTATATCAATATTTTAAGTTGATCAGCTTATTAATTGTGAATCAGAACTTTCAGTATTTAGAACACGTAGCTTGTGAAAAAAAGTGTGCTAAGTCAGCAGACTACAGCTGTAATTTCAATGTGTCAGATACATATTTAATCAACATTTCATATCTTCTGCTGCTCAGCTCATTTTCATGTTTTATGAGTAATGATCAAAAACTACACTGCCACTTAAAACTGTAGTGCTTCTGCCTTCTAAGCCAACAAAAGGTACATATCTCTGTTAAATCGTTGGTTTTTAGTTATTTTCATAACACTTTACTTTAAGACCCCCTATTCAGCATTTATAAGAAGTATATAAACATTTCATAATTGTTTATAACTCACTATAATGTAGTTGTTAACATATATATATAAATATATATAGATATTTGTCAACAACTATAACTCCTCCTGTGGACACCCATAATCAGATCACGAATGACAATATAGCAAAACACAGATGTAATAATATATAATCTTAATTATAATTGTTGTCAAACACTGTTACAGTACTGTTATATTCTACTTCTGTTACAAATGAATTCAATAACAGATTCAAAACTAGATTCAGATTTAATAAAATTACATCAAACCCCAACCAGAGTCCAAGGAACTGTTATAAATGTTTTAAATTCAAATTTTAAAAAGCATTTATTATTTATGTGAATTTACTGTACAGCTGTTATACTTTTCGAAACGCTAAGTCTAGGACTTGGACTTGACTTGAGATGTGTTGGCCTTGACTCTGGATGAGTGTTGAGTTTCACTGACAATAGCATATTAACAACAAATGAAAGAAAGGCAAAGTGTTGTGGAAATTTAAATGATGCTGCATTTACCATAAAATAAAATGTTCCTTCAAATACATAACTTGGTCACAGTTCTTCAACCAGGGATAATCATCAAAAAGTTTTGTTTTGTATTTATGTTTAAAAATGATATATATATATATATACTGTTAGTTGTCAGATTTTTAAACTCTCAAATATTGATATCGATTGGGCTATACATTATAATTATAGTTCATATATTTTCACCCCTTCTCAGTGTTTTTTACCCGGCCCTTTTTAGGGACTGGCCTTTATTGGATTGTGCCACTCATGCTGGCTGTTATTAGAGACTCAGCTATTGTTTGAATATTTTATGTTTTATATTTTATGTGAGAATTTAATTTAAGGGATAGACCCATAATGGTGCATTGCTTCCTGATGTGACCATGCCATTACGTTACCTGGGAGGAAAATGACTAGTGAAGAATAGTTTCCTGTACAGATGTCATGTGCTGAGTAGGAGTGTTTACCAGTGATGTTGAGGAGCCGTGGCAGGAAGCGGTTCCAGAAAGCACACATCTGGTTCCTGAGACCCCTGTGGACCTTCAGTGGTTCAGTGTTGAGTCCAGCATGTTTCTGCTCACTGACAGTGAACAGAGGCCAGCGCCTCTTGCTTTCCACCAAGCTGTCATGGTTCACATTGGGATTTCTGACAGGGATGAGGAGAGGGGTAGGAAGAAAGAAGGATATTGGAAGAGGGAAGGTTATTATCATTTCCTATATTTTTCTGAATGTTTGTGTCTATATTTTCTTCTATGATAAAACTCAATTTCAGATGTTATTGTTTATTTTTCCTTTTTTGGTGAGATGTCTGCCATTCTCAAATTTCACCAGCACAATCCTTTTTTTACTCTTTAACGCATTATTGTATTTTTTGTGTCTTACTATTTATGCAAATAAATAAAACGTAATATAATAAAAAAGTAAACTAAAAACTTTTGAATTTGTTTTGTAGCCAGGGTCTACATTTAGACAGAATACATAGACAACAACAACAACACATCATATTTATACCAAGTACAAATATGCAAGAGTGCAGATGTGCAAGTGTGCAAATATGCAAGGGAAGTGCAAGGAATCAAGCCAGAGTGCTATTTGCCATTAAGCATATCAATAGCACTAGGGATGAAGGAGACATGGAATCTTTTAGTCCTCCAAACAGGTGCCCTGAAACGATGTCATTAGGGCAATAGCTTAAAGTTGCAATAAACGACATTCAGCCCCACTAGATGTCAGCAAACAACTATTTGCTATGTAAAGATATAGTGGAGTAATGGTGTCCTGGGCAGAGAATTAAGTCACGCTCCCTCTGTGTGTTGTAATCTGAACTTCTTTGTCTTGGAAGCCTGTTTGACTGTGCGTGCATGTTAGTGCATGTGAGTCCTTCCGTGTCCTCTGCGTCCATTTCCAACATGGCGGTCACATCACAAACTTTCTCAAATTACAGCTAAACAGTACATTAAAATATGTTTCTGAAAACATCTGAGGCAAGAAATAAGCAATGCAGTAACAGAATCTTGATCCATATTTGATCAGCACTGCCTAGTTTGATAGTTTAATTTGAGTTTTGTGAGCTGTTGGTTCAGGGGCTGCTTTCTTTGTTGTTTTTCCAACTTTATTGGGTAAATGCCGCACACATTTGTTTTGGTCTGAGATGCTGGTGCTAGTGCGACATCTAGTGGGGCTGAATGTCATATAATGCACCTTTAAACTCCCTCTGGAGTGGATGGTCTTGACAGGCCAATATAGCATTAGCCCTCCTGTTATAAATGACCAAGAGCTCGGCCTGAATCCTCCCTGAAATCTTACTGGCCATTTTAACAAGACTTCCAAGTCTATTCTTATTGGACAGATTTAGGTTTCCAAACCAAGCAGTAATACAAAAGGTTAAAAGAGATTCAATGAAACTTATGTAAAACAGAGTCATTTTTTTTAGGTCCACCCAGCTAAAACAAAGGCAGTCTAAGAGAGAGCTGGAGCCAATGACTAAAAATCCAGTCTTGGAACAGAGCCCTTCCCAACAATATGTCCTGTTGTTCACTCCATACATTTAGAAACATTGAGTGTCTGTGGTTAGTTCAGACATGTCTGTAATAACAGCAGGATAGAGAGCAGAGACAGAATGTTGGAAAAAATGACTTCAGACCAGAGTGTTTATGAATGTTATGGATTTGGATGAAACCAAGTTACAATGCCATGATGCAAATTTTCATGGGGGCTGTATTTTTTGTGTTCAAAAATTTATATATAAATTGTGAAGGTTTCAACTTCTAAAAGCAGCTGCTGTAGTGGAGCCAATTTGTCTTAGAATATGGAAAGTAAACTCCAGGAACACTTGTTTGCATATTCCACATTATGATTCAAATCAATTCTAGATAGCAGCCTGTAATTAAATAATGATATTAAACCTGAAAGTGTTTACAGAGCTCATTTCTAGCCGAAAAAATCTGCTGGCCTGAAAAGTAATGAGAAATATCATATATATGTCATATAACATATATTCGAGCACCTTTCAGTCACGGTGTGTCAGTTTAGAAGTTGAATGATCACTCATCGCTTTTAGGTCAGACAATGGGGTAGGCAAAAGTAGTTTAGGAGCCTGACCATGTATGTCTTGTAAGTTATGAAAACACTTGAAAAGTGTTTCTGTGCTTGACTGGAAGGAAATCAGTTCAGTATATGACTGGTTTTATTAAAGGTCTGGCATCAGCATTCTGCTGGTACTGCTGCAGGGCCATTACTCACTTTCTAGGACAGAAGACACTACTACTGTCCAGACATGATTAGATTAAAACATAAATTTTCTCCAAGTTACAGAGAGACTGAAATAATCTCATTACAGTAATTGAATTGAATTTAAGAAGCAGGACTGTATTTATGTTTCCATATGCACAAAATACTTGTTGTGTAATCTAAATAATCCCATCATGGCTGGGAACGCCATATGATTCCCCAGGAGTACGATGATTTGACAGAGGAAAAATCATCTAGACAACTTGACTTGTGTTGCTCAGATGAACTGTGGAAAGTTTTGGATGGATGGAGATTTGCTTTGCAGTAACCAGACTCTGTATCTTCTGATCTGGTCTGATCTGTAACTGACATCAACTCTGTAGTGACGCAAACTAATCAAGATGTGTTGGTACTCTCTTGTGTAATCTACACTGTCTGCTGATTATTATAGTTAATAAGTCCATTGAAGATGAATTCTTTGCAGTCTGTGATGTCTCACCCAGTCCGTGCAAAGTTGGCCCAGTATCTCATCATGCGTCGGCTCAGTTTCTCCTCTTCCAGGGTGTAGTTGAGTCTCTTCTCCAGCGGCAGGCCAAAGACAAACTCAATCTCGTAGCCGTGGATCACACCCATCCACTCCGGCCACACCAGGTTAGATGCTCGGTGGTCAAACAGGTAAAGGTAGACCCCTCCTTGAGGAGCAGACAGATGAAAGGGTGACAGGTTATTTTTTGTCTACAGTAATGCTGTGAAATCACCAGCCTTCACAGATGCCAGTAAAATGTTTTTTGATGGATAATTCACTGTCACTTTATGCAGAGAGTTTTCTTAAGTGACTGAATAAGTTTTAAACTAGAATCTTTCATACAATATCTGATTGTCCGCACATATATTGATTCCAAATGGTTATCTTATGTCTAGCAAAAATTTGTAATGAGGAAAGTCACAATGAAAATGATTTTGACTGACTAGGGTTGTTGTTGCACACTGCACAGTGTAAAGTAAGCCTTTATAATGTGATAAATAATAAAACACAGTTTTAATATAATTCCAGCCTTCAGTAAATATTAGGGGTGTCACGATTTTGATTCTAAATGGAAAATCAATCAAAACACAACGCGTTCATTGTGTAAACAACGCGTTGTTGACAGAAAAACTATAGTTTGTAGGCTATGCTACATACTTCTGTAAAATTAGAAATATATTGACAGATTCAAACTTCCCAGATCAATAACTCATTAAGTGAAACATTGTTAAAACACAAATGATGTCTCTTTCTATTGTAGTAAGGTAGACAACAAGCTACAACCTAATTTTCACCCAAACGAGCTGTCCTCTGAGCTGGACTAATAACATTGGTCTCTATGTACAGACAGCTGTGAGACGAGTGCTCAGGGACCGTTTACAAAGTGCAACACTTATGCTGCTATCCATTGTACTTGGAACTTAGAAAAAAAAGACCTCTAACACAGAAAAGTGCAATGGGATGGTCATTCAAGTCGGAATTCCAAACTCGGGCAAGATCCATCTAGCAGTTTGTTCCCAATTGACTGGTGAAATAAGTTATTGTTATTACATTTTAAATAAATTATTTACATTTGACCATAGTGTGTTTGACCTTGGTGTAGGACCTTACCTTAAAATCGAAAGTCAAATTGAATCATGGATTTGGAAAATCGTGACACCCCAAGTAAATATAATCTGCATCACAGTTTTTCTCTTCCTGTCCAACACTAACTACATTAGTGTAGTTCAATCATTCAGTTCATCAGTAGAAACATATACCTACCTACATATACCTACCTATATAACCAGTGGTTAACT
Organism: Scomberomorus guttatus; assembly: GCA_038419695.1. NCBI lineage: Eukaryota > Metazoa > Chordata > Actinopteri > Scombriformes > Scombridae > Scomberomorus > Scomberomorus guttatus. Next base: position 1,724,651 of record CM076467.1, on the reverse strand, counting down.
GTGACCATTTAAGGTCACATCTTAAGCCTCCGAGCAAAAGTCACAAACAAACTACAATGTACTCTACTGTACACTGCATTTTTATTACATTTGGAAACATAATCAAGCCATCTGATGCTAAAATACCAAGACTAAGGAGTGTTTTTTGGTGCACCAAGAGAATGGAGAAAATCAAACATGACATGTACACTATCATTCAGTCTTTAATATTCAACATTTTAACGATAACATAACCTTTCCTGTTAGAGGTAAAGTTATTGCTAGTTTTGATATCACTGCACAATTTTGCTATGTTTAGTTGTATAAGCAAGACTATCTACAAAATTATACAAGAACCACTAATCAGAAAGCTCCCTGACATGTTTTTTACCTAATAACTAGTCAAAGTAAGATCCTGATAGGGCAGGACATGGGTATTTATTTCCTTTTCTGTGTGACTCAAATTGTGGTGGTGCTGTGAAGGTTAATCTAGACAATGTAGATATTATGGTAAATTATTTTCAGAGTATAAAAAATATAAAGTAAGAAGTAATACTTGTAATACTACAAAATTGGATTTGGATTCATCTTAGGTGGCCCTGATGGTTCCCCATGATATATTTACTGTGAATTAGCTATTAGAGCATTCAATATGGCAACATTAGCAGTCAAGTCAACCAAAAAGGACACACACACATTACCTTGTGAGTTTCCTCCACTGTTCATCACCCCGGAGCCTGCTCCTCCCATGTTGGCTTTGAGGGCACTGTGCTGGGCGTAGGAGCGAGCGAAGTGGGCCAGAGGGCAGATGACGTTGTGGTCGCCCACAATATCATCCATGGCATCCCGGTTCTTCACCCCATTGTTCTCATCCATCCAGTCAGTGTACTGCAGCACCACCGCCTCCAGGCCGATATCATTAGCATGTGGTACACTCAGCTTTACACCTGGCAGGGTGAGGTTTAAAGCTTTTAGGTGCATTTTTAATTGTATAGGTATAGGTATAGGTATAACTGTGGCTGTGATGAACAAGATGTGGTTAAGTTCAATGGATGTAATTGTTTTGACTGAATTTGACAGTGGTGATTTCATTATTCTGGTTCACTGGTTAGTCACATTATCAGAATGATTATGCAAAGGTGTCAGTTTATGAAATTATAGAAACAGTTTAGACTATTGCTTCACTTTCTGTTTTGTGCTGACATTATGACATATGTTTCATGTAACATTAGCCACGTCTATTTAAACCCTATTCATTATATACAGTAGGTAACTGCAAAGATAATTATTGTACGGATCATTCAACCATGTGTCATTACTCATGGAAAGTAATGTGATTGAGCTTTCAGCAGCAACTGTGCTGGTTGATGTGATGGCAGTTTAAATGCTCTATTTTTGTAGGGCACATCACAAATTCTACTTCAGTCTAAGTCAGATTTGAGCAGGATTTGGTATTCTTTCTGTCTCTGTCCATTCTTGTCAGCTGAGTGAGCTTCACCTTCCAGGAAGTCTTCTCTGGAGATGAGGCTCTCATTGTCCTTGCTGAAGCCCGGTGCGCCGTACAGCAGGAAGTAGGAGCCCTCGTCCTGGTTGACCCCGAGGAGGATCTGAGTGTCTTTAAAATTGCCTGAGTTGAGCATGGCCTCAGGGGTGTCGGGCAGTACCTCGCCATCAACAACAGGGACGAATGAAAATCGGAAGAGGGCCGACCATGGCAGGACCTGTTCAGAACAGAATGACAACCCCCAAGTGTACAACTGAGTTCATCTGAGTGACTGTGAAATATGCAAACATGTAAAATGGGAAATTAAATGTAACTGAATCCACTTCAACTTAGTGCAAGAACAGCGTTTTCCCTTCCATTATAAGACTTAGGCCCAGCGCCTAAGTGTTTTTGCGCATCCCCTAAGCCGAATGAATGGAAGAAAAACCCTGAGAGTCCTCTACTTCTCTGGAGAAAAAGGTTTTAATAATAAACAGTACGGTGGGAAAACAAATTTGGGGTTCCCAGCACCCACTGCAGGGGTTGGAACAGTGAGATAGATTCCTCTCAGTGGGCTGGAAATGGAAAAGTTGTGTGAGAGAGGAATCGACTTGCTACAGTAACTCAGCTGGCTGGCTAGTGGCTACATCTTGGCTATGGGAGGATGAGAAAAATCACAGTTCAAATCCATTCACTATAAGCCTTGTTTTACCAATGCTATTTTGTCATTATTAGTTTTTATGGTGCACACTGTGATCACAAAAATGTGGATTACTTCAGGACATAGCACTTACTTCATCAGTGAGCACATTTGTTTTGCTTTTCTTCTCGCTAATGTCTGAGGGCCAGATGTGCTAAGAAAATGGCGTTGTGCAAATGTGCACTGTGGTTTTCATTGAGTTTGCGGCTGCAGTCTGTGTTCACTGACAGTCGTCAATACCTGCCACTCCTGGTCGATAAGCTCCTGTGGAGTTTTACTGCGCAGACAGTCCACCAGCTCTGTGTCATTCCCCCCATTGCAGCCCACCAGTTTGCCCAGCAGCGTGGCTCGTCTGCGGGCCTCAGCAGGGCTAACTGAAGCCCAGGGAGAGTTGGGGACCCCACTCTGAAGGATGGCCCTAGTGAAGGTCGGCCGGCTGTCAGGAGACAAGAGGTGGAATCCTACTGAAGCACCACCAGCACTCTCACCAAAGATAGTCACCTGTTAAAAGACAGCAAATAGAGAGATCAGGATCAAAACAAGCTGATATTCATTTCCTAGTGTGGGAACAAAAGAATAGACACATAAAACAGTAAGAAACTAACCTGTTTGGGGTTTCCACCAAAGAAATGGATGTTGTCTTGTACCCACTGCAGTGCCATCCTCTGGTCAAGCAGGCCCACATTGCCAGGAGCCTCAGATGAGCCATGCAGAGCAAGGAAACCAAAGGCACCAATCCGGTAGTTCATAGAAACCACAATGACTGTCTCACTGTGAGCTAGGTAACGGCCATCATACACATCCAGTGATGAAGAACCACTGTAGAACCCTGGAATTGTTAGATATTACAGCATAGTATTAAGCCATTATATCACATTCTCCCAAAACAGACAAAATATCTGTTGCACCAGTGTGATTATCAATCAAGGATATAGTGTTTGAAGGATACAGTTTGACATGTTTAGTGTTATCCATACTCTCAGCTGGCAAGGTATCAGTCTAAGAGATATTTGGATTGCATTAGCTAACTTTTCTGTATGTTTACGATTTAACCGGAAATTTGACCAAATCTTTTCAGTAGTATGGCAGGGATAATGCAGGTTCCAATATAGAGTATAAAGAAGCATGTTGTCTGCATATAATAAAACCCTAGTTCTCCGCACCACCTCTTATTATTCCTTTTATATGTAAGTCACTGCTAATTGCCATGGCCAATAATAGTGGCAGGAGAAAGCAGCGTGGTCTAGTTCCGCCTTGCAAATGAGTGTCGTGATCGAATCCAAAGATTTTAATTTGAACAGGTATTGTGAGTCCACTCAATCCAATGCCTTCTCTGCATCGTAAAAACAACTTGATTGTCTACTTACAGGGAGATTTGACTGACCATTACCACCTGCAAGGAGAGGGACACTGTCAGGGGTAGTTGAGCTTGCACTACTGCTAGCAACTTAATCCACTAGCGTGTTCACTACTGACGGACCACTATGCGAGCCGGTACAATGTTATCTTGTGGGTTTGGTGATGTTGCAATGGACACATTCCAGTACAATTTTTTTTACTACATTGGCATTGAGTTGTTTCCTCTTTATTGGCTGATTTATCTCTAAAGAGACATTCTAAACAGAGTTGGTTATCCTGCATGATAGACCCACTCACTGAAGAATTTCAGGGAAAATCTGGTTAACAGACCTATGATACAGAAATTTGAAAGTAATTTAATACTTAATACTTTACATTGTTTCAATCAAAACTAAAAAGATAAGTGAATAAAGGCAGCAAGTTTATTGACAGCTTTAATGATGATCAGTTTTACTCATTTTCCAATGACCGTTGTGTTTTGTTCTTCTTCACTGCTTACCTTCTTTTACAGAACAGTAAGCTAGCAAGGCTACCTACAATTTGCCTACTGACCACATGACCCACCTTGCAGGTCGTAGTGGTCCGCTAAGTCTCCCCTATTTACAAAGAGTGGAGGAGTGGACATTATATTAAACAGATGCCTAATATTCAACTTGTGTATTCCTGTTGTTAGCCTGCAAGCCATGCTAGTTCCTGTAATACATGCTTACAACTCTGCCCAGGCTTTATTTCCTGTTTTACCTGCTTTTTGCCTCAGCACACCAGGCAAAATCTTTTCTGACCATGTTCCATTCATTCCAGCTGAATTGCAACAGATTGCCTGGTACACTTATACACTGGGAGTTTTTCAATTCAACAGAAGTTATCTCAGGGCACTTTTCACATAGAGCAGGTCTAGACCATACTCTTTATTTTATAGAGACCCAACATTCCCCCATGAGCAAGCACTTGGCGACAGTGTCAAGGAAAAACTCTTTAACCTTTAACAGGAAGAACCCTCAAGCAGAACCAGTTTTGCATTTGAACGGATGATTATAGATTAAATACTTATTTTTCCCACCTTCAAAAGGTAATTTCAATTAAAAACTGACAGCCCTACCCTACACTGTGAACTGGACATAGCAACATGCTGGAAAGCAATATTAGTAAGATAATATCTTCTGGTATAATTTTGGTCAAGACAGTTGAGTTGTAGGTACATGCCTACTTCATTACATTACTGCTGACCATTTCCACACCATGCTATAGTGTTCTTTTGTGCATTATATCCTACTTACTGTCGTTATTAGCTGGCTTCTATTGAGCCATTTTATGTGTTCTGTTGTTTGCTATCCACTGCTGACCTCCTGGAAGGATGACTCATGTCTAACCTATTTATGTTTTGCCTTATTCTGAATAAGTCGTGACCAAGTACCTCCGCCATAGATCCACACCATGACAGTTAGATTGTGTGGTCTGGGTGAGGAGGGAACCCAGACATTGAGGTACAGGCAGTCCTCGCTCATCTCTCTGTTGGGATTCCACATCTCGCTGCCCTGGAAGCCGGGGAATGTCGTGTCCACAATCTGGTAGCAGGCGTTGGGGTAGGCATTGGCCTCATACACCCCTGTCCATGGATGCTTGGGCTCAGCATGACGGAAACGACGCTTCCCTACTGGCGGCTCAGCAAAGGGGATTCCCAGAAAAGCGGTGACGTAGCTCCGGTCCGGCACCGGCAGGCGGACACCGCGAACCCGGCCTGTACGTGTCTGAACGATGAGGTCTGCCTCACTCTGGGAGGAGCAGGAGGGGACGAGAAGAGAAAAGAGAAGAACTGGGGAGAGGAAGAGAAGGATGGAGGTCTGCATGATGGAGACAAAGATGGTCTGTGTGGCTGGAGCTGTGGTCGTGATTTTCTCTCCAATCAAGGAGGGCTGGGTCTGCTCTGCTTCCCCTCAGATCTACAGACAGAGAAAGAGAGAGAGAGAGAGAGAGAGAGTAATGTGATTACAGTAAAGGAGAGTGATGGAGCACAGACTGAATGAGAGAAGGATAAATCAGATGAGGAAAGGGATGAGAGGACAGAGGAAGAAGGAAGTCTGGATGTGTCATCAAGGTAGATTCAAAGATTTGTTCAGACAGGCAGACAACTAATCAAATCTAATTCTTATTTTTAATTTTGCATGTGGAATATTGCTCACACATAACATTTTTGCAACTTGCCAAATATATTGACATTTTCTCATTAGGTTTGAAGAAAACGTAATTCAGCAGCGTTACATTTCTAGCAAAATGTATTTGCTGTTGCACTTTAGTCATATATGAACATAATTTCTACGAGACAGGGTTGAACACCTGACAGTGTAACATCACCTGTAGTGACATTCACATTGATTTGACCACCTCCTATTTCAGATATGACCTGCATTGCTCTAACAAGGCATCTTTATTTATGACAAGTTTGTGCAGTTATGAGAGTTTGCTGAATCTGACTTAAACACTTGTATGAGCAAACCTGGCAGGAAAAAGTACAAGTTTCAGGATAAGAGTTCAAAAATGTTCTTGCTTCAGGCAAATGTCTGGAGTCCATGAATATCCACAGCAAATTACATGTCAATCTGGCCAGTAGTTGTTGACATATCTTGTTCTGTACTTGTTGGACAGACAGAGAAATCACCATCCTTAGGTCTCACTGCTATTAACTAATTTGATATAAAAATAAACTAAACTAGAAGCTAATTAATGCATTGCAAAATATGGAAATGCATTTCATTAACACAAGAATAAAACTTAGGAGAAGAAACATTCCTATGCTTCAATACTTTGGATGCTCCCAAAAACCCTAGCATGTGGATTTTGAGTCAAGATTACTTTGTCAAACTAATATTTTCAAGGTCAAGAATGAACTCTTCATGTACTATAATAAAACTATTATAATTTTGTCATCCTGTTTCCATGCTGTATTTCTGTAATTTGTCTTTCTTGGTCTTTTCTGTACACACAATATCTTTTGCATGTCTGTCCGTCCTGGGAGAGGGATCCCTCCTCTTTTGCTCTTCCTGAGATTAATTCCACTTTTTTCCCCATTAAAGGGTTTTTTAGAGAGTTTTTCCTTATTTGAATCAAGGGTCTAAGGACAGATGATGTTGTATTGCTGTAGAGACTGTAAAGCCCCCTGAGGCAAATTTACAATTTGTGATATTGGGCTATACAAATTAATAAATTGAAAAAATAAATTGAACTCTTAAACTCGAAATTAAAAATGTTTTCTGTCAGATTCTTAAGTCAAATTGGACTATTTTCAACAATGTTGACTTAAAATGCCATTTTTATTGTCTAAAAGTTGACAAAGACTACTAAAATTTAAACTAACAAAATAAAACTAAAATGTATTTGTTTTAGCTAATAGGTTCAAGCTATGGGTTGCAAGTCCAGACAAAAAAATTGACTTTTTAAGTGTTGTTTTTAATGCATGAAACTAAATTACAGGTACTTCACACAAAAACACACATACCTATTTTTTTCTATGTAAGCCTACAACTGGCCTGTCTTGACACTGGGTTAGGATATCCAACTGTTCTTTTGTTTTCTACAACTGAAGTGTATCAAATCTCCAGAAAAGCAGTGACTGTATCATATTAGCTCCCTGGATTAGCACATCCCAGCTACCGTACTCGGACTACTTGTTCTGTCTGTCTTCTTCTGTCTGTGTGAACAATCCTGTGGATCTCTGGTTCTACACGTAGTGAACAGCAATGATGTTTTTATCAACACTTTTTCTATCATTATTATTATGTCTGTAGTTGTGCCTGCACCTGCTATGAGAGAGACAAGGAGTGAATTGTTATAATGCAAAATGGCGGATTTGGTGACAATCAAATGTCCCTTTGACTTTTGAAATGAACAAATGACTAATTAAAAAAAAATCCTTTCCAGTGGTTGCAAATCTATTTGGGTGTGTCACGGGTGTGTTCTAGACCCAGTTGGAAATTAAAGGTCTGATTAATTTCACTGAGATAACTGAAAATTAAAAAAGAACTGGCCCTATAGGGCTGGGCAATCAATATCACTATCTGAAAAATGTATACAGAATCAAGCAAATAATGATATTTACTGCAATGATGTCTACTGTTATGCATTACATCCGACAAATCTCTACACATGTAAAACTCAAAAATTTACTTGGGATCATTGATTAGGACAACAGAATATTGTAAAGACAATAGGATCATAACATCAAATGAAATCACATCTAAACTGAATATCTAAAGGCTGGATTGAACAGCATCCTTTAAGCCTTGAATACAGGCAGCCAGCTGAACACATACAGTGCAGGGCCTTATTCAGGATGTATAGACGCACTGGTGCAGGTTATCAGTGGACAGTACAGTCAGTAGAGAAGTGTAGGTGGGCTGTGGCTTCCCAGAAAAGACTTATTAAATATTCAACACAACACCAAGACAACAGCAGAGTCCTGCTGCTCTACAGCACAGATGAACATGTCAGTGCTACAGTAGAATCAAACATCTTTCACTGCTTCTGCTTATGTTCCGGAGTAGCTGCTGTTTGGTGCTCTGCTGGATACAGTGTTCCATAACGTGGCTTTTTTTATAAGGTGACTGTCAACATGCTGAACAGCACCTTGGCACTTAGGCTTTTTGGTGCAGATACTAATCATTGATTAAATGTGATTAGAATCTGAATCTGACACCTATCAGTAAGTAGTTCCTGTTCTGTAATATCTGTATAGATTCTACATCTCCTGCATAAGAGACTGTACAAGCCATTATACTGTCCAAGCTCAGGTGGTGCTGAATCCAATTATTTTCTACAGTTGCTTCTTACAAATACTACTACATTTCCACAAATAAATGGAAATTAGTGCCTGTTTTCATCAACTGTGCTGTTCTGTGCTAATCATCTGAAGATTTAGTAACAAGATTACATAATTGGCACAAAACAGTGGGTGGCAGCTGTACCCACATGTACCGACCGGGTACCTACCCAAGACCCGGGACCTTGAGTGAACTATTCAGATTCACTGTGTTGTGGTTAGCTTATGGTGGCTAATTGCAAGTTTGTTTGTGAATAGGGTATGCACCATAAAGAACATTGAAACAGTGGGGCCTTTGGGCAATACCTTCATTATTACCTAATATTGAGGCTCTGTGGACTTGCAGTTAGAATTAGTTTGAAAGCCTTTATTATTTCGATTTAAATATTGTTCTTTCATGATGCAGTCTACCAAATAGCACTGTGATTTAAAGGACCCCGTGGAGTTTTGATCAACACCAATAAATTGTCCAGGCCGATATGTTGGCGGATATTAGCTCATTGCAGATATATCAGTATCAATATCAGCATATATGTCAGCTGATAAATGACAAGAAATTGAAGCACAGAAATGACAAGGATATGTTTTGAAACAATATCAGAATTCTCTAGCCTGTCCACCATAGAGTAGTGTCAAGTTTATTAAAACAACAGTAATACGTCCTGCCTAGTACATTTCTTGATTGCAATTGTTAAAAAAAAACTATTTAGGGTAAAAATGTTTAATTATGTTATGGATTTTGTAAAGAGTATTAATATTGTCTGATATATCATTATCAGATTTGTAATACTTTCAAATATCAATACTGGTATCTGCCTCAAAAATCCTGTACCGGTTGGGCTTTACTAAGTATAATTTGCATTGCTGAAATCGCCAATTTCCAAGTTTCCACTACGAAGGAGAGACAGTTATTTTCTTTCAGCACACGGACATTTTTAAAGCCTCTCACTACTCAGCAACAAAGGCTGAGACAGGTGTGTGGTCATAAGGGGCACTATAAAAAGGCATCACAGTAAACCCCTAGTAAATGCCACATCATTTGATGGATTAACATGGCACTTGGCACATAACACATATGTATCTCCTCAGAGTATGAAACTCAATAACTATAAGAGGCTGTATGGACATTGTAGTTTGTGGGAGCTGGAGGAAGAATGGGGGAAGGGATTTTTTTTTATTTTGGTTTACAGGTGAGTGTAGTCAGAGTCAACAACTGTTTCTCAAATAGAATGTTTCCCCCTTTCCCAAGAAAGTTTAACCTGCTAAACTTATTTTATTGTTTCATATGGCCAAGATGGATGGAGTTAAGCAAGACCTTAAACCAAAAAGAAAGCACTGGTCTTTTTTTTCCCTCCAGTTGCTGCAAATTATTACTACACAATAGGTCTATCATCTCAGCTTCCCAAAACCCAAGGTGACGTCTTCAAATTTGTTTTTTTCAACCCACAGTCCAAAAAAGATATTCAGTTTATCATGGATATAAAACAGAAAAGTATCAAATCCAAAGAATGGAGGGTGTTATTTGATAAATGACTTAAAACAATTAAATTGATTATCAGCATAGTTGGTGATTTTTGGACTCATGGATTAATAAACCAGTTTTGGCACAACTCTCAAGAGAATGATCATAGATCTCAGTCCATGGGCTTAGCTCAGCTCAGGAAGAAACTGGAGCGCTCTGCTGTCCTTGCACCTAATAAAAAGTAATTAAAGAAACAGCAGTGGGCTTTTAGTTCCCACCTAGGCTCAAGTCTGACCTGAGATCTATACTGTTGAGTATTATGCTTGCAATTAATCATAACTGAGGTTTCTATATGCCCTCAATTACTCAAGAGGATACAATTCATCTGCAGTGAAATCTCTACAAATAGCTATATTGTTGTAAGTCTGAACTGAAGACTTCAGACATCAGATTCAAACTCAAACTCCTGACAGATTCATATCCTTGTTTAAAAGGAACCATCCCATTGATTTAGAGTTGCGTTTCCATAAAGTTGGAAGACTTATGAGTGACACATTTTCAAAAGAAGGGACAAATGGAAACAGCAGAGGCAGAGACATGCTTACTTTTAGTCCTTAGAATGGGAGAATTGATTACACTCCAGGGGTTAATGGAGGTGGAGGTCTGGAATAGCTGCAATTTATAGGATCTTATACACAAATTCCCATCTTTGGTCAATGAAAACAATCCTTGAGATATTGAAATAGCCATCTTCAGTTTGTTTGTGTCTTTAATAATAAAATTGACACAAAAATACAGACCCTTTCCAAAAAATTAGAATATCATGGAAAAGTTTATTCATTTCCATAATTCCATTAAAAAAAAGGTTCAACTTTCATAGATTATAGATTCAGGGCCCACAATTTAAACAGTTTAAAGTATTTGTTTATTTTTACAGCCTGATTACCTCGATGCACCACGGCGCATCGAGGCAATCAGCCTGTGGCATTGCGTGGGAGTTATGGAAGCCCAGATTTCCTTGGTGCTTGCTGTCAGCTCTTCTTTGTTTTTGGGTCTGATGTCCCTCATTTTCCTCATAATACTCCATAGATTTTCAATGGGGTTTAGGTCTGGCGAGTTGGCTGGCCAGTCGAGCACTGTGATGGCATGGGCATTAAACCAGGTTTTGGTGCTTCTGGCAGTATGGGCAGGGGCCAGGTCCTGCTGGAAGATGAAATCTGCATCTCCATACAGGTCCTCGGCAGAAGGAATCATGAAGTCCTCTAAAATATTCTGGTAGACTGTTGCGGTGACTTTGGATTTAAGAAAACAGAGTTTACCAACACCTGCACCGGACATTGCACCCCAAATCATGACTGACTGGATATTTCACACTTTACCTCAAGCAGCTTGGGTTCTGTTCCTCACCAGTCTTCCTCCAAACCCTTGGACCTTGATTCCCGAATGAAAGGCACACTTTACTTTCATCAGAAAAGAGGACCTTGGACCACTGGCCAATAGTCCAGTCTTTTTTCTCCTTGGCCCAGTTGAGACACTTCCTACGTTGGTTCAGGCTCAGAAGTGGCTTGACCCAAGGAACCCGACAGTTGTAGCCCATCTCCTGGATGCGTCTGAATGTTGTGGTTTTTGAAGCTGTGACTCCCGCCTCATTCCACTCTTTCTGGATTTCTGCCAGATTCTTGAATCTTCTCTGTTTGATAATCCGCTGAAGCCCTTATGCTGGTGCATCTTCTCCTGCCACATTTTGCCCTTACACTAGACTTTCCATTGATATGCTTGGACACAGCACTCTGTGAACAGCCAGCCTCATTAACTATGAACTTTTGTGGCTTACCCATCCTATGGAGGGTATCAATGATGGTTTTCTGGCCAGTTGTCAAGTCTGCAGTCTTCCCCATATTGAACCGAACTGAGACAATTGAACCAAACTGAAGCAATTTAATGACACCTGGGGAACCTGTGCAGGTGCTTTGAGTTTAGTAGATGATTAGTGTGTGACACTCAGTTTAAAACATTCATGCCCTGGGCTGATTTCTTCACAGTATTCTAATTTTTTGAATTCATGTTTTCATGGGTTTTCTGAGCTGGAAGTCCAAATTATGTAAAAATAAACAAATAAATACTTGAAATCATTTCAATTGTGGGCCCTGAATCTATAATCTATGAAAGTTGAACCTTTTTAATGGAATTACGGAAATAAGTTAACTTTTCCATGATATTCAAATTTTTTGGAAAGGGTCTGTATACTTGCCTAAAAAGCAGCACAGTATGAACACACACACATAGTTTGATTCTGGAGGGGATATATCAGCTGGATAATGTTTGCTGTGAATGTATAGTGTTGTTAATATTGTAAGACAGTTGTTTAGATAAGACAATATAATGGAGTGGCCAGGACGGAACTTTTTACACAGGAATTTGGGAGGTTTCTGTGGAACTCAGCAAACACAAGGAGAAAGAGGATCAGTCTCCTCTTTAGCTTCACTCACACTGTCCATGTTGAACAACATGTAGTATTTAAAGTCCATTGATAATAATATCACCCTGTTTGTTTGTGTGAATATGTGTGTGAGGGACAGAGAAAAGTGACATCACCAAAATAGATTCTCTATACAACTGAGGGAGTGTGTTCAGAAATAGTATCAACACACACACACACACACACACACACGCACACACACACACAGAGTTGCCCCCTATCCCTTACCGCTCCTCCGAGCTAATCCTGTCACTATGACAACCATACATTGCAAAATATAAACAGCAGCCTCTAACCTGACAGGTGGGAGACAACTGTCCCCAGGCATTGTTGCACATTTGTAAGCAAACACAAAATGAGGTACGACACTGTGTTTGTGAGAGCTCATCGCAGCAATGTGGTGTGCAGAGGACAGATTCAAACCCTGACTCTGATGAAGTTCATCAAATGTATAGCGAGCCCTGACCTTTGACTGGGAGACAGAACTTACACAGATGTACGGATAATACAATTTTACAAGGCAAACATGAGAAAGATCTGTAGATCATGCATAATGTGGCAGAGTTTGTGATTTGTGGTAAACAAGGACAAAACACAAATAGTACATATCAGATAGCAGTTACTGTCAAGAAATACAGCTATTTTTCATTTTGGTTCAGCAGTGCTGTCATATACTGAACAACATGAATATTATTTTGGATAAGCATCTGGACTCTGATACTGATACTTTCTGCATCTGCATAGCTGTGAGGGTCAGCCAGACATAAATATTGTCACCTGCCCATGTTCACAAAGGTCTGCACAGACTGTCTGAGTGCAAACCAAAATTTATGTCTGTACATCCCTAATGTACATGTGAACACTGTCACTTACCCAGACACGCAATGCAGTACTAACAGATAAACACGTATAAATGTGTGTGGTTGAGTATACAGCCCTTTATACACAACTGTAAGTCTTGTGTGTGTCCTTTTGCAGATTAAGCTTCTGGTGTTTGGGGGTTCTGTGAACAAATGAAATCTAACACAATTCATTATAGAGCTATGTTTTAGGAGTTCATAAGTTCACATCAGTTTCACATCATCTTTGGCGATATGAGATGGGAACCTCCAAACGTCAGAGAAATGTGAGATGAACTAGCTCTGGAATAGACTTGTGAACAGTGTCTCACTACCAAGATCATATTTTGCATGGACATGCCTACTAGTGAGATAAAATCTTCAGTTCCAAGCTCCAGTGTGTGCTTGAAGTGGGCTGGTACTCACCGGTACGCAGTACCAGCACTTCTGCATTTTATTCTTTGGACTACCGTGACTTCTTCTTGGACACTGGCACTTAACACAGGCTGCCAGTACTCTCTTTATTCTATCCATGTCTGTCTCTGTTGTGTGTGTCCTAGCAATAGCGAAACTACCATATATGCAGGTAATACAGCTGCATTGGGGCCCGCAACCCCTCTTGCCACTATAGTATCAAAATATCTCGAGCATCTCAAGCACTGAGTCTACAGTATACATGCAGCAACTGAAATTTAATTGTAAGCTGTAGGTATTTATAGTACTTAATGGGCCAAGTCATCTACTCCATGGTGTCACATACTTGATGTCAGTCATTCACCAAATATACAATAACATAAAACAGTTTTACATATACAAGCATATAGTTTATTGACTCATACCTCTATGTTACATTTCTAAATTAAGTTAAATGAGGATTAAAGGGCAATTTGATGTTCAAAAATGTGAAAAGTGTACCTGCGCAGAATTCTGGGTGATTATGGACATGCATATTACTGAATAGCAAAATCCACACACCGAAAATTGAAAGAAGCAGCCGAGACAGAAAGCAAAGCTTCCAAAAATGGGCAGTTTCTTTAAAAAAGAAAGATGAGATAGCAAGCAGAGCCCAATTAGACACCTGCTAATGCTCGGAGCTTGCCACTGGAGCACGCCACTGGAGCGTGCCATCCACAGTGAAAAGCCCGGGGAGTCCGCCTATGATGTAAGTAGAACTTATTTATTATTTGACTAATAATCAACCTACACACTTGTGTTTTGTGTTTGTAAGGCCTATGCGCAGACATGAATTATGTCAATGTGCGGGTGTGCTGTCACCGATTATGTTTTCATCTTTTATGATGCTCTGACACGAGATTTTGTCTAGTAGGCTTGTCTATCACTATCTTGGCCTAGTTATTATGACTCTGCTTCTACAGCATGGCGATCTGTTTTCCTCGCAATCATTTCATTTAGGCGTCAACATACCAGTTATACAGAACCATCTGAGAAGTCGTCTTTGAGCAACTAGTTGGAAAAGGGCAGGCACTTTCAAAAAAATACCTGGCAGGTGATTGGATGAACCATCTGTCTATCACCGTCTTACTTTGCAAAGTTGCTGGATTCGTGAGATCATGAGATCACGCAAGAATCCTAATAGGACGCTGAACCACCACTCAGACACAAGCACACAACTTGAAGCCTGACAAGATGGATTCTTGCATGATCTTATGATGTCGTGATCTTGTGAAACCAGCTGCCTCGCAAGGTAAGTGGCAAACAGAGAAGTCTTAAACTTGTTTAAGTACTGACTGGTTCTAGAAGCTTCATAACATAGCAGCAGATCAGAAATGTATTTTTCGTAAATGATTCAGTGCTTTATAAACCAACAGCAGTATTTTAAAGTCAATTATTTGACGGACAGGAAGCCAGTGTAAAGGTCTGAGAACTGGAGTGATGTGGTCCAACAGCAGTGTTCTGAATCAGCTGCAGGTGTCTGATTTTTTTGAAAAGACCTGTAAAGATATTATTACAGTAGTTGAGCCTACTACAGATGCATGGACAAGTTTTTTAAATTCTGCTGAGACAGAAGTCCTTTAATTCTTAATATATTCTTAAGCTGATAGTCAGCTGAGTTTGTAATTGTCTTATTGTGGATGCTAAAATTTAGGCCAAGATACTCCACATCATTTTTGTACGCTCAAATGTGAATGTACTGATGGACACAAAGTAATCATTGTCCTTCATGCTGTGGTCGACCGCATCCAGTGCTGAGATCAAATACCAACGATTACTAATTGTATATGACACAAACACTGGTAGAGGAGGCATCAGTCTGCTTTAGCACCAGACAAATTTAAAGGTCTGAGAATGTGGACTCAGATGCCCTTTTCCACGGGCTCAGTATAGCACACGTTAGCTGTTTGCTAACATGGTGTTGTATACATTTTACTGCAGGAGGGAGAAGCTGTGTTACAGGCCTGCATGGGAACACAAATGTAACGTTTGGAGGTTTGTTTCAATTCTATACTACTCCCCATACTTACTGCTCCTTACAGAAAGCCTTTTATTTAGCTAACTTCTTAGGCAAAGACAGAAGCATTATAACATAAGGACCAGAAACAAGTCAACATTTCGAGAAGTGGTTGTTACTAGCGAAGAGTGAAGACTCGGGCGGTACAAATTTGTTGGATATGATTTGTTGACAGGATGTAGCCAATCACACTGAAGGCTGATTAGTGTTGTTGTAGTGTAGTAGTGGTGTAGTATATCAAGACAGTAGTGTTATGAGACAGTTATATTCTATGTTTTGTTGTCTAATGTTATTCATTTATATTTTCTATTTATATCTAAGTTCAATAAAAAATAGTGTATATTTTCTGTGTTGTGGCATTTTATTCTTGATATTATCTGGGCCTCTGGAGCCCTTCTAATATCAAAAGCTCCTGGTAAATGAACGCACACATTACTCTGTGATCATGAATAAACCTATATGGAACAATTCTAAGGTAGTTTTAAGTTATGTCACTGCCAGTGTGCGAAAATAAGAATCCTGGCGTTGTGGGTTCTGCGTAGGCACATCACCACCACTGGTGAAAAAAATCCTGGAGGAAACACAGAGGGGCAAATTCACAAAAGGATTGTGCGGCTTTTGCAGCCGCTAAACCTGCTCAAATAAGACAAAAAGAAACAGTGTAATTCACAAAGCACCCACAAAGGGTGAAATGCACTAACTGCACTGCCAAGCAAATAGCATCTCAGTGCTCCTTTGCTATTTGCACATATTTAAATGAGGTAATATGCATACATTTAGCGCTTTTTTTGGCTTTCTATGCAATTGAGCCTTATTACAAAAATAGTCCAATTCACAAAGACCGGCGCTAATAGCCACACGCAAATTATCACCATGTAATTCAGAGAGTTGGTGGTAACTGAAGCACATTCATAAGGGGTGTCATGCCCAGACATGCCCAGTGATCACATCACGTTTAAATTCCTTGCCCAAAGTTTTGAGGAATGCCTCTTCACCTTGTTGGTCAGAACTTGTAGCTCGTGGTCTGAAAATTTTATTTTTCTCTTTCTCTCTGCCATTGTCCTGCCTACTGTGTTCTTGGCACAAAGGCAACATTTATACTTTGCCATGTGGATAATTGCAATCACACACAAAACAAAGGCAAATGGCACTCAGCTTTATGGGCATGTTTGTGCCGTCATATCATTAGCGCAATGTCTTTTGTGAATTGGACCTTGACACGGGGCAGAGGGCAGTTGCAAGTGATGTGCAATTCATGGCGTTATCAGCAGCAACAATCCATCATTTGTGAATTCGCCCCTGAGTCTTGTAGAATGCAGACAGGTCACTCTGGCTCTGTTGGTGTGGGAGGCCTCAGTGAACAACAGTGAAGCATTTAAAAGTGAATAAGGGCTTTGCAGTCAAATTCAACATGAACACCAGTACTGATGCTTTGGCATTTTAGATAAGAAACACATAATATAGCTAACATAGCTAATCTAATGTCAACTCAACATCACATTCTACCATCCAGTGGTACCCTGATTGTTCCTTCTATTACTAGTTGTTAATTCAAACAATGATAAAGTGCAACTGACTACATGAGTTAGTTTGGCACAATCCAGTAAATTAATAAAATTTGTTTTTTTACATTCATAAATTCAGTTTTTTTTTTCAAATCAAGTAGAAGGAGAAGTTAAACAGTTGCCCAGATTTTAGTTAAAATTATAATTTTCTAGATTTCTGCTTTTCTTCCTTACAAAATTTCTGTGGATGTTGGCATGTCATTCGATACTTTGCCATTGCAATTGCTTGCCCCACCCAAACCCAGCCATGTTCCACCAATTTGCTTGGATTCGAATTTACTGGCACTGACAACTAACAATTGATAGGTACAGTAAGGTGTAACCACTGAATTCTCTGAGTTTTTTATCAAATTTAGTCCTTAGTATAAATAAAGTAATTATAGTAGGTGACTTATCTTATCAATAATCTCAATTGGCTTCTCTCACAGTGTAAATAAACCCACTCACTGTTTTAAGCACACCCTCAGCCTTGACATATGGCATCGAAATTGAACATTTAATAGTCTTTCCACTGAATCCTATTTTATTGGACCGCTACTTAATAACTTCAGAATTTGTATTACTAGACTAAATGCAATTAGACAAAAATGTCTTCAAGAGATGTCTATGTGACCTCATGCAGTGTAAGATAGAAGAGAGAGGGAAGGGGAGAGAATGCAGGAATGGCAGGAGGAAAGATGCTTTTTATGGGGGGGGTATGCATCGCAATTATTAATAGCAGTGACAGCTGCATGGCGGGAACAACAAGGAGGAGGTAGAAGAGAGGAGGGGGAGTTAGGCTGCAGGGAAGTAGGGGATAAGGATGCTTGAGAAGGAAAAGAGAGGAATTGGTGATTACCAGTGGGTACCAAATAATTTCTCCTGAATGCCTAAATTTGCAAATCTCAAGGTCTTGGCACACTTTGAAGGAAGTGCTTGTTTGATCGTCATATCTTGAAACCCACCTTTGTGACAGCAGAATCCAAGTGGGACTATGTCCAACAATTTTTACTACTTATAAAAACAGACATTTGCCAGTTTCTCTCTCAAGATCTCCTCAATTATTGTTTACACAACTACTTCCTTCACTTTTCATGTGAACGGCTGAGTATAAGACCATGAACGCCTTTAGAAAGCACAATTCTCCATGTAAAGCCTACAAACAGAAGACAGAAGACAGAATTTGTGAAGACAGATTGGAGGCAGTGGGATGCAGCCAGTAGGACATTATGATGGCAGGCTTTGGTTCCGGCCAATGGGAACATGTAGAACAGGTAGAAACACTTCTGACATGGTTGAACGACACGTCATGTAACCTTGTTCATTTGAATACTGAGGCCTTAAGTCCCATTCCCTGAGAACTGCAGTGTGGTTTATTTGGAGTGAGCAGGTAATTGATACCAAATATTGCAAAGGTTTAAGGTGGGAGGAAACAGCTTTTGACAACTAACAGGGAGTAGTTCCTCAAACTTGGAATTTCAACCGTAACAAACTTTTAGAATATAAAAAATAAGTCTAGATAACCCTGTGAAACTTATATTGAGGTATTTTTTCATGCATTTTTCAATGGTATCATAAGAAGTGCACACACAAGTCCTATCATGCTTAGCTCAAGTCAAACTGATTACAGGGAGGTGCAGCAGGTCCAGGGGTCCCATCCCATCGTGTGACCAACTCAACAGGATCCACCAGTAGGACTCCCTTATGAGGTTGGACCGTCAGAACACCTAACCAGAGTCTTCAAGTCACAATGAATAAGCACTTACCACTAAAGCCAGACTGATACTGGATTTTGATTCTGATATCGATATTTCGGTATATCAGCATGATACATACTAAGCAGGGCATTTTACAGTTGAAAAATAAATCTTGGTTCAATGTCTCAGTTGGACAAAGCAGGACTGCACCACTTTAGTCACCGGAGCATCAAAAGACAACTGTGAATGAAAAGCTGTCAAAATCATCCATCGCTGTCTTAATCTTTCACCTTCTACAGCTTGTTAAGACACTTAACAAGCTGGCTTAATATAGTTACAATTAAAATCACAGCAAATTGCTACTTCAATACTAAAATGATTAATTGTTCAACCCTACTCCCATGATGTATCTTTTGTGAATGATAATTATTATCAGCACTGCAGTGCTGATAATAATGAAAACACTATTAGTGAAAACTATTAGAATTTGAATAGTGTAGTGTGTAACTGGGCCACAGCTGTTAAGATGTCAATTATGCACCACGCAGGTAATATGCTTCAGTATATGCAAAATGAAACCCTAACCCCAGTACTTTATTTATTGAAAACCTCAGTCATCTGCATTAAACTTAAAAATGCAGCAGTGTTCATTTAGTCAACAAAAAGTATGACAAAAATTTTTTGTTGATGACATTTCTTTCAACAAAATGCGACTAAAACTAAATAAAAAGTGACCTTTGAAAATTAGAACTATGAAGAAATGTTTGACATTTTTCATCAACAAATATAAACTAAACAATAATGTGAAAGATGGAAAGATGGACAAATTAATGAATGCCTTTTAATTGTCTTGTTCAGTGAGCTGCAGCATCTGCGGAATCACGCACTGTAGCTCCTTATTAGTAAAACCAGCAGCCAATCAGAAGAAGTTGAAGAAGTTGATTTAGCTGTTTGAGCTGTTGCTCTTAATAAGAAGTATCTTCAGTAATGTTCTGTCTGTCATTGATGTAATCTGACAAAGAAACAGATTTATGTACTAAATATATCTACAATCCACAGAGAATTAGAAAAGAAGCAGCAACAAAACAGCTGTGAAAACATGCAGGCAGCATGGCCACATTTATAAAAAGGTAAGATAATGTAACATTATCAAGTGCTGTGGATGTGGATTTAACATAATGAGTCAGTTCCAGGCATAATGGCGGCAGTTGACTTTCTAAATTTTTGATGTTCACTAAAGAAATATTACTACGTTATCCCAAGTTTGAGCTTCTCTTCTCAAGATAAACCCAGACAGTGAACAGGATTTTAGACTGTCTACATTAAGCCGGCTAAATTCTAAAACGCAGTTTTTGAGCAAAAATGACATACACAGAAGGAATTTTCAGCTCGTTTCTGCAAATACTTCTGTCCACATTAAAACGCCAAAACAGCGTCTTCCTGACATTTAGTTTATTGTGAGCAGATTACAGCAGTTTCAGCAGTGAACGGTGGTAGACAGCTACATTTGACTCTAAACAAGCCATCAAAGTAGACAATAAAGAAGAGAGAACAACACTCACATGAAGCCGTCCGCCATTGTTGTTGTTGTTTCTTCTTCGTCCTCTTCCAAGTTGGAATAGGCTAATGCCACCATCTGTTTTGTCACAGATATGACAGCGTTTCTACAAAGCTTGGTTTTCTCCGTACACACTACAACGCCAAGCCACCATTTTCACATTTACACACTCTGGAGGATGTTTTGGAAAAGCTGTTTTCGCAGTTTTAGTCTGGATGGAGGACCAAAACGGAGAGAAAAAAGATGCATTTACAAATTTAGCTGGCTTAGTGTGGATGCAGTCTTAGTGAACAGGTGAGTGAATGATCAGCTGGAGAGCACAGGTAGCTGAACTAATGCTAATGCTAATGCTAATGGTGGGTGAGCAGGAACGTTCTGTTCAAACAGACAGAGTCACATGGACACTGTGTGTGTCAACGAGTAAACGCTAATCTGTAACCATGGTAACATAAAAAATAAAAAGGCATGACAAAAAATAGACTAAAATGTTTTAGTTTGTGTTGACTAAAACGACTCAAATGACTAAAATGTGACTAAAACTAAAATAATTTTCTGTCAAAAGACTTAAATCAAAATCAGGTGCCACTGAAATGCAGGAGAAAATAGCAATTTAAGTTTTGATGACTTCTGATGGTGATCTGTGAGAAGAGAGGAGGGGAAGTGGAACAGATGAATACAAAAAAAAGAGAGAGGAGATGTAGGAAGAAGGAGTTTGAGAGGGTGAGGAAATAAGAGAGGGGGGCACAGGGAGACACTCAGTGGAGGGGTCTGGGACTGGGTGGGGAGAAAGTGTGTCACTTCTCAAATTAGACTAAGGAATTTGTGTATGAAGTTCACAGGAGGATTAGTTTCACTGGGGGTGGGGGCATGTCATGTGTCTCTTAGGATAAAACACTGGACATGAAAGACGCTGTCTATCTGTATATTAGCCACTGAATTACAAAATCAGTCTCTAAAAAAACATATCCTGAAAAGACACATAAATAGAGCACAGATCTTTGATCAGCCAGGTGTAGCTTCATTATAGAGATTCACTGATGAAGTGCATGTGGTTAAATAATAACTATATATAGGAACAAAGCTCAAATCACATGGAAAAGATAAAAGGAGTCGCAAGGCAAAACTCCAACAACAAAACGGAGTTAAAGGGTGTAAAAAGACTCAGTCATCAAACTGACTGTGGTAATTTGCAGTACAATGATGCCGCAACTATCCACCAGTTTGGATCATACTGGTCCTTATCATGCAGTGTAATTTTTTTTTTCATAACATAGAACATTCCCTTGTAGTAGATTTAGATTTAGCAGCAAAAATATTCAAGAATTGTCTGACCTGCAAACAAAAAATGTATTAAATAAATAAATGATAAATAACCAAAAATCTTCAATCTTGTCAGTATAGATCACTATATATAAAGATGGACATAAGGAGGTGTGACGCCCCTTTTTTTTTTGCATTGGAGCCGGTTTGAAGCCCAGAGCAGCTTACAGTTGGCGCCATCTTTCCCGTTTGGAGCTGGGACCTTCCAGATAAGGAGTGTGGGGTGTTGCCTCTCACACTCTGGAAATACACCCTACTACCTTGGACCCAAGTGAACGCTAGCTTACTGGGAACACCAAGCGCCGCACACTTGGGCTAACGTTAGCTACTTTAGCTAAATTAGGCTAACAGGGCAGGTATCGTAATCAAGTAACATTAAACTTAGTGAAATGTTGCAGCAATAGTCTGACTCAATAGTCTGCGAGTCCTGGAGCCAAGGAGAGCAGCAGGTGAGCCAACTGTCAATCACAGCTGTAAATCAACAGCCACTCAGCAGACATCAAAGCTACTGTAAGTCTTCAAATTTTATGAACAGAGCAATAATTTCCAAAATGACCACCAGCACACATATTAGAGGGCCTGAATTTAGAGATTAAACATGACTTGTTGAAAAAATGATTGTGATCAATGATTTTTGAATGGGAGTCAGTTGGAGTCAGCATCTAGTGGCCATCTGTGGCACTTTAAGGTACACATTGGCTTCAACCTCAAGCCATGGTGGTTGCAGCTTGGTATAGATCCCACAGTGTGAAATGTTTGCAGCCAGGGTTCATCAGTTAAGAGCTCCCATTTTCCACCATGCGTATTTCTTTTACCATTCAAAAAGCAACAGGATGTGTGATGTGTCTATCAACACCAGAAAAGGCAGATAATAATATTACAGTTTGTTGATGGGGGTTTCTCTGTTTGTTCCAGGGGATGGGTTTAATGGCTGTTGTTTGAGACTGCAAATGCTTGTCTTCTGCGTGCTGTATTGGATGCAGATACTTTGGGTGAGAAACTTAGTTTGTGGTACTCCTGTCTTCATGAGCAGAATTTATAATATACACCACCAATCTCTCTCTCTATTTCTCTCTCATTACCATGCAAAATAATGGGTTCATGTACCATTCATGTTATGACAATAAATATTGTGAGATGATAATTTGTTAACCATCAAATATTTTGCCTTCCTGTTTATTTATTAGGTATTTAGATAACTAAAACTGGTCATTCCTATTTACCTGTAAACTCTTTCTGAATTACATTTACAGAAAACGTACTGTCACAAAACGGATCAATATTTTGATATACTGTGATAAAAGATTGTATTCATATTGTCCTCCCCACATGCTATGATAATTTGCAATTCATTAAATTACCGCCATAGAAGTAAAGCAAGAGAAGAACCTGCTCTAACAGAGTCTTACACACACAGAACCCAGTGCCACTGAAGCATTGCAGCCCTGTGATAGTTTGAGTGGCAGCAGGGGAATCACTGGAATTTTCCATTTTGCAGTTTGGCTGTCTACTGTTTCACACAACACCACAATTACAGGACATAACACACACACACACACACACACACACACACACACACACACACACACACACACCAACAAAAGCACACTAAGTTGTCGCAGCACAGCAGAACACCATGAGGAATTAGAGGGTACTGAACAAGACTTAGAATGGGTTAGACTACAATAGAGCAGAATATCATAGCAAACAAAAACAAAGCTCTAAAGGGAGTCTGAAGTGCCCCACCATTCAGGCATCACTCACTCTTCTCTACATGATAAACACTCTCTAGTTACTCTGTAGTGAGTATACTGTATGCTGCATACATTTTACACTACACAAGACACTCAAGGAAGTCAGTATGAGTCTCCACTAGGACTGACCGATGTGCATCAGGTGTTCTACCATTAAAGAAGCACATGTGATGTGTGTATTAACACAGATAGTTTGTTGCTGGGTGTTTCTCCGAGTGACTCGCTGCTTGTTTGAGATTGGTTGTCCGTTGTCAAGCAAAGTATCTTGACTGACAATATACTGAAGTTTCGCCTTTTGTTATTGAGGAAGTGTATGAAATCTATTGCAATCAGTTTTTGCAATCATCCAGTCCTAGTCACCACCACACTGGCCAGTTCTGTAGGATAACATTTCAACAGTTTGGTCAAAATGTATACTGTCTGTGGTAGGGCTGGGCGATATGGCCAAAAAGTCTAGTTTTGATTTTTTTCAAACTTGGGGTCGATTCATGATTTTAATCGATTGTTGTTTTGTTGCCTGCAAAATGCAGGATTGAAATATCATATTCATTTGACAGCTGAGCAAGAATAATAAAAGACCTATGTTACCTGCAAGGCTATCATCATTCCGCATAAAATACAGGTTTTCCACCCAGCTATTGACTGTCAGTACCGGATGCTTCAACTAAGTAGAGCACATACAGTTTAATAATCAGTTTCAGCACAGACAGGTGTGCATGCAGTGTAACTACTCACGTCACAGTTTAAGGGACTTTCGTACTGCCTATGTTGCTTTTTTGACAAAAATAACCTTTTTGTGCAGATTAATAACTTGATTTTACACAAAAAATTTGAATTAATCAAATTAATTCGACATATCTCCCAGCCCTAGTCTGTGGTCTTTGTCTACTCTCACTAAATATACTATACTACACTATACGCTCTGTTTGTATGTTCACTTGTCAGGCTGAATTTGGCTGCATTACTGGATGAGTGAGTCAGTACGTTTTAAATGGGTCAGTCAGGGTCTTTGGATAACACTGTCAGACTGAAACCTGTCCCGAACTGAACCAAAACCTTCTGTCCATAAATGGCCCTAAACCCAGTTCTCAACCCACATCTGAATGTCACTGAGATAGAGGGCAGCAGGGTGCTGGACAGTACCATTTTTGTGTGTGTGTTTGTGTGCCATAAAAATGGTTTGATCATGGTTCACATAAATCAAGTTACACAAGCACTCCATAAAACCTCATTATATTGTGTATACATAGAAGCTCCAGAAAGAAGCTTGCTTTCTGTAAAACCTCTAGCTCCACCAAGGTGGGGCAAATTAAAAATAATGAGGTTACGTTTAACATAGTATACTATAATTCAGGACTACATTCAAATTGAAATATAATTTTATAGTATTGTCACTTACCCCCAGTCTTCATAGTCAACTTTATCTGGATTTCTATAGAAAGTTTTTACACAAAGAAAATAAAAATGTAAAATGTAAAGTAAAACCCGCTATCATCAGGTATCACTATAATACACACACACACACACACACACACACACACACACACACACAGCAACGATTAGGTGATTAATTGATCAGTTGTCAATGGGGGTGTTGGTTGGACCTACTAATATCAGGGGCCCAAACTCTTTTTTTTTCTTCTTTTCTAAATAATAGGGGGGCCTAACACTGACCTTTGTGGAACACCCATTGTATACTTCATGTGCGTCACAAACCTTTGACTTTTTATTAAGACATCCATGCCAATGCTCTAGATGAAAAGTTAAATTTAGAAAGTTTCGAAATTAAAACATCATGATTGAATGTGTCAAATGCTTTACGCAGATCTAACAGCACCAACTACTCCTCATCCATCAAGCCTAGATTTAATTTGCTCTATGAAGTGCAAGGTAGCAGTTTGGTGGAATGATTTGCTCTAAAGCCAAGCCAGGTGGTCTACAAATTTAAATACAGGTGTTACAATGGCAGATTTCCAGTCATCAAGTTAATGAAGTGAGTTAAATCTATAAAATCTAAAAACTACTATAAAATCTTAAATCTATCTCTGTATGATTTAACAAACATGGTGTCATACTGGAAAGCATCTCTGCTTTTGGAACTTTTTAACGAGCTGAAGATTTTTGTTTTTTTATTTCTGTCTCAGAGGTCGAGATTATCAATATTTTTCCAGATCAGTTTACTGTTTCCTTTTGCCTTTTCCCTTTTAAAAATGAGATTTAGCTAATCTCAACTGTTGAATAACTTTGTTCCTCAGACCTTTAAAAATCTGCATATGAGTGTCTCTTCCAAATTTAATTTCGTCAGTGCTGCATCTCTTGACTTCATCAGTTTCCACAAGTTTTCATTAAACCAGGGTAGGTTATTTTTATTTTTAGATTTTTTTCTTGACCATCACAGTAAATCTTTCCCTAACAGAATTAATTGTACGAGTAAATGTGTTACAAGCATAATCCAGATCATCAGAAGATAGTACATCATCACATTTCAAACTAGTAATTTCAGTGTCAAATTCATCTTGCTTAACTTTAGGTGTGCCATGAAAGATGTTTGTCTTGGTGGTTGCAGTATTCCTAAATCTATTTTTGTCAGTTTTCTCGTGAATAGAGTTAGATTGTTATTCGGATAAGCCAGTAATCTGATTTTTGGTTATTCTTTGTGGTTTGTTAGTAAATACCGGATCTAATTGTGTACTAGAGAGTTTTGCAATCCTTGTTGACCCTTTCACTAACTGTTGCAGGTGGAATTTCTCGGTAACCATTTTTAGCTTTTTTTCTTTAACGTATCCTCCCAATTCACATTAAATCACCCATAAGAATTAATTGTTTGTTGTGGTTGCACTCTTTCAGGATTTCAGCAAGTTGATCATAGAATGTGTGATTTGCTGAAGGGGGCCTATATACACCTATGACATTAAATGACATGTCTTTTGACAAGATTATTTTTAACCCGACATATTCTAGAGTG
Organism: Scomberomorus guttatus; assembly: GCA_038419695.1. NCBI lineage: Eukaryota > Metazoa > Chordata > Actinopteri > Scombriformes > Scombridae > Scomberomorus > Scomberomorus guttatus. Next base: position 1,698,229 of record CM076467.1, on the reverse strand, counting down.
TCAGCCACTTTGAACAGAACACATTCACATTTTATGCCATTTTTCACATATTTAAGCCCCCCCCCCCCCTCCGGGTACCATAGATACACTAGTAGAGTTGATTCTCTCAGCCACATCTCAGAAATACACAGAAAGTCCTGATTTGTGTTAGACAATAAATTAATTATGTAATTGCTCTTTGAAACAATACTTCTGATGTTTATGTGTCCTCCAAATAGTCCCCTTGGTTTCAAGTTCAGAACCCATAGTACTTTCACGTGATTGACAGTTTGAAATGTTTTGGATATCCTCTGCGTCCTCACTGCAGGGTTCTGGCACAAACTCTGCCTGTAGGGGGCATCAGAGGAGGTGACCATATCAGAGTTAATCCTGACCGTGATGTTGGAGCTAGATGGTCTGAGCCCAGTAGATAGTGTGCCAGTGTACGAGGTGGAACCATTGTGGTAGAGACTAGGGCTGGGGGAACATCATCACTGATGCATTGGTCAGCACTGGACTCATGAATGGTCACATTGTGGTGATGTGATATGCATGTGGACATGAGAGCATGTGGACCGCAAATGCTGTATGCCAGGTTGGCAGAAAGCACCCTTGCGCCAGCAACAAAGTACACACCGTAGGTGTCACATACAGATGACAGCCAGCTGCTGAGGCTGAGAAAACGCCCCATTCCGTGGTCGAAAGAGTGGGTTGGTCCAGAGATGTACATGGGACACCTGTCCATGAAATTTGAACACTTTAGCACTTTTTATTTTTGAGATATGATCTTTCAAACATTGCTCCCATAAACTTTCCATTATAAATTTTAATACTTTAACAAATTACATAAAACCACTGAAAATCAGTGGCAACTTGCAACATTGAAGAAAGAACTCGAAGCCCAACTGGGGAAAACCCACTCCGACAGCCGGTGACGGCAAAAGTTCACCCTCCCACCTGACATGCCGCCAATACATCCCCCAGAACACCAGCTGGACATCAGCCCTCCTAAGTGGAGTGAAGTGGAAAGAACCATACATTGGGCAAGAGCCTTATCCTCTCCTGGGCCCAATGGGGTCCTATACAGGCTCTACAGAAAAGCACCAGATGTCCTACGTTTTCTGTGGAGACTGAAGGTGATATGGCAGAAACAAGCAATACCAACAGCCTTGCGGAGGGCAGGAGGCATCCTAATCCCCAAAGAAAAGGATTCTACTGACATCAGCCAGTTTTGCCAAATCAGCCTATTGAACGTTGAAGGCAAAATCTTCTTCAGCGTAGTAGCTCACAGGCTGTCTGTCTACCTAGAAAAGAACCAGTTCATTGACACATCGGTGCAGAAAGCAGGAATTCCAGGCTTCTCTGGGTGTTTGAAGCACACGAGCATGATATGGCACCAAATCCAAGCCAAGGATGGAAGGGATCTCCACGTCGTGTTCCTGGACCTTGCCAACACTTTTCGCTCAGTCCCTCACAACCTCCTTTGGACGGCATTCAACTTCTTCAGGGTCCCAGAGGTTATCACTGCCCTTGTCAAAACCACCTTCCACGATGTACAGCTATGCCTGTCAACAACAGAGTACACCACAGCATGGCAACATCTGGAAGTAGGCATCATGGCAGGATGCACCATCTCCCCGCTAGCTTTCACCATGGCCATGGAGGTCATCATCTGAGCATCACGGTGGGTGGTGGGAGGAGAACAGCTAGAACCAGGCCTGCGGCTCTCTCCCATCAGGGCAGAACATCGAGTGGGCCCGGATGAAGTTAAAGCCAAGCAAGTCCAGGAGCATATCAGTCGTCAAGGGGAAGCTGTCAGATCTAGGCTTCCACATTGGCAATGAACCCATACCAATGGTGGCAGAGAAGCCAGTCAAAAGCCTTGGACTCCGGTACAACACAACTCTCAAGGACACAGATCAAGTGACAACAGCTTAGGCAGGACACCGCCAGCGGCCCTGAGAGCATCGACAAGTCCTTACTCCCTGGCAAGTTGAAGCTCTGGTGCCTCCAATTTGGTCTCCTACCCCGGCTGATGTGGCCATTGACTATCTACGAGGCCCCAATCTCTAAGGCCAACAAGCTGGAGAGGATGATTAGCTCATTCGCCACAAAGTGGCTAGGTCTCCCCAGGTGCCTTAGCAACATAGGACTCTATGGAAAAGGCATCCTGGAACTTCCCGTCTCCAGTCTTTCAGAAGAGTACAAGTGCACCAAAGTAAGGCTGGAGATGATGCTGACAGAATCTCATGACCCATGTGTAGCCCAAACTACTCCCACTCTAGCAACTGGGAAGAAGTGGACCCCGTCAGCAGCTACACAGCAGGCAAAGTCAGCCCTCAAGCACAGGGACATCGTTGGCCATGTGCAACAAGGGAGAGGAGGCCTCGGCCTTGGCGAGAGCAAACCATCCTGGTACAAGGTGACCCCATCTCAGCGACAAGGTCTCGTGGTTGAGGAGGTGCGCCGGCAAGAGCAGGCACCAAGGTGTGCAAAGGCTATTTCGCAAGCAAAGCAAGGGCAGTGGATTAAATGGGAGGGAGTTGAGAAGAGAAAGTTCTCTTGGAAGGAATTGTGGAACACGGAAGCATTTCGAACCAGCTTCATTATACGAGCCACATATGATGTCCTGCCATCTCCTAAGAACCTCATCCAATGGCACGGCGAAGACCCTACGTGCCCCCTCCGCCAATCTCCAGCAAAACTGAAGCACATTCTTGTCGGATACAAGACAAGCCTTACAGAAGGCTGTTACACCTGGCGCACAACCAGGTATTGAAGTGTCTGGGGGCGGCTGTGGCTCAGGAGGTAGAGCGGGTCGTCTACTAATCGGAAGATTGGCGGTTCGATTCCTGGCTCCTCCAGTCCGCATGTCGAAGTATCCTTGGGCAAGATACTGAACCCCAAAATTGCTCCTGATGGCTGTGTTGTGTGTGTGTGAATGGTTAGATTTCCTGTGATGGGCAGGTTGGGACCTTGTACCCATTCAGCGTATGAATGTGTGTGAATGGGTGAATTGACTTGTGGTGTTAAAAGCGCTTTGAGTAGTCGGATGACTAGAAAGGCGCTATACAAGTACAGTCCATTTACCATCTGGCAGCTACGCTGGAGAGCAGATGGACAACCATCAACGCCCTGCCTCCTCTGTCATCCCATCCTGCATCTGCAAGAGAGTTTATCGCCCAGCGGAAGTTGGCTGCAGAGGATTCATAGGCATGTCACTTACCAGGCTGCTTAAGGACATGGGAATCCGAGGCCAGGCCCAATGTCAAGCCATCAAAGCCTTCTCCGGTGCTGCCGAAAGGGCAAGCCAGTGGCTTTGGATAAAGAGGAGAGACAACACCTGGGCTCCAAAATAACATCAAGTACAAGATGACAGCAAGGGGGGTGAGCCTGGGATGCCAGGTTTCATCGCTGAACCCTCTGGAGGTGTAGTGGGCTCATCGGTGAAACACTGAGGAAGGAGGGCACCTAGTTGAAAACCCTGAGATGTCATCATTTCCCACTCACAACAGCAAGGTCTCAAGGTATGTGCAACAAATAAGGGATTGCATCACCTAGTCCTAAATAGAACTTACAATAAAGAAAAGTAATAGCATACATTTCCTTAAGGAGATGTATGTTTTGACGTTTAAACAAAGTTAATGCGACAAATCGTACAGAAGTAGTTAGACACCATAAAATGGCAAAATAATTCATAAATAAAGGAAGCGAAGATAACATAGTGTGCAGCTCTCACACTCTGTAATATGTAATATGTAATATTACACCAGTGCCCCCTGTGGGTAGAATTGTATCAAACGTTACACATTTGTGCAGTGTGGCTGTATGTACAACATTCCTAAATCTGGTCGCAATCCAATGTAGCATTGAAGAGTTACGGCCCGTTAAGGGCATCATGCCATGCCTTCAAACGTTTGGTAACCCATTACAGACAAATGGTAAGTGATACCCAAAAACAAACTGTTTTGTTTTGTTCAGGATTATCTAAATATGGTATGTACCAAGTTTGGTGAATATTTGATGAAATATGTGCCAAAAGAAGCAAAAAAGTGATTACCAAAAAATCCAAAATGGCAGGAAATTAGACTTTCCATTATAAATTTTAATAATTAAAAAAATATATAAAATCACTGAAACATGGTACAATAAAGAAAAGTAATAGCATACATCTCCTTAAGAAGATGTACGTTTTAATGTTTAAACAAAGCTGCCGTGCAGCTCTCACACAATGAGAAAATGCATTAACAGCAGCACTATGGCAAGAGCTGAATGGGTAAAAAATGTATGAAATACATTTTACATGTATTTGATTTGATCCATTAGGGAAGAATATATGTGAATTACATAATAGTATTGTTGATTGTTAAACTAACCTGTACACAAATTGCATTCCAATTAAAAAGGGAGACTTTGGAATAGCTGAAAATTGACTTGTGCCTAATTGACTTCCTTATTTGTCTGCCTCTATGGCTGCTTCACTGACACCTCCTGGGAATTAAGTAAAAAGTAAAACAGACATAGGAAGAAAATTGAACAAACTGAAAGGTACCTTTATTTTACCTGAACATTTCTACTTTATGCTACTTTATAATGCTACTCCACTACATGAGAGAGACATATTTTACTTTTAACTCTGTTTTTTGTATCTGACAGCTATAGCTACTAGTTACTTTAAAGATCAAACTTCTACATATGAAAAATGAATTTATAAATCACAATAATCTCTGACATTCTGCTGTGTAACAAGGACTATTACTTTTGATACTTCAGCAAAATTTTCTGTACTGCTTTTCTAATAAAATTATGGATGACTTTAATTTGCAAAGAAATATTTTACTTTGAGGTATTTCTATTTATACTGATTATCTATTTTTACTAATACTGTACAAGATCTCAATACTTCCACCAGTGATGGGCTAACATTGCTGTCAAAGCTTATCATTCAAAGCGGTCAATGCAGTCACGTTGCTTCAATTTCATCTTATGATCACAGGAACTGCATTTAATTTTTCTTTTGAGTATTTTTTTCTTTTGCAGCCATTCAATAAATTTCAGATGATTTCTTCCCCTCGACCAGTTCTCTCAACTATCTTGTGTTTTCTGAACACCAGTGCAGGCCTCCTTGCATATTCCACCCATACACTTTATGGTCTTTAGGTATTCTGATTGGCTATATTAGCGGATGATGTGACCATGGCATGGGAAAATGAACGTCGTAGTCAGAGTAGTCACAGCAACCTCGGCTGGGACCCACACACTCGACTCGTTCCAAATAACAGCTTACACAACATAACAATGTAACAACCATCAGCGAAGCAGAAAAAGAGGAAGCTGGTAACAGCACAGGTAAGTACCCTTATTAGTTAGGTATTTATTGTAAGCTTAGCATCACTATAGCATCGGTAGTTATTGCTAAAAGCTAACATAGCAATTTTGCTAGCTAACTGGCTGGTTGCTAGCAATGTCTGTAATGACTTTCGGCTGGCCAGCAGAAACAGGCAACTGTATGCACTTGAAAACGTTAAGTAATTTTTAGACAGTGGACTTAGTCTGTTGGTTACACACACTGAATTAAAACTATTTGACCTCAAATTGTTTGCTGCAGCATGCCATTGTATTGACTTTTCACAAGTGTTGTTACAGTTAGGGACTTGGGCATTTCTTTTTTTTTTCTGGACACTTAGTAAATTAATAAATATTTGGCTGGCAGAGACTTAATTATGACAATAATACCTGTAAAATTATTTGTCCTGTTTTACTGTTGTTTTGACAGGAAGGTGGAGCTTTCTAGCTAATAGCTGTTGAACCAGCCAGAAACTACTCTGACTTTTTCTGCTGCATTCACAACTAGCACTTTGTAGAATAAACTGATGATCGACTTAGTATGAGTTTCTGCAAATATGTTTTTCAATTGCATCATGCTTCACTCTTCTCTTAAGTTCCTGGTTAAGTGATATAAATTAACACAAATTTCTGTATCATTTCAGAAAAGGCAAAGGCAAAGAAATGCCACACATAGCTGGGTAAGGCAAAGAAAAAAGATCTTAAATCAAAGAAAGTTGCTGAGTTGACCAAAGAAAGGGACTCCCTTTTGAGGCAGTTGTCAGAATGTATTAAATTTACAATTACATTATCAGTAACTAATATTTTTGCACAGTTTAGTTTGAACTCTGTCATAAGGCCAGCTCAGCCAAGGTTTACATGCCTGTTTGTGACAGGGTATTTGGAAAAACATATTGTTTTTATTTACTGTTACAGCACTCATAAGCATTCAGCCCTTTTCACATGACCTATTTTCCTTTTTACCATGTACTCTTCTTTCTCTATTGTTATGAGGTCTTAACTGTAATTTTAGCAACTCAGAGTTATCTGACTCATCAAAGACATTCAAGCCAATCTCATTTTCCTGCTCAACATTGTCTTCCTTGTCTTTATCCTCCTCTTCACCCCCCTCCACTTCATCATCTGAAGATGAGAGAAAGAAAATCAGTAACCACAATAAGGACATGAAAAAGAAGAAAAAAAGAAGACAGCAAAGAAGGGGAAAAAAGAGAAGAGAGGGAAAGAAAGATGCTTTGTAAGGACAGGTAAGTAAGCTCTAAAAATCTGTTTATCCCCAGGACCAGTAATTGCAAAAACATACTATATGAACATGTTAAACAATCTATTCTTGATCTATGGTTATCCCTTGGTCCAAAAAGAATAATTTCTATGTTTAACAGTAAGCTCTTGAAACTTTACAATAAGATAATAATGCACTATCACATTGTATATGATGGAGGTTTTACAAAATCAATTTTGAGTTCCTAATGGAAAACATAGTTTACATTTGTCAGAAGTGAAGATTACACAACAAGAGAAGAGTAGTACAAGGATTTGTAAGTTTTGGCTTTTAAATAATTAAAAACTTAATGTATTGTTTTGTTTTTCTTTTCAATAGTAGCTTTAACTCCACAGCAAGTTGTGAAAAGATACAAGAAGGTCTTACGTGAATTCAGAAGGAAGAACTTGAAATCTTCCAAGTGGCTGCCGTAGTGGACAGGAACACAATGGTGGCCAATTCTGCAATTGCAGAGCTTCCAATGTGTCACGGGCAAAGTATGAAGAACTCCCACAAGGCCACCCCAGAGGGCAAACGCTGAAGATCTTTATCAAGTGTTCAGATGCTTTAAGCAATAACTGTTATCAGAGGTTGAGCATTTGGTATGGGTTTTACTTTTTCCTAAGCAGGAAGAAATTACACTGTGTGTCATAATGTTGCCCAGATCCCAAAACAAAACACCAAAACATTTAGAGAGGGCCTGATGCACCGAAAGGCCATTGGGAGGAGACTTAGGGTAATGAAACAGGAGTTTTTGGTACAAAAAACCTTACACCAGGCAACAAGTGTTCACTCAATGCTGCTATGGCCCAATTTTTATTGTGATGTAAAGTCAGTTTTTGTTTAGCAGTGCAGTAATATTGGGTGTTAATTGTTGAAAAATAACTTTTGTACAGTTGTGGAGATTTATAAGAATACTGATGCTGCTCAAAAGTTAAAAGTTAAAATGGTATGCTACTCCTTTTTACATGAAAAGTTGAAACTTACGATTAGAAGGCTGCCTAAAAGTTTGTAAATAACTTTACAAATACAATGCAGATGAGGAACAGGCCTCATTTATAATATATCAACAAATCATTAGGTAAACATTTACTAATGATTTGTTCATGAATATTTCATAATTAATCATTTGTAGATGACTTACAACATATTTGTGATATGTTAACAGCATTAATTAATAATATAATTTCTTATAATCACTTTGAATGGCTCACAAGTCATTCATAATATATCAACAAAACAATTAATCATTTGCTAATGATTTGTTCATAATATTTCATAGTTAACTAATCATTTATAGACGATTTACAACATATTTGTGATATGTTAACATAGAATTGACTAATCATTTACAAAAGTATATTAATATTTGGTTCACGATTTGTTCATCATTAACTAAGTCTTATAAATGCCTTACTAATGATTGCTATTATAGTGTTACCCAAGTTCTAAGTGTCAAATGAAAAAACAACTCTTCATATTAAGAAAATGCAAATGAAAACCAAAATGATCCTGAATTAGATTTACAATTTCAAAACAACTACATGAGCAGCTGAATTAACAGATCTAAATGATCCTAACGAAGACAAGGGTTTATACAACATGCAATATTTATTCAAGATAACTTTTGGTGTCGTTAGAAGAACTTTTTGTAGTTGTTGACTTAACCTAAAATGTTAAGAGAGCACTTTAACATATATTTTTAAATTGAAACAAGTTACATTTTACAGTGCTGAGTGGCACATCAAGACCTTCATCATAGAGATCCATTTTTGTCTATAGACTATTAAAAACATATCAATGAGCCACACTGTTGCACTCTGTGACATGTTCCTTCATCACCATAAATACACACACTGTAGTTTATTTTGACTTAATCTCACACACACCATCCTGCTGTAAGAAAACTCACTAGAACACCAAATGTGGATTAATCAGCCACTGCAAATAGTCCCTAACCACAATTTCCTACTGTTTGAGTGACGTTTGTTAAAAACTACAGTGGCCAGCTGTTTTAGGAAATTATAGCCTTTTTTAAAAGGTCAAACAATATGCTTATGAGGCATTTTTAAAGATGTTTGTCTTCAGTAGGAACCAATGGACTTGGGACTGTCAGACACATACAGGTAATGAGAGATGGACTAACACATTGATGGCTTTGATCTTATTTGTGGGATCTGTTCACAATAAGACAAATATAGAATAACACCAGCCTTGTCCTGTTTTCCTCTAAGCTGATCAGGCAAAAATGCAGAGTCAGAATTCACTTAGAGAAACGATCCCTTACACAGAAATCCCTTACACAAATACATTTTACAAATGAGTAAAAGCTGCAGCATTGATTACACTTTGGCAGTCGTTACACTAAGAATGCCGAATGTGCACTGCCAGCTGCCAAAACTGCATTTACTGTTATGACTTACAGAAGCAATAAATTGAGGCTACAATTTAGTGCAGCAGCAGCAGGGAGGGAGGAGAGGAGGATCACTTTGTTTTAACCACACAAACGAACACACACACACACACACACACACACACACACACACACACACACACACAAATATCATCAACTAATTCAGCCAACATGCAGCATCTCTGAAAGCACTGGCTGTTATGCAATATGCAACACAGGAGAGTGCCCTGGAGATCTGATCTGCCATCACACACACAGAGATATTTGAGTGTCTAAGGGATGAAACACAGAATATGCAATCTGAGAGAACACAGCTTCTGCAGTATGTTACTACAGGCTGACCATACTTACAAATGCCTCTGCAGGGAAATAATGACATTATCAAGCAACAATATTGCCACTGGTTGAAATATTATGTCATTATAATTATGGGCATGTAATAATGCCAAATAAAGCAGGGTGCTGAGTAAGACAATAAGGAACATTTAATGGGAAATACTGAACACTGGTACTGGAATATATTAGAAAGGCCTCAGTATTACAAACAGCTGTGGTTAAAACATTTAACCACAAACACCACGCAGATTTTCATGGGAAAGGTTCAATCTGAGCTCTCTGCAAACCAAAACCTATGCAGATGTAATACTGTGTGTGTGTGAGAGAGAGAGAGAGAGACATGGAGACAGACATACAGAACGTGTGTAACGAAAGAAGACACTAACAACACAGCAGCCACATGCGTCTGCCATAGAGGCGCGTCACACATCGATTTCTCCGAACTGTCTCCTCCAGCTATAACACATAGCCAACCGTGTTCATCAATTTCACAATGTCCCACAATTATATTGATTAACTGAGCCTGTTAAACTAAATGCAATTTTTCCAAGACGTTGACTTGCTGTTCCTACAACCTTGTGGGCAGCATAGGGCGAAGTGTTAATAAATTTTACAAACACAAATTATTCCTCACGTTATATATGTATGCCGAAATGACGCACCACTCTTGTAGATTCAGAGTTGATATCCAGATTTATTCCATTAGTTATGTATATTTGCTTATTAACAATCGAACCTTAAATTTCCAGTATATTAAATGGAGTTTTATGTGAGAACGGTGGCAGGGCTCCAGTAAAAGCCCAGTCTGACCTGCTGTCGGTTCTGTGGAGCCGGAGAAATGGTTAGTAACCATGGCTACCGATGATGAAGCAAAGATTAAAGGGCATCACATCAGTCATGTAAAGCGTTATAATGACAGTGTGCACAGTGTTAGTGAACATTGTTCATTACTGCACGAGACAGATAGGTTTGCAGCTCTCGCGGTGCAAAGGCTGGATAAGAGCACGTACAGAACGAGTTAAGAAATTAATTTCACAATGACTGTATCGTGTAATAACTGTCATTTCGAATCAGCTGTCAGACGGGTAATGGAGTAAAATTTGCTGGTCGGCACCAGTTTTCTGTCTTACCTGGCTACTCCTGCGGAGCAAACCGAAGACGACGACTTGCGAGCAGATTTCTTCCTCTCCTTGCTCTGCTTAGACAGACAACAACAGCAGGGGTGTGGGGCGAATGAAAATGTTTCCCGACGGAGAGGTGTCTCCGGCCGGCTGTCAAAGACGAAATGTCGGTAATGCCTCCTCCCAGCAGCAGCGTGCTGACTGCACATTCACATAGCCGGACCGTACAGCACTGACGGTAGGGGGAGACTGCTGCTAATAAATACTGCTTGTAAACATTGGACAGACAACTCTTCTCGCGAGAACACGTACCTCTGTGTTGCTCAGTGTCAAATAGTATGGAAATGCATATGGTGCCAAATTTGCCTAAGCCAGGGGTTTGTCAACCAGTGCTTATAATTCACTGATTATGAGAAAAAGAAGAAAATTAAATGAGAAGAATATATGGTATTATGTCGCTACCAGTGCAGTTGTTTTAAATGAAGATTAAAGCTTTAATTACAAATAGGCCTATTGATTAGGCTACTTGCTACAAACACTCAGTGGCAATTTTACAGCTCTCCAGGTAACAGTTCAACCAGCAATCAAGACAGCCTGGTAAATTAAAAAAGAGATTATGGAAAAAAGACAATTTGCTAACAATTCTAACTAGCAAACATGCTGTATAATCATTGTCACCATGACTATCTCACAAAAGGTCATACAAAACAGCTTTTTATTAATTCATAAATTCACTTAACTATCACAATTATTATGCTATATTACTTTTCTAGTTGTGAGCAACATATACAGTACACACATTCACTGTATGTGTTAGGAAACTCAATGTCTGGCTGCATTTTACTGTCCACAGACCACTAACCATCTGAGTACAGGTCAGTGTCGATTCAAATAATCTTTCCATTTGTAAGGTTTTTGTTTTTCCTCCTGATATCACAGCTCTACTAATAGCAGCCACCTTTTGGTTTGTTTGGCCTGTCAGTGGTTTCCGGGAGGTGGTATCACATGAAAAACTGATATCAGTGCTCACCCTTTATAGAGGTTCTGCATAGGCATCACCACCTTGCACCTCTTGCTAAATTGAAGGGTATAAGAAATGAACTGGCACCTATAAACCTCGAGCTGTATCACTGTTTTTGAGCTTGTGACACAGTTGTTTCATTTGTTGATCACCTGTCTCACCTTAGCTCTAAGAAGATAGATACATACATGGAACAATAAGGGAATTACTGTGTATTTGTGGGATTCTATACTTCATCAGCTTAGCTGTTCCCTTGACTAAAATCCTTGTATCCCTGATACATGGATCTACATGATAATCCAATGAAAATCCAATGAAATGAAAACAAAGTGTGGCTACTGATTTGTGGGCAGCTCTCATCCATATTGATAGGCTTTCCCTTGAGTTGCAACAAAAGGAAGCCTGTTTGTTAATTAGTGTATCTATGGCAAACACCACATCCCTCTAGAGCCTTCAAGGCTTAAAGGGCTACTACAGCAATTTGATATAGAACTTCCATAAAGTTGGGAGACTCACAAAAGACTGAAGCAACAGAGGTCCTGATATCCTGACTTTAGTCCCTAGTGTGGGTCAAGCTCCAAAAACACTAGATCCTACATTTCCCATAATGCAACTCAATTGCATTTTTTGTGAGAACCTTGTTGCCTGGTAAACACCCATGTCTTTCAAACTCCACACCCACTGTATGTTTCTGTAATAAATTTGCAGTCTCCCAAGTTGAGAGAAAACAGGACAGCAACTAATAATTCTTTTTATCATCGATTAATTACTAACCATGACCAGTAACGATCTTCATGTGCAAAAATAATTTTTCCGTTATTCCGTTTTAAGTTTAAAGGCAGTGGCCAAACCCAATGCAAATATCAGACCACTCTTTGTGCAATAAATCTGAACTGGTTCTATTTATTGTAATTTGTAACATAACAGAAAGAGACCTGCCCTCACACAACCATTACCCATGGGTTCTGTCTATATCCCACCTGCTTCCGTAGTGTTGGTATGCCCTGGTCCCTGACATCTCACATAAAGCTTAGCTGGATAGGTAGAGCTTACTGGATGTCCTCGCAGTGTGCACTACGAAAATGTTTACCTCAAACAACTCTGTACCATGGAGGCTTTAATGAATTGATGCTCAGGGAAAGACTATCAATTCTAGCTAGGTTATATTTGTGGTGTTGTTCCCAATAATTTATAAGAATGTGGTTGGCTGTCCTTCTCCTAAACACACACACACACACACACACACACACACACACACACGCACACACACACACAGGGTCACGGACCCTGCCTTCACCAAGCCGTAAAGGGACAACTGTTGGCTTTTATTGGCACTGGAGACAACAACTGTTCCCACAAGCATATACAACAGAGGTCATGCTCAGAATTGTGGGAATGTGTTGTATGTGTGTGTGTGTGTGTGTGTGTGTGTGTGTGTCTGCATGTCTCTGTAGGAGTCCTCAAATAACCACAACAAATAATGATTCCTGATACTGTCAAATAACAAGTAGATACATCACACAATGAAAACATCAAATAATGAATATCCAATTCAAATAATAAAAAGCCAATCTGCTTGTAATGAATACACTGGTAAAAAGCTAATAGCCATGAATCTGCAGATGAGATGTCATGTGGGCTGCTGACAATGAGACTTGAGGTGAATTTTTTCCTCCAGAAAAGTACCCAGATTTTTACTGATTGTACTGATTTCAGGCGGCCAATCAGAGCTGACACTGCTGCTCTGTGGGTTGGATTTCATTTCATTTTAGGTGCCACAATGTTTATGCACCTTTAAATGAATCCCTTACTTACCAGTTTCCTTTAATTTCCCCTTGATGTAGTTTAGCGGCTGGAAAAATAATCTTATTCTACCGCACCACAGTACTTTCTTAATCATACCAGCTGTACAATGAAGCTATATGAAGTTGTGTAAGTTGTGTTTTCATGCTGTACCATTCCATCAAATAGAAATATTCTAGATGTCTAGATGCCATTTTAGGCATATTTCCCCCAAACCTTGTCAGACAGATTTGGTATCTTTGGAAACTTTGGATCTCCACTAGAATTTAAAATAAAGTTCTGTTTGACTGATGCTAGTTGACTGCACAGCATGAGTTTGTAAAGACTGACCCATGGGCAGGGTTGAAAAGACTATCCTAAAAATGAATTGTAAGACTGAATATGTTAGACATATTAGTAAATGGAATAACAAAAATGAAAATTTAAAAGCTTATTTAAAATCTGTTTTGTTATTTCAATTTAAAAATAAATTTTCAATTCATCATTTGAAAACAGAAAAGGGAAATTAAATTAACAACACATATATATGCTAGACATGGAATGACTAATGGGATGCAGGTGAAAAGCAGAAGCAGGAAATTCACAGATGGTAAGTAGTGGGCAGGTGAGGGCTGAAATGACAGGAAATGGTTACAACACACTTCAACCAAATGGCAACTATAACTGACTCCCATTCAAAAAGCCTCAACTTCTCTCTAGAAATGCTAAGACATTTTTTTCAACGAGTCATTATGGTCTCAATCTCTAAATTCAGGCCCTCTAATAAGTATGCTTGTGGTCATTTTGGAAATTACTGCTCCGTGAATAAGATTTGAAGACTTATAGTAGCTTTGAAGTCTTCCATGTGGGTGTTGATTGACAGCTGTGATTGACAGTTGGCTCACCTCCTGCTCTCCCCGGCTCCGGGACTCACACTGAGTCAGACTATTGCCGCAATATTTCACTAAGTTTAATGTTATTTGATTATGATACCTGCCGTGTTAGCCTAATTTAGCTAAAGTAGCTAACATTAGTCCAAGTAAGCTAGCATTAGTTTCGGTCTGAGGTAGCGGGATGTGTTTCCAGAGTGTGAAAGGCAACACCCCACTTATTTGGAAGGTCCTGACTCCAAACGGAAAAGAAGGCGCTGACAATAAGCAGCAACTGTGATGTCACACCTTGTTTCCATCTTTATATACAGTCAGTGATTCAAACCCAACATGTAGGTGAACTAGAGACAGGAAGAGAGGACAAAGAGACAGAAGTCACCATGACATCCTAAGTGTCGACTCCGAAATTAAATCAATTATATACTTTGGGGGGTAAGAGCCAATAAAACTGCAGGTATTCCTCTCAGGGGAGCAATAGACAGGGCCTTCACAGTAGAGGTGCTGTGATAGTGGAGGGCCAGCACAGTGTATGCTGCAATGATAGTAAAGAGATGGAGCAGGTAAATAAGTTTAAATGATATTCAGGTTTATCCTCTGGCTTGTTCACTTATTCTACTTGTCATATTTCTATAATGCTGCAGGTGCAATCACAATTTGGGTCTTATATTCATCTGTAACATTGTAGCTATCCAGTGAATTGCCAGGATCTGGGAACCAACCCAAAGGTTAGTCAATCTTGTTTGGTAGAGCAAAGAAGCTGAACAAACTTTCTATTGTAAACATCCATCACTGTTTTCAGACCCCCTTCCTGCTTTAACTTTTACCTACTGTACTTACTGTAGTTTTGTACACAGTTTTCCTGTGCAATTAGCAGCAAGCTACTATAAAACACCTTTGTATGCAGTCGGTTGTTATGATGCAGCAGCACTATGTTTTTGTTGATGGTAGCAAGTTACACTACCATTGCTACATTGCTACCATTGCATTGCTACATTTAGCAACACTACTCCAACACTAGCAATGACGAATTATTAGCATAATTTCTGGTGTGCCACAAATGATTAGATAATTAACCTGTCTGATCATCTGACTGCTTGTGTCTCTTGCCCTATTGGACTTCTTTGTACCAATATTGTACCAATATTTAAAGAAGCATTGATTGATTTTTGGCCACTTGTTGACATCAGAATAAAATAGAAAGATAACATTGACAGATTATCACCTTATTAACATGTTAAACATCATAGCAAACAGTTGCTTCTTTACACAACCAGCAGACACAAAGCAACATTCTGAGACTGAAAACCAAAACAATGAGCTGAAAGAGGCTAAAAAGGAGAACTGCACAGTTGGTGATAATTCTGAGATCATCGCTATGAGCAACACTTTTCACACCTTTCTGACCCATTGTTAATATAAAGAAATGATTAGTTCAGCTTTAAAGAATGAATTGGTGAATTGGAGAGAAGTGTGTGAACTGAAAACAGCCAATAGAAATCAGTTCTTTGGGTAATAATAGAGAGGTGGAGACCCACTGAGGAAATTAGAACAGTTTCCGCCTCCAGCATAAACTTCCAATAAAGATTCATATGTGAGTTTGAAGGAGTCTGGCTATTCTCCTCCTGCCTTTGGTTAACAAGGTTGGTGTATTGCAGCATTCTCTGAAAAGGAGAGGGGAGGAGGATAGTAGAAAGAAGGAGAAGAGTAAAGTGTAAATGAGTAGAAGAGGACAGAGAAGGCATGGAGGAGAGGAGGTACTGCAGTAGGGAGAGATTTTAATCAACTTAAGTGCCTTGAGGCTGACCTGTCCCACCTCTCTCAACTCCTCAGGGTACATTAAAGCACACACACACACACACACACACACACACACACACACACACACACACACACTTACTTAGGTCACTTTTGGGGACATTACATAGACTTACATTCATTTCCTGGAGACTTACCCTAACCCTAACTAACCATAGCCAGTACTTGCCTAACCCTAACCCTTACCCTAATCTTAACCACTCACCCAAAAAAGCTTTTTCCCAATTGGGGACACGGATTTTGTCACCCCCTGTCTTTGAGCTCCATCCTTTACTCTGTACTAATAGCCCCATATTAATCATCTCCCTTATTCTTTCATCCTCTGTCATCTGAAGCTGATGACATCATCAGACAGGCCTAGGCAGTCATAAAGCCACACACCCCCCTGGAGACTGCAATGTTTGTCAGTCCCCTCCATATGAACGTGTAGGACAGATGAAACAACATACTGACATTTTTTCTATCAGAGGACTACAAGGTCATTAAAACCAAAAGGGTTAATCCCCTTAATTGGGAGCATGAAAGTACAATTTTCATAGCAATCTGCCCATTAGGTTCCCAAAGTGGAAGCCACAACACCCTGGAGTAGCTAAAGGTGCTGGAAGCTTTATTCCTTTTTACTTTTTATTGTGCATTTTTAATAACATTTCAACAGATTAGAAAAGGAGACGACATTTACATTAACCATATTCTTACATTTTCATGATTATCAAAACTGAGAAAATAAGCAATAAAATTGAAAGAACCATATAAACACTTGTTATGTCTGCATTTATGTCAAAGCTGAGATTGGTGCTATGACAGCTCATGGTTGTCAGTTATGATCTATGAAGTGGTCCATCCATCCATCCATAGTTTTACAGTTGCCCAGTTAAAGTCTGTAATTGTCATATCCCATGTAAAACACCACAAACACCTCTGACTACAATAGCCTGCAACACTTATTTTGCTTTCATTTTGCAGAAACATTTTTTTTAATATCGTAAAAATGCAGTCTGATGCGAAGCACCCAGAGATAATAGATCATATTTTTTATCTTGTGCACACAAGATATTAGATTTATCTTGTTCAAACAATGTATTATCTTGTGGGAACAAGATAAAAACATCATCTTTCAAGACTTCAGAGGCCCAGTAGTCTAGTGATTTGGACATTACATCTGCCAATGACTTGATCTCTTCGGTAGTAATACTTGTGACTGTAAATGCATTGCTGCCACATAAAGTCAAATCTGGGAAGGTGCCAACAACAAGTGTGCATCAGTTGGCATTGAAATGCATCATAAATCATTAAAAGTGCACAATTCTGACCATTTCTGGCTCTTACCCACTGGACAAATGCAGCCAGCGATTACACTAGCTGCTCTTTGCTGATTAAGGGTGTGTTAAAACTGGAGCCAACAGGAGGAAGATTTGATATTGTGAACAACACCCCCCCCCCACCCACACACACACACACACACACACACACACACAGTCATGTTCCCATCCCTTCAGAGGACATTATATTGACTTACATTCATTTCCTGAAGACTTATCCTAACCTTAACCATAACCAACACATGACTAACCCTAACCCTAATCCTTACCCTAACCTTAACATAACCCTAACCTTACCTTAACTTTATACCAAGTCTTCACCCTAAAATGAATGATTTACATTAAGGGGACTTGCTTTTTGTCCCCATAAGGGAGGAATACCGGAACCACACACTCACACAGTCGCACACCTGTGAATTTGCAGCCGGTTCATGCCCTTCTGTTGAATTAATCTCATTCTGTCTTCCTCTTCTCCTTTATCCCCATCCCTCTCTCTCTCTCTCTCTCCCTCTCCTTCTCTCTCTCTCTCCATTACAGTGTCTGTCTCAGCATAATGGCAAACAGCTCTCAGTGAATTAAGAGGGAGTCATTGCAGCACCACTGGTTGTATATTACATAATCAATATGGTCTGCCCTAAAAGTGCAGACACTGTTCACTGTCATCCACACTGCTGCACACAACAATCCGTCCATCTGCTAAATGGCATATCCATACATTTTTCTGTTGATTGTGAGGTAGAAACTGTATGTATGTATGTATCTATCTATCTATCTATCTATCTATCTATTGTATTTCTTTGCCTTGGAGGAAAAACATACTGTAAACTCTTAACCTGGCACTGTTTAGACTGAAATGGTAATATATGAAACATCAGTTTTTTTTAACTGCAGTTAAGGACGCAATGCAGAGAAATGAGTTTCTGTATAACTGAGTTTTTTTGTTTTGTTTGCCCAAACCGATCAATAGAGACACAGAAGCTGTAGTAACAGTCGCTCGAAGCAGTTAACTCTAACTGTTAGTACTAAGAAATATGACAATTTCACAGTTGTTATTTCTGACTTACAACAACTTGTACAGCTGCATCATTTTTGTGATATTTTTTCTGTTGCTATTTTTTATGGCTGTAGGAAGATGAGGTCCCATTCTTTATCCTACCTACAAAGCTCTGATTGCTCTGATTTTCCCTTCGACCAGGCAAACAACATTCAATGAACACAACACTGTACAAATTCAAAAGTCTGGAATCAAGCTTCTGTTTGTTTTTCTGCCTTGTTTGCTGCAATATTTTTTCGGTTGGTGCCTCTGGAAAAGGGCAGATATAGACTGCCCAGCATGGCAAATACCAACCACTTAGTGATTTTGCAGCTCCTTCAACAGTAGTGGTTTTGAACATTGTCATTGTGGTCACACCTCAGCCTGAGTTGAGGTGTGGCACACCACGCCTTCCTAGAAAATATGTACTACCCAGTGGTTCTACCAGGTCTCCTCTGTGGTCTGATTAAACAGAAGAACTATGGAGAAAGTTGGTGGCACGATGGTGCACTGTTGCCTCATGGCAAGAAAGTTCTGGGTTCGAACCCAGTGGCTGGCTGGGGCCCTCCTGTGTGGAGTTCACATATTCTCCCTGTGCCTGTGTGGGTTCTCTCCAGGTCACAGACCAAAAACATTAAGGTTAGGTTAACAACTCTTAGGTTGGCAACTCTAAATTGCCCGTAGGTCTGAATGTGAGTGTGAATTGTTGTCTGTCTCTATATGTCATCCCTGTGATTGACTGGCGACCTGTCCAGACCAGTCTCACAGTAGATCATGAAATAGTCATGAAATGTAATCTTTAGATTCGTGCAGATGGACACAAATTTTCCATTTTTTTTCATGACACTCAGCACGACTTTCAAATGAATGTATTTCAATTGGAAGTATGTTTTGTGCCTGCACCATATTTTTTTCTGTCAGTCGGGACTCGGGAGCACAGAAGCTGAATTGTTTTTTCACATTTGTTATTCTTTTAACTGTACGTAACTGTCAGTCAGTGGGTGTACCAGAGGACCCGCTGCTTGGTAGTATTTACCTTACCATGTTAAGGTTTTCTTTTAACCTCAACGCTATACTAGACCATATTCTACAAAACATTAAATAACTTTGGAACTGTTTGTCGGAACCGTGACATTCTCAGCTTTCTGAGGCACTTTGAATGGTGCCTTTACGAACCATCAGGGAAGATGCGAGCAATCTCGTGATAAGGGAACAGAAGCTTGTTGGCTTCACTGGCTTCACTCGAGTCACTGTGTGCACTCACTGTGCAAAAAGTAAACAACTGCAGTTTTCCATATATCAACCGATTAGGTTGTCTATTTTCCAATGATATATTACACATATTTACTCTCAGAGGTGATATTGACCAAAATATAAAGACTGTATATATTGTATATATTGTCACATGTCCACTAAAAAAAACGCCCAGGACAATATGCAAATAAATGGCTGTAAAAAGGTGGATGTGCACCAAATTCACACCGAGCTCCAAAACACCTAAATACAACTTTTCACATTGAAAAAATAAACATTCCCTGGTTGACTATGGAGTTATTCAACAAAACACAAGGGTGTTTTTTTTTTTTTATTATATATATATATAATATTGTATGCTCACACAAAGGTAATGCATGGTGGTGACTTTACACTGCACCAGAAAGAAATGACAGGTTCCCCTGAATCATATGATGTTTAACAATTGATACTCACTGAAAGAATAAGCTCAGAATTGGCAAAAACATAAAACTGTACATTTTTTGTAAAACAAAGGTTAGGTTGTAAAACAAAAAATGTCGCCTAGACAAAAAATGTCCAGGTGCTTCTTTGTCTATGTATGTTTTAGAGGGTTAATGTCTCTATCTTTAACATTTCTCAACACAAAAAACATGAAAGTGTCCTTGATAACTCAACAATACGATACGAATATGTGGCTGGAGATATTTAATATGAAGTCATCTTTCTTAAAACATAGTCTTCCTCAGTTAATATTGAGCCACATCATCCAATAAAGCACGCCACCATTGTGTGTGCGTGTGTGTGCATGTGTGTGTGTGCATCAAATCTTGCTCCATGGCCACATAAACGGGATGAAGACGGGGTTATCAAACTGGACTGCACTTGTCACTTTCGTATATTTCATCAAACTGGGCTTTAGATTCTCCACTGACTCCACTGTTACATAATTTAATTATTTATGCACATGTCACATTTAATTTTTGCCCTTGTCAAATTCATTTATTTCATACACTTCTTCTTATTACATAGCACAGTCCATATTTCCTTTTTACAATCAATATTTCATTTCAAGTTTTATATCCCATTTCAAAACTATTGCTATTCCATTCTGTAAATAGATTTTAAAATTTCAATTTAAGTTTAATATTACTTAGTTCATTTCATTATTATTAATATTATCTTATTTTTGTCTATTTTTATTCTTCTGTGTTGTGTTTTTTGGGAGCAAACACCAAGACACATTCTTTGTCTGCTTGCACTGGCTAATAGAACAGATTCTTATGGGCTATGTCATGCTGACACCAAGAATCATAAAGATACAAAAAAATTCCAGGGTTGTGTAAATAGTAGCCTATCTCGACCTGGACAGTAACATATGTCAGTATGAAGACTCTACATGGCTCCTGCTTTCAAATACTGACCCTTGAACCTTGACCGTGGTGCATGTTTGAAGGCTCACAATAATACTGTGAGTCTTTCTGCCCTCTACAGGTTAAAAAAGTGAATTTTACGTGTCATAATTTTAGGACAACAGACTGATGTGAGGATTTAATTGAGCAACGAAATTCAGCAATGAAAGGGGCTACATGGTACATGGTACCAACTGTAAGAGAGAGAGAGAGAGCTCTTGACCTCAGCTATCATGTGAGTATAGTCAACAACTGGGGGCACTGTCAAATATGGGTAAAATATGGTTTAAAAATCCATTTAACAATTAGATTACACAAATGTGTTTACCAACCCCTTAAACGCACAGTGTGTAATTTTCAGCCGCTAGGGATCTCTCAATCAAAACAATAACAAAAGATGGAGTTTGATGACATCGTGAAGTAGTGTGGGATCATGGGATTTGTTGTCTTCATTGTTAAACAACCACCATTGCTGTACAGACAGTACTCTGCAGTCAGCTTCTCCTGGTTAGGATTCCTTCAGTGTTCATCGTTCAGGAAATTTTATCGGGAGCCAAATTATCTGTAGAAGTCTCTTCCTCTCAAAAACAAACAGACCCAGTGATTAAAAGTTGGTAAAAACACTGAATAAAGTAGTTTCACATTAAAAATCAATGTTTCTCCGACACTGTTCGGCAGACAGAGGACGTCTGGAGGGGCTGCGAGCTGAGCTGCCGCTAAGGTTCTCTGATAACTTAAGATCCAGATGTCTGATGACTAAAATCATTCATCTGGTTAAAATATATAGTTAAAAACAACCAAGATCTAAAAAGTGCATTATAAAAATGTGGCTAAAAATTGGATAAAAAGTCAATTTATGACAACTTCTGGTGGACAAACCACAATGCTGATGCATGCGCAATGGGGATATGATGTCATTGATAGGCAACCAAATGAAACAGACCGTTACCTTGATTAAAATTAGATTTCTCTAGATTTGAAACTTTGGGATTTGAAAGTCGTGCTAAGTGTCATGAAAAAATTCTTGTCCATGTACACCAATCCATAGATTAAATTTCGTGACTATTTCACAAACTACCGTGAGACTGGGTTGACCCTACCTTGCTCAATGTCAGCTGAGATCTAGCTCCCCTCTCTAGAAGTTAATCAGTATAAAAAATGGATGGATTGCTTCTCCAGGACCCCAGAAACTTTTCCAAGAAGAGAAGTACTATTGGCATGGTCCACGGTTTATAAATCTGCCACTTGCCAAACAAACTTTGCACCTCACCTTATCCTTTACCCTGCAGATGGTGAGCCTATAAGGTAACACAGCCATGGTGCCAGTTGCACTTACTTTGTTAGCCACTACAACAGCTCTACCACCTCCTGATATTATTAAATTGTACATTTAAGCTGCATTAATTCATTTTTTGCACTCTGGTGCTCCTGAAGAAGCTGCCGAACGAACACCCCTGACATATTGTCATCGTACACTTATTGTGGCTAATGTGTTAGCAAACAGTTTTCTATTCACTCATCCACCAGACACAGAGTGTCATTAGCTTCGTGTTTCTGTCCACCTGGTGAATGTACTGTGAGTCCAGTATTACCTGTCTTGTTAGCTCTGGATTGGGCTCCACCAACTGCTGGGAAAAATATTTTACCTCTTGGCTGGCAGTGCCTGCCTTTTGGTAATGGACATACAGTGGAGTTTTTTGTTGTTGTTGTTGTTTTGCTGAAAACTGCCGCTGCTGGAAACTGGGTTGATGAGAGAGCACAGAGTTAATGTGTCATAAAGCCAAAACATTGATCTAAAAGAGGCTAAAAAGCTCTGCAAAGCTGCACAGTATTTTTACAGTTATTATTACAGTAACTGAATATTACTTATTGAGTCCATCACTAAGAGCAAAGTAACAAGCAAGAATTTATTCACTTTGTAAAACTACCGAATACAACACATCGTGTTCAGTAGCACATAGACAGATGTGAATCTGTCTGTTTGCAGACAATGGCACATATATCAACATTAATAAACAATAACATGAGTAAATGGAATAGCTGAATATAAATTCATTTTAGGGAGGTTTGATCCATTTCCTCTCCTTCCATAGCTTGTGTGCCATTCTAAAAACCCTCCCACTGCTTAAGATACAGCCTCAATGTTCTGATAGAAGAGCTGGAGCTGAGAGAGAAACAGTCCATCTTATATGCAACCTTAGTGACCATGCTCTTTTGGAAACATGCTGTGTATGTTTCTTACTACACAAGAGCATTAGTTATGTCTTGATATCACACCACGGCCAAGAGTGCACTGCTTTTAAAGGTAATGAGAACATTTCATTTTATTGGCCATGATTGATGTTCTCACTGTAAATGTGTCCCTCCTGATTACATCCTATTACCAGCTGTATTATGCATTTCTGGCCACAAAAGGACAACAGACAGTTGCCAAGTGTGCTCCAACTAATGTCTCGTGACATAACCATGACAAAAAAGCATTTTTGCCCAACTAAAAGTGGGGCCAAAGGCCAAATTTGTTCATGGTCCAGTAACTAGTGATTGCCATGAAACTGGGTATGGGCATTAATGTTCACTCGAAAGATAAAACCTAATACTTTTGATCTCCTTACCTTTACTCTTTTTCACCAAATGTGAAACATGAAAGTTACAATTTGCAACATGATATCATTTCCTCTCACGTTATTGACCCATGCGTGAGACATTGTGAGAACAATCATTTGTGAAAGCTGATGCTGCTACCATTTGTCATCAGCATGTAAGAAGAGCATGCAAATTGTTTTTTTGAAGAGCTCCTGGTTGGGTTGCCTGGGTGAGGCTGTTAAAGGACCCAAAACACTGGATGACCCCAGGTTACATCACTGAGATACAGAAGGCTGTATCTCAGAGCCACGTTTATTCCTATGTTTCATATAAATAAACAGGCCAATAGAATAGATGGATCAGAGCATTGAGGATATATTAAAATAAATTAATTGGTCTATAGAGCATTTTTTATCCAGCGTGCCAGTGAAGTGTTTCTCTTTCAGGTCTACAGGGTTAGACAGGTGTACAGATGAGATCCATAAAGACAGAGTGGTCACGAACGGGTCCATATCCAGCAGTGAAACAGCTTTCTTAGGCTAATCTCTAATGGTGTTGAGCAGCCTGTGTGCTGCTGACCCAGACCTATTATCTAATTGCTACTGCAGCAACACTGACTGAGCATAACATCAATTTCTCCCCTCCTCCTCCTCTCTCTCTCCCTTCCTCCCATATCTGCTGTGTAAATTGTTTTTTCTCTGTCCCTCACTCTCTGCTTACTAAGACACTCTCTGCACACACTGTATTGTGCACATTACCAGGCATTGTCATGCATTTATTATTTCTTTACATCAACATTTTCTTATTTGTTTTCTAATATTTTCATAATGAAAATGGATCTGCCCTCCAGACCCCACATAACCTGTTCCACCTTCTCCACTATGGTAGAGCACTGTACGACAAAACAAGACACTTTCCACACATATGAGTGTAAATAACTAGCTGATAATGTTTAATAATCTTGACAATAATGTCAACAGTTGAAGGCAGTCTCTGTGTCTGTGGCTTGTAGATATGATCTGTTGAAATTGTTTCAAATAAACAATTTGAAAACCACTTGAATAATAACCACTGGAAAAGCAGCAAAAGACTAGTGGTATTAAAATAAATGAATGCTCTAAATAGATCACATTTCTGCCATTCAGTCACACAGACATTTTTAGCAACCATTCAAACCACCAGAGAGAAATGCACTTTTTTTTCTCCCCTACTATTCAAAGTGTTTTAGAATGCCTTTATTGTAGTTCTTCAGCCATGTGGACAGGCAGCATCTGTGGCCTGGCTGCAAGCTCACTGAGTGCATTCAAAGCATCTTTACAACAAAATACAATGGAAACATGCTTATAGTACTGTGCAAGGCTGCGAATAAAAGGTGACATTTACTCTGTTTATTTGTGATTCTTTTTTTTGCTTCCATCCCTTTTACTGTAATAGAATGTCCACAACAATCACATTGTCTGCTGTGATTGTTGTCACTTATCTGTAATACCATCAAAGGGTATTCAAGCCTGTAAAGTGTTCAAAGTGATGGATTGCATAACTCAAGTGAGTTTTGTATATGATAATAGCATATGAAAATGAAATTAAGCCACTGGCTGTGTGGAAGGTAGGAACCACACATTCAAAAATCTAAAACGTGTGTGCAATATAATTTGATGAATAGTAATGTATACATATTGCATGAATAATTAGTGGAAAAAGACTGATTGAAACATGTAAAAACACTTTTATGTGTTTTAGAGCATTTAGAAAAAAGATCCAGATCCAAAATCTCAAAGCAGATAGGCATGGCCTTTCACTTACTGTACTTTACTTTATGCTATTACATATGGGCATGCTCATATTGAAGTTTAATTTTGGTTTACTGAATTATTTAGGCACAATTTAGCTATACATATTTGATAATTGTGTGTTCAGATGGGCACTATATAGGCCTCATCCCTTTTAGGCTTCAACTTCTCTCTGGACTTTAAGCTCAGTCTCAGATTTTATTAATATATTAGTAGTAGTATATATTAGAGTATTTTTTTCTATTTGGTATCTTTCTTGCTTTATCAAATTTTCTTTTCTTTTCTCTACTTTGGATTACATGTATATTTTTGAATGATTCTGTTTCACTGTACAATCATGTATGTGGAGCTTGTGATCACATGCAGAAAATATTTAAATGAATAGCAAACCTTTAGTTGGTCCAGAGCTGAGTTGTTTTTATGTGCAGAAAACACTTTCTTCATCTACATCAAAACTGAAAATAAATTTATTCTATCTTAATATTTGACTCTATTAAAAGTCCATTTACGTGCTATAGTTTTCAGTGGTGTGTATCCAGTAGATTAAAAGTAAGTAACATGTACACTATAATAAAGTGTAAAAAATATTTAACTAGTAGATAGTCTACTAACATTATACTTAAGTAATTAAACAGATTTTTAAGGGATGGTCAGCATGATCATGGTTAAACAGAAATAGTTTAACTCTACCAAGGAATAGTTTGACCTTTTTTGGTAATGCACATTTCCATCTTACCCAGAGCCAGACTTTCACAGAATACTGACATCAGTTTCATCTTTTAAACTCACAGTAGAGGTGCATGCATACATGGACATGTTAGCACAAATACTGCAAGCAGTGAGAATGTGTTAGCATAGTTTTATATAAACCACCATATTTTATGACTTGATTATGATTTTATTGATTGATATTAAGACTTGTGATGGAAAGATACAAACATTTCAGTTCAGGAACTTTTTTATTTACATAAAGTGCATCCAAGGTAACTGTAATAGTGCAAAATCATATCTTAAATAAAACTAATCCTTAGTTCAGTAGTTAGTGAGTATTCCAGGTAGTCAGCCATTTTGTAAGGTGTCTCAGTGCCAAAATCATCCATCTCCGATATGTATATCTATATCATGTTCAGGATCTGCATTGGTTGTGAGGCAGGGTACGTCCTGGACAGGTTTCCTGAATGCACTATTAATAGCCGTGAGTTTTTTTGCTCACTATTACTGGAAATGTTGCCACAACACTTCTTCTTCGGCAGCAGCTAATAAAATGAATAACTGCCCAGTCACACCAGCATTTAAAGAGGAACTCCACACTAGATTTTAGGAGGAAAAACATAGCAGCACTGGCCTCTGTGGTTTGAAAGGTAAATGTCTGTTGCACCTCTGATCGCATTCAACATCACAGGTGGATGTGGTCAGTGTGATCTGTTATCCTTGTGACCACACCCAGCTGGGATAAAGAATGGTGCCATTGTGCAATGGTACCTTATTGCTGCACAGTGTGTTGAAAAAGCATGTGATCACCATTAGTCAGCAGCCCAAACTGGATTATTTGTCTGGGTGCAGTTACTCTTTAAAACAGTTCAATCTTGGCCGAAAATCAATTCATCAAATGAAGGTCACTATGCCTAATTCTGGTATGACCAGGCACTAAGGTGTGCAATTTAGCAACCATTGACAATAGTGATATTAATGTGACTAGGACACAATTTGAGACACACCCATTACTTCAGCCTCAACTTGTCCAGGGACCAGAATTGGAATTATGAACTGGAATTATCCAATGAGAATTTAAACATGACAAGATATGCCTTTCATTTAGGATCATCTTAAAGCTGCACTAATCAATGTTTTTATATGAACAATGGATCAAATGACTGTGTAAAATGTCACTCATGGTGTTGAACCCACAGAGAATTATTACCAACTCTGCAGTTCCCCTCAGCTCCACAGCTCCAAATGAATGCGGACTAAGTGGCAAAAACTCCAATCAAACAAAAACACAAAAACTGATTAATGCAGCTTTGTATTTAAATTGCTATTTAGAATATTTTTCATTGAAGGTGTCATTCTTTCAATGTGGCTTTTCATTCATGTTTTTGTCAGAATTTCATACTTTTGTCATAATGGAGTTTACTACTATATTTTTGCCTTCTGTGTAACACGTCACTATACACAGTAATAATATTCCTATTAATACTGTCTGTCTGTTAGAGCATTATCATGTACAATCATTATGTGTATTTGCATTCAAAATAATGCATTAATGCATTAATAAATAATTTTAATTGTCACTAAGAGGAAATTATAGATGTCTCTTATGATCACATTTAGTTTTCTATCATTCCAAATTTTCTACATATATAAACAAAATGTATTATTATCTATTATCACTAGAATCATAAATATTGCACAGTGATTATTTCCACTTCCTCTTGCTGAGTCTCTTGCTCAGTCAAACAGTGATGTAAACACCTAAAAGCAACAGTTATAAATACACTGGTAAAGCAGCAAAAAGATGCAAGAACAAGTGGAAGCGAAGTCAACAGTTTAACAGAAGACTTTGTCCATAATGATGCAAAGTCAAGACTCAGTTTTCGTTCCACTGCTCAAGCGTCCCAGGATGTCCTTATCTGAGGCCTGCTGATCCTCATCTGTGCACAGACATGAAAGACAGAAATGAAGTGAGAATCAGTAAATGAAACAAAGAAATAAAAAAAACATATACATTAATTAATGAAATGCCATTCATTACCCTTTCTTTGTTCAAATGACATTTTGATACCAAAGTTATTAATGATAGGATAACAACACCAAGCATGTATGTTTCTGTGGATGTGCACTGACCGGCTGGTTGGGGGAGAGGCTTCTGTGGTGTAGGGCTGGGCTGGCAGACTGTAGGTGTCCAGCATTAGAAAAAGAGAGAGTGGTAGTAGTTAGAGTATTGTGTCTGTATGGTGGATCTGACAGTGAATACTCAGTCTCCAGTCCATTTATAATCACTGATGGGCTTGATAATCTGTCATCAGTATCCAAAGATGGTCGAGTCAGCTGGTAGACTACAGGTTGTCTGTAAACACTCAAGTCCTCTCTGTGGATGGCTGATTCGTCATGTGCGTAAGAAGGGTTGTTGCAATCTCCTATGAACAGCAGAACAGTAAAGGGTTATTGGTGATTTACATACAGAATAAATGTCATTTTATTTTTTACCTGGAGAAATCAATTTTAGTTATATAGCCAATATCACAAATCACAAATGTTTGCCTCAGGGGGGAGGACAATGCTAGAGTGGCTATCACACAGATGTATAAAACAAATTAAGAAGTGGTTCTTAAAGCCACCTAAAGCTGTACTAATCAATAGTTTTATATTAACAATAGATCAAATGACAATGTGTAGTGTAAAATGGATGAGTTCATAGTGATGATTTATGACCAACTCTGTAGCTCCTATCAGCTCTATAGTATTTAGCCTGCATTTAAGCCTGTTTTAACTCAATGTTTAGGTCTCCATGGGGCCAAAAGAAAAAATAATTTAGCTTTAAATTTTCATTTTTCCGGAAGCAGTAGTCAAGTCGCACTTGTATTAGCTGATTGATATCAGCTACTTCACAATAACTGGCTTATTCATCGGCCATTTAGCTACCAGCTGACTAGTGACATTAAGTCATATTCGTGCAAATGTACAATACTGCCATTATAACCTGACACTTCACAATATCACTCTGCTGTTACCCTTGTTCTAACATTGTTTGCTTCTGCAGCTCCCTCCACTACCACAACCTCCTGTCTGTGAGATTTAATGTTCATGTATATGTTTATTAGCAGGCTTTTGTTCTTCAGCAGAATCCCCCTTGCTCCTCAGATTCTCTGAAAGCTACTTCAAAGAGAAATCTTTCCTACCAAATTTAACTCTAAATGAAAATGGGTTGTGCACATTAAATAATAAATCAGATTTAAGGAAGTCTTTAAATTTCTTGCACATAATGCACTTATACTAATTTTCTTTTATGCAATGGAACCATCAAGTGAACCCATGATTTTCTGTCTGTTGTCTGTGAAGATTCTCAGTCATCCAGGTCATGGTTATCCAAGGAAGATTGAATCAAAGGCAACTGGAGTTGTAGATACTTGAGGACGTTGCACCTCTCATCCAAGGGGCTTCTTCAGTTCTAACTGACTGACTCAGGTATTTAACCTCTGTGGGGTCGTTACCAAGGTCATTGATACCACTTGGTTTGTTAGTGCTCCTGGCTGTTGTAATGACAGTCGTTAAGAGTTGTTGGAGTCACCTGAGGCCAAGTGTAAATGACAGTCGTTGGAGTTGTCACATGAGGCCAAATGTGAATGGTTAAGTCTCCTGGGAAGGGTTGAAAGGACAACATTGTAGGTAGGGGATAAGTGGTGTCATAGACCTCCTCCTCAGTTGAGGGATGGTTTCTCTACTTTGACACAGATTGCCTCTTTCAAACCATCTGTCCTCCCTATCCAAAATATGCACGTTGTTGTCCTCAATAGTGTGTCCCTTATCTTACAGGTGTAGGTACACTGCTGAGTCTTGACGTGAGGTTTTGGCCCTCCTGTGTTGAACCATGCATTTGATTAGTTTCCCCGATATACAAGTCTGTGCAATCCTCACTGCATTGGACTGCATACACTAGATTGCTTTTGTTGTGTTTAGGTGGGTGTGTGGTCTTTCGGGTGGACCAGTCTCTGTCTTAGTGTGTTGCTGGGTTTGAAAAACACAGGGATACAATGTTTGTTGAAAATCCTCCTGAGTGTCTCAGATATTCCAGACATGTGTGGAATGACAATGTTGTTGCACTTATTCTTCTTTTCTTCACCACCCGCAGTATAGGTGTTCTTCCTGGATCTTGTGGCTGTTTTCACAAAGGTCCAGTTAGTATATCCACAAGCTTTAAGTGCATCCTTCAAGTATGTGTGCTCCTTCTCTTGGGCCTAGGCACTTGTTGGTACATTATCAGCTCGGTGGTGTAGGGTTCTGATAACCCCTAGCTTATGCTCCAGTAGGTTTCCTGTATACTCCAATGTGGTGGCTCCTGTCCTCTCCGATGTGTATGGCACAGTCCAAAAAGGCCAAGCTGTTGTTCCTGACATCCTATCATATTACTGTCCACTGAGTTAATGTGTTCTGTGAAGGCTTGTGCTTCCTGGGTTATAATTTTGACCCATGTGTCGTCCACATATGTAAACCAGTGGCTCGGTGCTGTTCAGGGCTCTGCTTTCTACTTAATCCATGTGGAGGTTGGCCACAGTGGTAGATACTGTTGAGCGCATGGCACAGCCATACTTTTGTCTGTAAAACCCCCCATTGTACTGCAAATAGGTGGTGTTCAGACAGAGGGCCAGCAGTTGGCAAATATGGTCTGGGCTGAGGTTGGTTCTGTTGTTAGGGGTGTTGTCATGTAGCAGTTTTCCTTACGGTTTCCACCGCCTCCATAGTTGGGATGCATGTAAACAATGAGGTCACATCAAAGGACACCATGGTTTCATCTGGGTCCAGTTTCAATCCTCTGTTTTCTGTCTGTTATTGTCTGATGCAATGCCAACATTCTTATTTCAAACTAAGCATTTAGCTCTTCATCATATCTCTCAAGGCTTGTATTTCTGAGCTTGCTTTACAGTATAAACTATATAAATCCTGTAGTATTGGGTGCTGTAACTAAATTGGAATGTGCACAGCACAAGTTGCAAACCTAAAACAGACTGTAGGCTTCAGGAAAGAAATACTGGTGTGTTTGTGTGTGTGTAGTAACTATTATACATTACCAGCATTGTGAATGTCAGTGTTTGATCTGGACCACTCAAAGTCCTCATTCAGCCACTGGTTCACCAGCTGCTTTTTAATGTCCCTTTTCCTGCAGACACAGCAGAGCAGGTTTTATCATATCAGCTTTCATTACAGGAAATGTGTGGAAAAAATGCTATGTCTCAAATGCAAAATTAAACACAGTTCGCACTCCAAACTGTATAAAACCATGTTTTACTCATTGTATGATGAAAATATTTCATCATCAACTCTGGTCTCCAGGATTAAAGCCACACTCATTCATCACCCCAACTACCACACCTAGCTTTTCACATCACACATGTGATGTGTATGCACTGAATGTTGACATTTAATGTAAATCATGTGTTGCAGAATCATTAAATATGGCTATAATTCCTAGGGATACTGGGTACACCTAGGGGCTCAGTGATCCAGGGGTGTGGTCAGAACTGTCACTGCTGTTTATATTTAATGCTTATGACAGTAAACTGATGTGAACTAAAACAAAAGTTCTGAAGCATTCTATCACATCTTAATGTGCTGACTAATGTCAGTGCACAGCTTACCTCTTTTGCCTTTGTTTGTTTCTCAGTAAGAATGCAGTCAAGACTCCCACTACCACCAACAGACAAGCAAGAGTCACACTTAACCCAGCATAGAAAGCAGTCCTCTGTATGGGGAGGCTACAGTCATCACTCAAGTACCATGTTGTATCCATGTTATGACACCTGAAACAGGAGGAAGAACATTATACAACTGAAACTGTAAGGTTGCAAAAAGTAGCAGTAGCACCTCATCTGATACATCAGTCTCAGG
Source organism: Scomberomorus guttatus (assembly GCA_038419695.1). NCBI lineage: Eukaryota > Metazoa > Chordata > Actinopteri > Scombriformes > Scombridae > Scomberomorus > Scomberomorus guttatus. The sequence continues at coordinate 1,666,295 of CM076467.1, read as the reverse complement.
GATCCGTATAAGAGGATCCTGAATAAAGTTTCAGTTCAATTCAGATCTTTATTGTCCCACAAGAGGAAATTCTTTTTGCTGCAAGGCAGCATAAAAACACAAGAACATGAAGCATAAAAAAGCAAGGAAAACAGTCACATGAAGAATAAGAAAAATAAAGTTGAACCTGTTGCATCTAATAAAGTTGGATGACAGATAAATCTGGAATTATACAGTAGGTTGTAGGCCTAATCTATTGTGCTGCTTTTAGCATAATTTTTAAAAATTTCCAATCCTTTTTGATGATTTAAAGCTAATTTAACCTTCAAATGTACAGTGAATGGTGCAACAACTGTGATGTTTGTCTTTTGCTCCTGTGTGCTGTTTATGTAAAGTATGCCCATAAAGCTTTAATAAATAATTTACACTTTCTGCACGCAAGGAGCTTGTATTTGTCTTTTTGTTGTTTTTCCCTTGGCCAGTTTGGAAACTCCTTTTTCCTCACTACCTTTTATATGGATACCATGATGTTCAATGTACTTTTTTACATTTGTTTTGTTTGTTTTCTTTAGCAGTGAGGGTGCATAAGATCGTGGCTTTGGCTTTAAAACAGCGTTTCTGTTGGTGTTATTACTGTGCCTTTTTTCCATAAATGACTTTTCCTCTGGGATAAAATAATGAATGTAATTGCATCTCATTGTCTAGTAGCAGTGTAATGAGCAGGCAATTTTGATAACAAACTTAATGCTACAAAAACAAGAATGTGTTTCACAAGACAGAAGACCATGTCTTATATTGAATCACAGGGAAACAAGTTTTTTAAAGGTTCTGTTTTTAGTGTGCTTGTCAGTGTGATGGACTACTTAGAGCACTGATATATTTGCTTTTTAAATACACATTATGTTTATATTGTGTAAAAACAGAGGTTCTTACAGAAGATATTCCAGTGTTGGCCAGGGTTGATTTGGCCCTAATCTGCCACCTAGCGGATATACTTTTTGATCTTCTGCTGTATGTGAACATTCCTGTTCACATTACAGCTTCCTATCTACATGTACACAACATTACAAGCAAGTATCTTAGACATTCACTACAAGCACTGAGAGACAACTGACAGCATAGTCAACTTACTTGCAAAGAACTCCAGCGACCTTGTACACTATGCAGATTCCGTTGTAGCATCTTTTATGATGTGAGTGTTGACTGTGGCATACAGTCACACACGTTATCCTTCCATCAACAAGCACAGGTTGGTAGTATTTAGCAACATCGAGATCTTCAACAAACTTTTCACAGACAGCTGGTGCATTTCAGGAGAAGTCAGAGAAACAAAGACAAAGATTTACTCTCAAGTCCAGCCTTGCCAAATATGCCTCTGCATTTAGTGGTAAACCACTTAATGGCTATTGCTATAAAATGCCAGTAGGAATATGAGTATCAAAATAAGGTAATGTTATAGAATGTTATAGAATGCTTGTGAGAATGAACACTTGAAAGGTACACGCTGTGATTTTGTTACAGTGCCAAATAGTGTCCCTAAATCCCTAAAAATGTGTCCCATTTCACTGTTAATATTTTGAAACCTAGCACAGCTCACCACTGAAATATTTAAATTGCAAATGTAAAAGTGTGTTCAAAAATTAATACAAATAATTTACACGCACACACACACACACACACACACACACTGTGGTGATACTGACATTCCAAATCAGCCTCCGTTGTATTCACTGTGGGCAGAGCTGTGATGTTGAAATTAGGACATTCTGAAAAGCCAGAGGATAAAAAATTACTTTGCCATATTAACAGTATGTTGTGTGTTGTCAACAGAAACATATAAACAACAACATAAACTATTTTTGATCAGAAGTAAAAATGAAAATATAGGAAATGGGTCACAGAGTGCCAAAGTTGTAACAAAACACTTTAAACACAACATTTGTCTTTTTGGCAAAATGACTCTCAGGATGGCAGTTTTGATCCAGGCTGAAATATCTAAACAAATTCAGGAAGAATTGCCATGAAAATCAGACCAGACATTTGTGGTTTTAATTTTAATGTGTCCAATACTATGGTTTATGACCAAATACCGGCTACTAACTAATGACATTCTCATCAGCCTCAGCTGTACTTTGTGTTTACTGCTAATAAGTAAATCTTAGCATGCTAACATGCTAAACTAAGATGATGACCATGGTAAAATTTTTTTACATCATTTAGTAACATACATTTAGTTTTACATCAGCACAGTCACATTGCTTTTTGAGCATGTTAGCATACCAATCACTACCATTTTTACATTTACTTCACCACAACTTCATCTCAAACACCTTTTATCCATCTGACAATTTGGTTTTCTTTAACATGAATATTGCATCCTCAAACAAGATTGTTTTTTATCTGAACTGATGTTTTGCAACTGTACAATATGATTATATATTTTCTGTCTTACCTCCTGTGCAGCTAACAAGGGCATCAACTGCCTCCTTAATTGCTCCAGCATCTTCCTCATATAGTTGGTCTGTGCTTGCGTTATTTGGAATCACCAGAAGCACGTCATGTGTGACACTTACACTAAGGCAGACAGAATTTCATACATGTCAGTATAATGAGGGGTATTCAAAAAAGTATGTAAAAAAGGTTGGTGAGATTATTTAAATGCTTCTTAAATGCTGAGTCTTTTCACAATCTCATTTGTGTGTTTTATTTTTCTTGTGTTGATTGATTCAAAGAAAAAAAATTCTCTTTCTTCACTACAGAGCTATGAACCTTGGAGAGTGCAAAAAGCACCATGCAATTTAAACTACAGAAACTGAAACTTCCAACTGAAACTGAAACCAGATGACAAACCAATAAAGGGGTTAACATGTTTGTAGGACATTTTGGATGATTCATATAAAATTCATGGGTGCCTTTCTTTAATTTCAAACTGAGAGACATGGAGAATGCCTCACCCCTGGGCCCGAACTGACCTCTTTGCCAAGTGGGTGTCTGTTAGCAGAACATTACCCAAAACTTAAACACTGTGGACAAAATGGAGATTGAACAGACCTCCTGAGAGACCTTTTCTTACCAATAATTTTGTTGTGGCCTGAACTAAAAGCATAAATGACCTCTGGGGTCATTTGAACCAGGAGAAAGGACCAGATAACTACAACACATGGACAGAGAACCCCTTCTCTTATCTAAATAGACTAAGCTATAAACTCTAACTGACATTCCTGGAGTCTCCCTGCAAATCTGAGCCAAAGCTGAATTTCATGTAAATTAAATGTCTAATCATTATGCAAGTTATGTAATGTTATTTGTCATGTAAATACACAAAGAATGGCATAACTTTGATAGTTGTGTGGTAATCTGCTGAGGAGATATTCAACTTTGATTTTATTACCTTTTTACTACATGTGACAATACTGCCCTTGAGTGGTAAAAAATTAGAATTTCTTTTAAGAGTTAATGAATGTTTATAATGGTAACTATGCAATTGTATTTTAAAATCACCAAAGTGTTTTTTCCTTTTGATCTATTAACCTCATAGACAATCATATTTTAAAAGTTAAATTAGGTAAGTAGTGTATTGAAAGAGTGATTTTTCTGAAGTAATAGGAAAGTAAATATATAAAGTGTGAAGAATTTCAGGTTGAAAGTCTATAACAATAATCATATTGAATGCTTTTATATTATGAAGTAAGGGTTATGTTGAATTTATATTTGAATATGTTTCTGAAAGTTTAATCTAGTCACTTAGTCATTTTAACTTTATTTCATTTCACTATAGTACTAAACTTTTATTTCACTGTAGATGGTTTGAGATGTACAGATGCTTTGAGAAAGTTGAATCAATTAAGGTTGGATGTCTAGACATCATGAAGAGCTAACATGATGCTGAATAATTTTCTTTATTTTTATTATCATTATAGGCCATTATTCTTTTTATTTATTATTTTATGCTTGATCATGTAACTTCAAGATGTTTAGCTATTAATAAATGTCTTCATTTATCCTAAAAAGTGGTTGGTTGTTTCCTTTGAACACTGCAGTTAAACAAGAGATCACTGTCGGGACAAGAATTTACGGTTTTAAGACTGATTAATTGACCAAACTGAAAATTAAATTCAAACTTTAATGTGTCCTGGCAATTAAAGGTTACTTCTAGGAGGTGGTGCCCAGATGAGGTTGTTTTATATTAATAAAGTGTTATGTTATCTTTAAAAAAATATACTAACTTAGAGCCACATTTAATTTAATAGTGTATAGTGTATTGTTAACATTTCTAACTGCTGTATTTTATGCAGCAAAAATGTCATATGGGAATTAGTAGTAGAACTGGATTTTGTCACCTAATGTGATGGTGCACATACAGTATTTCACCTGTACCTTAAGTCATACTTAAGCCAAAAACATGTTGGTTTTATAACCCAAACTTTTGACATCTATCAGTGAAAAGCATCCACTGACATCCCCCTCCACTACAGTATTAGATGGGCTTTTGTGCCAGGTGATGTCACTCTCAATTGGGAAGAGTAGACTGAAACATCACCTCTGGCACCAAAGATCAGTAAAAAGCAGACAGCTGTTTTCATGTTTGAGAGGTACAGCAATCTAGGATGAAACAGCCTAATTTGTCTTATGCCAAATAACTGGAATTATCCTTTACATGTCAGCTCAAACAGTCTTCTAAAAGTCTGGGTGCAAGTGGAAAGTTACCTTCTGGGTATTATGGATCTGATTTTTTACACAGTTATGCTGTCCAGTGCAGCTTTACCCAACTGATATTCATTATATCCTGAATTTCTAAATTATTTTATTTTAGTGTTGCATCTTTAAAGTGTTTTTCTTCTCTTATTACCCCTCTGGTCTTGGTGTGAAACTGTAGATAGCCATGGCTTCACCCCATAATCTTATCTGAAATAAAGAGAGAGCAATTAATGATCAGTTTTATCTCTGATCTCTGATTCAATGTACTGCTGGAAAGGTGTTTGGCTTGCTTTACCTCTTCCACGGTGTTATTTGAGAATCTGACCAAAGGGCCTCCACGGCTAAGAGAGAAGAACAAAAGAGAAACTATCTTAAGAAAAAAAACTAATTTACAGTAACATTATATTAAAATTAATTCAATGATTATCTTTTTTGTTTCCAAACATTCCAAGTACATTACCTGACACTAATTACCACCACTTCTTTAAAGTGTGCTATCTTATTTGCCAGGTAATATTTCTCCATCTGGAAAAAGACAAAATAAAATACATAAATAAAGACAAGATAATTAATCCTCTTCTACAGATTAGATAGATAAAGGAACCAAGGGTGACAAATAGGCACAAGTGATTTGCCTTCTAAATGTGATGTCCCTTCCTGGGCTGGGTAAGGTGTGAATATCTCTAGTCCTTACCTGAAATTATTGTTGTACAGTGGGATACACTCCTCATGGCACTTCACAGACAGCCCAATCGCTTACAGGCATTCTGACATCAATTAATTACTCTCGTGCACATACTATCAACTATAAGCCTAGTGCACTGGACTACAAAGTTTTCTTTCCTCAAATAATAATAATCAACATTATATGTGAAACCTCATTTTTGATTGGGTTATATTGCTTTAAAAAAGCATGCTGTATCTATGTATCTCACCTGGTTGGTGAAGTTTCCAACAAATTCTTTGTATTCACGTGATGTTTCATCCTCATATTTTTCATTGTATTCCTCGTCGATCACCAAATTAACCACTACTGTTCTGTTGAGTGTAACTATAAAGAAATATGTTTAGTTGGCTATGGATAAATGATTACACAACATTTTAAAGGTGTCAGTTAGAAACTTTATATTACACTTTAAAAATTCAAAAGATTGTGTTTGTTTGCAAACTGATTTACCTGGCTCAACATCAGTTTCAACAAATTGGCAAAGAGTTCCATTAAGTCCAATAGGACATGTGCAGTTGTATCCATTGAAAGTTCCTCCATTCTGGCAATGTAATGGCTCTGGTGTGGAAATTGTTTGTTCAGTGGTTTGCTGAGTTGTTGGATTTGTAGGTGGTTTAGTTGGGGCTGTGGTTGATGGCTGAGTGGGTGGTGTAGTTGATGGTGTGGTTGGTGTCATAGTTGGTGGTATGGTTGAGGGTCCAGTTGGTGGGTGTGTTTGTGGTCCTGTTGAAGGTCTTGTGGACTGGTCGGTTGGGAGCTCAGTAGGTGGTTTGGTGGGAGGTTCAGTTGATGAAAGTGTCGACTGTTCTGTCTGGAAAGTAGTTGATGTTTCATGTGATAAGTCAGTTGTTAAAGATGACTCAGTAAATACTGAATGAGATTCACTTGTTGAAGTGGTCAGTGTAGAATCAGTTGTTGATAAATCATCCGTCGTCCTGATGTAGACAGTTGTTGAAATACCATCAGTGAGCTCAGTTGTTAACATTACATCAGTTGTAACTGATTGATCATTTGGTGAAGAAACATCAGTAGAACTACTTATTAACTCAGATGTAATATATTCAGGGGTAGACGTTGCATCAGTTGACAACATTGACTCTGTTGTGCCAGTTTGGTCAGATACTGAAGTGTGATTATTTTGCACTGTTGTTAACATTTCAGCAGTTGGATTAGTTTGGTCTGTTGTGGAAGAGGTGTCAGTAGAATCAGTTGTTGACAAGTCATCTGTCATGCCGGTGTGATCAGATGATGAAGTACTGTAGGTTGGCCAGCTTATACCCTCAGTTGTAACAGATGGATCAGTTGTGGAGTTGACATCAATGGGCTTAGTTGTTAAAATTACATGGGTGGTTTGGCTTTCATCTGTGGTTGAAGAAACCTTGATGGAGTCAGATGTAACTATTGTCACTGTTGTTGTGGTGTAATCACTGGAAGAAGTTCCATCAGTGTATACAGTTGATAACATTGACTTTGTTGTGCCAGTTTGGTCAGAAGTTAGAACAGAAATAGTTGGCTCAATTGTTACCATTGCTTCCGTTGTTGTGATCTCGTCAGTGGAAGAAGTTGCCTCAGTATATTCAGTTGAGTACGTTGTTCCAGGTTGGTCAGAGGTTACCACAGGACTAGTTGGCTCCTCAGTTAACACTGAAGCTGTTGTATCAGTTTGGATTGTTGTGGAAGAGGCGTCAGTGGACTCAGGTGTTGAATATTCATCAGTCATACCAGTATGATCAGTTGATGATGTGCTATCAGTCGGCCCACTTTTACCATCAGTTGTGCCATATTGATCAGTTGTGGAGGTGCCATCAGTTGGTTCAGATGTTAACATTGCAGCAGTAGTTTGACTTTCATCTGTGGTTAAAGAGGCCTCAGTGGAGTCAGTTGTTACCATTGCTTCAGTTGTGATGTCGTCAGTGGAAGAAGTTGCCTCAGTATATTCAGTGGAGTACGTTGTTCCAGGTTGGTCAGAGGTTACCACAGGACTAGTTGGCTCATCAGTTAACACTGATGCTGTTGTATCAGTATGGATTGTTGTGGAAGAGGTGTCAGTGGACTCAGGTGTTGAATATTCATCAGTCGTACCAGTATGATCAGTTGATGATGTGCTATCAGTTGGCCCACTTGTACCATCAGTTGTGCCATATTGATCAGTTGTGGAGGTGCCATCAGTTGGTTCAGATGTTAACATTGCAGCAGTAGTTTGACTTTCATCTGTGGTTAAAGAGGCCTCAGTGGAGTCAGTTGTTACCATTGCTTCAGTTGTGATGTCGTCAGTGGAAGAAGTTGCCTCAGTATATTCAGTGGAGTACGTTGTTCCAGGTTGGTCAGAGGTTACCACAGGACTAGTTGGCTCATCAGTTAACACTGACGCTGTTGTATCAGTTTGGATTGTTGTGGAAGAGGCGTCAGTGGACTCAGGTGTTGAATATTCATCAGTCATACCAGTATGATCAGTTGATGATGTGCTATCAGTCGGCCCACTTGTACCCTCAGTTGGGCCAGATTGATCAGTTGTGGAGGTGCCATCAGTTGGTTCAGATGTTAACATTGCAGCAGTAGTTTGGCTTTCATCTGTGGTTAAAGAGGCCTCAGTGGAGTCAGTTGTTACCATTGCTTCAGTTGTGATGTCGTCAGTGGAAGAAGTTGCCTCTGTATATTCAGTGGAGTACGTTGTTCCAGGTTGGTCAGAGGTTACCACAGGACTAGTTGGCTCATCAGTCAACACTGACGCTGTTGTATCAGTTTTGATTGTTGTGGAAGAGGTGTCAGTGGAGTCAGGCGTTGAATATTCATCAGTCGTACCAGTATGATCAGTTGATGATGTGCTATCAGACGGCCCACTTGTAACCTCAGTTGTGCCAGATTGATCAGTTGTGGAGGTGCCATCAGTTGGTTCAGATGTTAACATTGCAACAGTAGTATGGCTTTCATCTGTGGTTAAAGAGGCCTCAGTGGAGTCAGTTGTTACCATTGCTTCAGTTGTGATGTCGTCAGTGGAAGAAGTTGCCTCAGTATATTCAGTGGAGTACGTTGTTCCAGGTTGGTCAGAGGTTACCACAGGACTAGTTGGCTCATCAGTTAACACTGACGCTGTTGTATCAGTTTGGCCTGTTGTGGAAGGGGCATCTGTCGGCTCAATTGTTGAATATTCATCTGTCGTACCAGTATGATCAGTTGATGATGTGCTATCAGTCGGCCCACTTGTACCCTCAGTTGTGCCAGATTGATCAGTTGTGGAGGTGCCATCAGTTGGTTCAGATGTTAACATTGCAGCAGTAGTATGGCTTTCATCTGTGGTTAAAGAGGCCTCAGTGGAGTCAGTTGTTACCATTGCTTCAGTTGTGATGTCGTCAGTGGAAGAAGTTGCCTCAGTGAGTTCAGTTGAGTATGTTGTTCCAGGTTGGTCAGAGGTTACCACAGGACTAGTTGGCTCATCAGTTAACAATGACGCTGTTGTATCAGTTTGGATTGTTGTGGAAGAGGTGTCAGTGGACTCAGGTGTTGAATATTCATCAGTCGTACCAGTATGATCAGTTGATGATGTACTATCAGTCGGCCCACTTGTACCATCAGTTGTGCCATATTGATCAGTGGTGGAGGTGCCATCAGTTGGTTCAGATGTTAACATTGCAGCAGTAGTTTGACTTTCATCTGTGGTTAAAGAGGCCTCAGTGGAGTCAGTTGTTACCATTGCTTCAGTTGTGATGTCGTCAGTGGAAGAAGTTGCCTCAGTATATTCAGTGGAGTACGTTGTTCCAGGTTGGTCAGAGGTTACCACAGGACTAGTTGGCTCATCAGTTAACACTGACGCTGTTGTATCAGTTTGGCCTGTTGTGGAAGGGGCATCTGTCGGCTCAATTGTTGAATATTCATCTGTCGTACCAGTATGATCGGTTGATGATGTGCTATCTGTCGGCCCACTTGTACCCTCAGTTGTGCCAGATTGATCAGTTGTGGAGGTGCCATCAGTTGGTTCAGATGTTAACATTGCAGCAGTAGTTTGGCTTTCATCTGTGGTTAAAGAGGCCTCAGTGGAGTCAGTTGTTACCATTGCTTCACTTGTGATGTCGTCATTAGAAGAAGTTGCCTCTGTATATTCAGTGGAGTACGTTGTTCCAGGTTGGTCAGAGGTTACCACAGGACTAGTTGGCTCATCAGTCAACACCGACGCTGTTGTATCAGTTTGGATTGTTGTGGAAGAGGTGTCAGTGGACTCAGGCGTTGAATATTCATCAGTCGTACCAGTATGATCAGTTGATGATGTGCTATCAGTCGGCCCACTTGTACCCTCAGTTGTGCCAGATTGATCAGTTGTGGAGGTGCCATCAGTTGGTTCAGATGTTAACATTGCAGCAGTAGTTTGGCTTTCATCTGTGGTTAAAGAGGCCTCAGTGGAGTCAGTTGTTAAAATTGCTTCAGTTGTGATGTCGTCAGTGGAAGAAGTTGCCTCAGTATATTCAGTGGAGTACGTTGTTCCAGGTTGGTCAGAGGTTACCACAGGACTAGTTGGCTCATCAGTTAACACTGACGCTGTTGTATCAGTTTGGCCTGTTGTGGAAGGGGCATCTGTCGGCTCAATTGTTGAATATTCATCTGTCGTACCAGTATGATCGGTTGATGATGTGCTATCAGTCGGCCCACTTGTACCCTGAGTTGTACCAGATTGATCAGTTGTGGAGGTGCCATCAGTTGGTTCAGATGTTAACATTACAGCAGTAGTTTGGCTTTCATCTGTGGTTAAAGAGGCCTCAGTGGAGTCAGTTGTTACCATTGTTTCAGTTGTGATGTCGTCAGTGGAAGAAGTTGCCTCAGTATATTCAGTTGAGTACGTTGTTCCAGGTTGGTCAGAGTTTACCACAGGACTAGTTGGCTCCTCAGTTAACACTGACGCTGTTGTATCAGTTTGGATTGTTGTGGAAGAGGCGTCAGTGGACTCAGGTGTTGAATATTCATCAGTCGTACCAGTATGATCAGTTGATGATGTGCTATCAGTCGGCCCACTTGTACCATCAGTTGTGCCAGATTGATCAGTTGTGGAGGTGCCATCAGTTGGTTCAGATGTTAACATTGTAACAGTAGTATGGCTTTCATCTGTGGTTAAAGAGGCCTCAGTGGAGTCAGTTGTTACCATTGCTTCAGTTGTGATGTCGTCAGTGGAAGAAGTTGCCTCAGTATATTCAGTGGAGTACGTTGTTCCAGGTTGGTCAGAGGTTACCACAGGACTAGTTGGCTCATCAGTTAACACTGACGCTGTTGTATCAGTTTGGCCTGTTGTGGAAGGGGCATCTGTCGGCTCAATTGTTGAATATTCATCTGTCGTACCAGTATGATCAGTTGATGATGTGCTATCAGTCGGCCCACTTGTACCCTCAGTTGTGCCAGATTGATCAGTTGTGGAGGTGCCATCAGTTGGTTCAGATGTTAACATTGCAGCAGTAGTATGGCTTTCATCTGTGGTTAAAGAGGCCTCAGTGGAGTCAGTTGTTACCATTGCTTCAGTTGTGATGTCGTCAGTGGAAGAAGTTGCCTCAGTGAGTTCAGTTGAGTATGTTGTTCCAGGTTGGTCAGAGGTTACCACAGGACTAGTTGGCTCATCAGTTAACAATGACGCTGTTGTATCAGTTTGGATTGTTGTGGAAGAGGTGTCAGTGGACTCAGGTGTTGAATATTCATCAGTCGTACCAGTATGATCAGTTGATGATGTACTATCAGTCGGCCCACTTGTACCATCAGTTGTGCCATATTGATCAGTGGTGGAGGTGCCATCAGTTGGTTCAGATGTTAACATTGCAGCAGTAGTTTGACTTTCATCTGTGGTTAAAGAGGCCTCAGTGGAGTCAGTTGTTACCATTGCTTCAGTTGTGATGTCGTCAGTGGAAGAAGTTGCCTCAGTATATTCAGTGGAGTACGTTGTTCCAGGTTGGTCAGAGGTTACCACAGGACTAGTTGGCTCATCAGTTAACACTGACGCTGTTGTATCAGTTTGGCCTGTTGTGGAAGGGGCATCTGTCGGCTCAATTGTTGAATATTCATCTGTCGTACCAGTATGATCGGTTGATGATGTGCTATCTGTCGGCCCACTTGTACCCTCAGTTGTGCCAGATTGATCAGTTGTGGAGGTGCCATCAGTTGGTTCAGATGTTAACATTGCAGCAGTAGTTTGGCTTTCATCTGTGGTTAAAGAGGCCTCAGTGGAGTCAGTTGTTACCATTGCTTCACTTGTGATGTCGTCATTAGAAGAAGTTGCCTCTGTATATTCAGTGGAGTACGTTGTTCCAGGTTGGTCAGAGGTTACCACAGGACTAGTTGGCTCATCAGTCAACACCGACGCTGTTGTATCAGTTTGGATTGTTGTGGAAGAGGTGTCAGTGGACTCAGGCGTTGAATATTCATCAGTCGTACCAGTATGATCAGTTGATGATGTGCTATCAGTCGGCCCACTTGTACCCTCAGTTGTGCCAGATTGATCAGTTGTGGAGGTGCCATCAGTTGGTTCAGATGTTAACATTGCAGCAGTAGTTTGGCTTTCATCTGTGGTTAAAGAGGCCTCAGTGGAGTCAGTTGTTAAAATTGCTTCAGTTGTGATGTCGTCAGTGGAAGAAGTTGCCTCAGTATATTCAGTGGAGTACGTTGTTCCAGGTTGGTCAGAGGTTACCACAGGACTAGTTGGCTCATCAGTTAACACTGACGCTGTTGTATCAGTTTGGCCTGTTGTGGAAGGGGCATCTGACGGCTCAATTGTTGAATATTCATCTGTCGTACCAGTATGATCGGTTGATGATGTGCTATCAGTCGGCCCACTTGTACCCTGAGTTGTACCAGATTGATCAGTTGTGGAGGTGCCATCAGTTGGTTCAGATGTTAACATTACAGCAGTAGTTTGGCTTTCATCTGTGGTTAAAGAGGCCTCAGTGGAGTCAGTTGTTACCATTGTTTCAGTTGTGATGTCGTCAGTGGAAGAAGTTGCCTCAGTATATTCAGTTGAGTACGTTGTTCCAGGTTGGTCAGAGTTTACCACAGGACTAGTTGGCTCCTCAGTTAACACTGACGCTGTTGTATCAGTTTGGATTGTTGTGGAAGAGGCGTCAGTGGACTCAGGTGTTGAATATTCATCAGTCGTACCAGTATGATCAGTTGATGATGTGCTATCAGTCGGCCCACTTGTACCATCAGTTGTGCCAGATTGATCAGTTGTGGAGGTGCCATCAGTTGATTCAGATGTTAACATTGCAGCAGTAGTATGGCTTTCATCTGTGGTTAAAGAGGCCTCAGTGGAGTCAGTTGTTACCATTGCTTCAGTTGTGATGTCGTCAGTGGAAGAAGTTGCCTCAGTGTATTCAGTGGAGTACGTTGTTCCAGGTTGGTCAGAGGTTACCACAGGACTAGTTGGCTCATCAGTTAACACTGACGCTGTTGTATCAGTTTGGATTGTTGTGGAAGAGGCGTCAGTGGACTCAGGTGTTGAATATTCATCTGTCGCACCAGTATGATCAGTTAATGATGTGCTATCAGTCGGCCCACTTGTACCCTGAGTTGTATCAGATTGATCAGTTGTGGAGGTGCCATCAGTTGGTTCAGATGTTAACATTGCAGCAGTAGTTTGGCTTTCATCTGTGGTTAAAGAGACCTCAGTGGAGTCAGTTGTTACCATTGCTTCAGTTGTGATGTCGTCAGTGGAAGAAGTTGCCTCTGTATATTCAGTGGAGTACGTTGTTCCAGGTTCGTCAGAGGTTACCACAGGACTAGTTGGCTCATCAGTCAACACTGACGCTGTTGTATCAGTTTGGATTGTTGTGGAAGAGGTGTCAGTGGACTCAGGCGTTGAATATTCATCAGTCGTACCAGTATGATCAGTTGATGATGTGCTATCAGACGGCCCACTTGTACCCTCAGTTGTGCCAGATTGATCAGTTGTGGAGGTGTCATCAGTTGGTTCAGATGTTAACATTGCAGCAGTAGTATGGCTTTCATCTGTGGTTAAAGATGCCTCAGTGGAGTCAGTTGTTACCATTGCTTCAGTTGTGATGTCGTCAGTGGAAGAAGTTGCCTCAGTATATTCAGTGGAGTACGTTGTTCCAGGTTGGTCAGAGGTTACCACAGGACTAGTTGGCTCATCAGTTAACACTGACGCTGTTGTATCAGTTTGGATTGTTGTGGAAGAGGCGTCAGTGGACTCAGGTGTTGAATATTCATCAGTCATACCAGTATGATCAGTTGATGATGTGCTATCAGTCGGCCCACTTGTACCCTCAGTTGGGCCAGATTGATCAGTTGTGGAGGTGCCATCAGTTGGTTCAGATGTTAACATTGCAGCAGTAGTTTGGCTTTCATCTGTGGTTAAAGAGGCCTCAGTGGAGTCAGTTGTTACCATTGCTTCAGTTGTGATGTCGTCAGTGGAAGAAGTTGCCTCTGTATATTCAGTGGAGTACGTTGTTCCAGGTTGGTCAGAGGTTACCACAGGACTAGTTGGCTCATCAGTCAACACTGACGCTGTTGTATCAGTTTGGATTGTTGTGGAAGAGGTGTCAGTGGACTCAGGCGTTGAATATTCATCTGTCATACCAGTATGATCAGTTGATGATGTGCTATCAGTCGGCCCACTTGTACCCTCAGTTGTGCCAGATTGATCAGTTGTGGAGGTGCCATCAGTTGGTTCAGATGTTAACATTGCAGCAGTAGTATGGCTTTCATCTGTCGTTAAAGAGGCCTCAGTGGAGTCAGTTGTTACCATTGCTTCAGTTGTGATGTCGTCAGTGGAAGAAGTTGCCTCAGTATATTCAGTGGAGTACGTTGTTCCAGGTTGGTCAGAGGTTACCACAGGACTAGTTGGCTCATCAGTTAACAGTGACGCTGTTGTATCAGTTTGGCCTGTTGTGGAAGGGGCATCTGTCGGCTCAATTGTTGAATATTCATCTGTCGTACCAGTATGATCGGTTGATGATGTGCTATCTGTTGGCCCACTTGTACCCTCAGTTGTGCCAGATTGATCAGTTGTGGAGGTGCCATCAGTTGGTTCAGATGTTAACATTGCAGCAGTAGTTTGGCTTTCATCTGTGGTTAAAGAGGCCTCAGTGGAGTCAGTTGTTACCATTGCTTCAGTTGTGATGTCGTCAGTGGAAGAAGTTGCCTCTGTATATTCAGTGGAGTACGTTGTTCCAGGTTGGTCAGAGGTTACCACAGGACTAGTTGGCTCATCAGTCAACACTGACGCTGTTGTATCAGTTTGGATTGTTGTGGAAGAGGTGTCAGTGGACTCAGGCGTTGAATATTCATCTGTCGTACCAGTATGATCAGTTGATGATGTGCTATCAGTCGGCCCACTTGTACCCTCAGTTGTGCCAGATTGATCAGTTGTGGAGGTGCCATCAGTTGGTTCAGATGTTAACATTGCAGCAGTAGTTTGGCTTTCATCTGTGGTTAAAGAGGCCTCAGTGGAGTCAGTTGTTACCATTGCTTCAGTTGTGATGTCGTCAGTGGAAGAAGTTGCCTCTGTATATTCAGTGGAGTACGTTGTTCCAGGTTGGTCAGAGGTTACCACAGGACTAGTTGGCTCATCAGTCAACACTGACGCTGTTGTATCAGTTTGGATTGTTGTGGAAGAGGTGTCAGTGGACTCAGGCGTTGAATATTCATCTGTCATACCAGTATGATCAGTTGATGATGTGCTATCAGTCGGCCCACTTGTACCCTCAGTTGTGCCAGATTGATCAGTTGTGGAGGTGCCATCAGTTGGTTCAGATGTTAACATTGCAGCAGTAGTATGGCTTTCATCTGTCGTTAAAGAGGCCTCAGTGGAGTCAGTTGTTACCATTGCTTCAGTTGTGATGTCGTCAGTGGAAGAAGTTGCCTCAGTATATTCAGTGGAGTACGTTGTTCCAGGTTGGTCAGAGGTTACCACAGGACTAGTTGGCTCATCAGTTAACAGTGACGCTGTTGTATCAGTTTGGCCTGTTGTGGAAGGGGCATCTGTCGGCTCAATTGTTGAATATTCATCTGTCGTACCAGTATGATCGGTTGATGATGTGCTATCTGTTGGCCCACTTGTACCCTCAGTTGTGCCAGATTGATCAGTTGTGGAGGTGCCATCAGTTGGTTCAGATGTTAACATTGCAGCAGTAGTTTGGCTTTCATCTGTGGTTAAAGAGGCCTCAGTGGAGTCAGTTGTTACCATTGCTTCAGTTGTGATGTCGTCAGTGGAAGAAGTTGCCTCTGTATATTCAGTGGAGTACGTTGTTCCAGGTTGGTCAGAGGTTACCACAGGACTAGTTGGCTCATCAGTCAACACTGACGCTGTTGTATCAGTTTGGATTGTTGTGGAAGAGGTGTCAGTGGACTCAGGCGTTGAATATTCATCTGTCGTACCAGTATGATCAGTTGATGATGTGCTATCAGTCGGCCCACTTGTACCCTCAGTTGTGCCAGATTGATCAGTTGTGGAGGTGCCATCAGTTGGTTCAGATGTTAACATTGCAGCAGTAGTATGGCTTTCATCTGTCGTTAAAGAGGCCTCAGTGGAGTCAGTTGTTACCATTGCTTCAGTTGTGATGTCGTCAGTGGAAGAAGTTGCCTCAGTGAGTTCAGTGGAGTACGTTGTTCCAGGTTGGTCAGAGGTTACCACAGGACTAGTTGGCTCATCAGTTAACACTGACGCTGTTGTATCAGTTTGGATTGTTGTGGAAGAGGTGTCAGTGGACTCAGGTGTTGAATATTCATTAGTCGTACCAGTATGATCAGTTGATGATGTGCTATCAGTCGGCCTACTTGTACCATCAGTTGTGCCATATTGATCAGTTGTGGAGGTGCCATCAGTTGGTTCAGATGTTAACATTGCAGCAGTAGTTTGACTTTCATCTGTGGTTAAAGAGGCCTCAGTGGAGTCAGTTGTTACCATTGCTTCAGTTGTGATGTTGTCAGTGGAAGATGTTGCCTCAGTATATTCAGTGGAGTACGTTGTTCCAGGTTGGTCAGAGGTTACCACAGGACTAGTTGGCTCATCAGTTAACACTGACGCTGTTGTATCAGTTTGGCCTGTTGTGGAAGGGGCATCTGTCGGCTCAATTGTTGAATATTCAACTGTCGTACCAGTATGATCGGTTGATGATGTGCTATCTGTCGGCCCACTTGTACCCTCAGTTGTGCCAGATTGATCAGTTGTGGAGGTGCCATCAGTTGGTTCAGATGTTAACATTGCAGCAGTAGTTTGGCTTTCATCTGTGGTTAAAAAGGCCTCAGTGGAGTCAGTTGTTACCATTGCTTCAGTTGTGATGTCGTCAGTGGAAGAAGTTGCCTCTGTATATTCAGTGGAGTACGTTGTTCCAGGTTGGTCAGAGGTTACCACAGGACTAGTTGGCTCATCAGTCAACACTGACGCTGTTGTATCAGTTTGGATTGTTGTGGAAGAGGTGTCAGTGGACTCAGGCGTTGAATATTCATCAGTCGTACCAGTATGATCAGTTGATGATGTGCTATCAGTCGACCCACTTGTACCCTCAGTTGTGCTAGATTGATCAGTTGTGGAGGTGCCATCAGTTGGTTCAGATGTTAACATTGCAGCAGTAGTATGGCTTTCATCTGTCGTTAAAGAGGCCTCAGTGGAGTCAGTTGTTACCATTGCTTCAGTTGTGATGTCGTCAGTGGAAGAAGTTGCCTCAGTGAGTTCAGTGGAGTACGTTGTTCCAGGTTGGTCAGAGGTTACCACAGGACTAGTTGGCTCATCAGTTAACACTGACGCTGTTGTATCAGTTTGGATTGTTGTGGAAGAGGTGTCAGTGGACTCAGGTGTTGAATATTCATTAGTCGTACCAGTATGATCAGTTGATGATGTGCTATCAGTCGGCCTACTTGTACCATCAGTTGTGCCATATTGATCAGTTGTGGAGGTGCCATCAGTTGGTTCAGATGTTAACATTGCAGCAGTAGTTTGACTTTCATCTGTGGTTAAAGAGGCCTCAGTGGAGTCAGTTGTTACCATTGCTTCAGTTGTGATGTTGTCAGTGGAAGATGTTGCCTCAGTATATTCAGTGGAGTACGTTGTTCCAGGTTGGTCAGAGGTTACCACAGGACTAGTTGGCTCATCAGTTAACACTGACGCTGTTGTATCAGTTTGGCCTGTTGTGGAAGGGGCATCTGTCGGCTCAATTGTTGAATATTCATCTGTCGTACCAGTATGATCAGTTGATGATGTGCTATCAGTCGGCCCACTTGTACCCTCAGTTGTGCCAGATTGATCAGTTGTGGAGGTGCCATCAGTTGATTCAGATGTTAACATTGCAGCAGTAGTATGGCTTTCATCTGTGGTTAAAGAGGCCTCAGTGGAGTCAGTTGTTACCATTGCTTCAGTTGTGATGTCGTCAGTGGAAGAAGTTGCCTCAGTGTATTCAGTGGAGTACGTTGTTCCAGGTTGGTCAGAGGTTACCACAGGACTAGTTGGCTCATCAGTTAACACTGACGCTGTTGTATCAGTTTGGATTGTTGTGGAAGAGGCGTCAGTGGACTCAGGTGTTGAATATTCATCTGTCGCACCAGTATGATCAGTTGATGATGTGCTATCAGTCGGCCCACTTGTACCCTGAGTTGTATCAGATTGATCAGTTGTGGAGGTGCCATCAGTTGGTTCAGATGTTAACATTGCAGCAGTAGTTTGGCTTTCATCTGTGGTTAAAGAGGCCTCAGTGGAGTCAGTTGTTACCATTGCTTCAGTTGTGATGTCGTCAGTGGAAGAAGTTGCCTCTGTATATTCAGTGGAGTACGTTGTTCCAGGTTGGTCAGAGGTTACCACAGGACTAGTTGGCTCATCAGTTAACACTGACACTGTTGTATCAGTTTGGATTGTTGTGGAAGAGGTGTCAGTGGACTCAGGCGTTGAATATTCATCAGTCGTACCAGTATGATCAGTTGATGATGTGCTATCAGTCGGCCCACTTGTACCCTCAGTTGTGCCAGATTGATCAGTTGTGGAGGTGCCATCAGTTGGTTCAGATGTTAACATTGCAGCAGTAGTTTGACTTTCATCTGTGGTTAAAGAGGCCTCAGAGGAGTCAGTTGTTACCATTGCTTCAGTTGTGATGTCGTCAGTGGAAGAAGTTGCCTCAGTATATTCAGTGGAGTACGTTGTTCCAGGTTGGTCAGAGGTTACCACAGGACTAGTTGGCTCATCAGTTAACACTGACGCTGTTGTATCACTTTGGCCTGTTGTGGAAGGGGCATCTGTCGGCTCAAATGTTGAATATTCATCTGTCGTACCAGTATGATCGGTTGATGATGTGCTATCAGTCGGCCCACTTGTACCCTCAGTTGTGCCATATTGATCAGTTGTGGAGGTGCCATCAGTTGGTTCAGATGTTAACATTGCAGCAGTAGTATGGCTTTCATCTGTCGTTAAAGAGGCCTCAGTGGAGTCAGTTGTTACCATTGCTTCAGTTGTGATGTCGTCAGTGGAAGAAGTTGCCTCAGTGAGTTCAGTGGAGTACGTTGTTCCAGGTTGGTCAGAGGTTACCACAGGACTAGTTGGCTCATCAGTTAACACTGACGCTGTTGTATCAGTTTGGATTGTTGTGGAAGAGGTGTCAGTGGACTCAGGTGTTGAATATTCATTAGTCGTACCAGTATGATCAGTTGATGATGTCCTATCAGTCGGCCTACTTGTACCATCAGTTGTGCCATATTGATCAGTTGTGGAGGTGCCATCAGTTGGTTCAGATGTTAACATTGCAGCAGTAGTTTGACTTTCATCTGTGGTTAAAGAGGCATCAGTGGAGTCAGTTGTTACCATTGCTTCAGTTGTGATGTCGTCAGTGGAAGAAGTTGCCTCAGTATATTCAGTGGAGTACGTTGTTCCAGGTTGGTCAGAGGTTACCACAGGACTAGTTGGCTCATCAGTTAACAGTGACGCTGTTGTATCAGTTTGGCCTGTTGTGGAAGGGGCATCTGTCGGCTCAATTGTTGAATATTCATCTGTCGTACCAGTATGATCGGTTGATGATGTGCTATCTGTTGGCCCACTTGTACCCTCAGTTATGCCAGATTGATCAGTTGTGGAGGTGCCATCAGTTGGTTCAGATGTTAACATTGCAGCAGTAGTTTGGCTTTCATCTGTGGTTAAAGAGGCCTCAGTGGAGTCAGTTGTTACCATTGCTTCAGTTGTGATGTCGTCAGTGGAAGAAGTTGCCTCTGTATATTCAGTGGAGTACGTTGTTCCAGGTTGGTCAGAGGTTACCACAGGACTAGTTGGCTCATCAGTCAACACTGACGCTGTTGTATCAGTTTGGATTGTTGTGGAAGAGGTGTCAGTGGACTCAGGTGTTGAATATTCATTAGGCGTACCAGTATGATCAGTTGATGATGTGCTATCAGTCGGCCTACTTGTACCATCAGTTGTGCCATATTGATCAGTTGTGGAGGTGCCATCAGTTGGTTCAGATGTTAACATTGCAGCAGTAGTTTGACTTTCATCTGTGGTTAAAGAGGCCTCAGTGGAGTCAGTTGTTACCATTGCTTCAGTTGTGATGTCGTCAGTGGAAGAAGTTGCCTCAGTATATTCAGTGGAGTACGTTGTTCCAGGTTGGTCAGAGGTTACCACAGGACTAGTTGGCTCATCAGTTAACAGTGACGCTGTTGTATCAGTTTGGCCTGTTGTGGAAGGGGCATCTGTCGGCTCAATTGTTGAATATTCATCTGTCGTACCAGTATGATCGGTTGATGATGTGCTATCTGTTGGCCCACTTGTACCCTCAGTTGTGCCAGATTGATCAGTTGTGGAGGTGCCATCAGTTGGTTCAGATGTTAACATTGCAGCAGTAGTTTGCCTTTCATCTGTGGTTAAAGAGGCCTCAGTGGAGTCAGTTGTTACTATTGCTTCAGTTGTGATGTCGTCAGTGGAAGAAGTTGCCTCTGTATATTCAGTGGAGTACGTTGTTCCAGGTTGGTCAGAGGTTACCACAGGACTAGTTGGCTCATCAGTCAACACTGACGCTGTTGTATCAGTTTGGATTGTTGTGGAAGAGGTGTCAGTGGACTCAGGCGTTGAATATTCATCAGTCGTACCAGTATGATCAGTTGATGATGTGCTATCAGTCGGCCCACTTGTACCCTCAGTTGTGCCAGATTGATCAGTTGTGGAGGTGCCATCAGTTGGTTCAGATGTTAACATTGCAGCAGTAGTATGGCTTTCATCTGTCGTTAAAGAGGCCTCAGTGGAGTCAGTTGTTACCATTGCTTCAGTTGTGATGTCGTCAGTGGAAGAAGTTGCCTCAGTGAGTTCAGTGGAGTACGTTGTTCCAGGTTGGTCAGAGGTTACCACAGGACTAGTTGGCTCATCAGTTAACACTGACGCTGTTGTATCAGTTTGGATTGTTGTGGAAGAGGTGTCAGTGGACTCAGGTGTTGAATATTCATTAGTCGTACCAGTATGATCAGTTGATGATGTGCTATCAGTCGGCCTACTTGTACCATCAGTTGTGCCATATTGATCAGTTGTGGAGGTGCCATCAGTTGGTTCAGATGTTAACATTGCAGCGGTAGTTTGACTTTCATCTGTGGTTAAAGAGGCCTCAGTGGAGTCAGTTGTTACCATTGCTTCAGTTGTGATGTCGTCAGTGGAAGAAGTTGCCTCAGTATATTCAGTGCAGTACGTTGTTCCAGGTTGGTCAGAGGTTACCACAGGACTAGTTGGCTCATCAGTTAACAGTGACGCTGTTGTATCAGTTTGGCCTGTTGTGGAAGGGGCATCTGTCGGCTCAATTGTTGAATATTCATCTGTCTTACCAGTATGATCGGTTGATGATGTGCTATCTGTTGGCCCACTTGTACCCTCAGTTGTGCCAGATTGATCAGTTGTGGAGGTGCCATCAGTTGGTTCAGATGTTAACATTGCAGCAGTAGTATGGCTTTCATCTGTGGTTAAAGAGGCCTCAGTGGAGTCAGTTGTTACCATTGCTTCAGTTGTGATGTCGTCAGTGGAAGAAGTTGCCTCTGTATATTCAGTGGAGTACGTTGTTCCAGGTTGGTCAGAGGTTACCACAGGACTAGTTGGCTCATCAGTTAACACTGACGCTGTTGTATCAGTTTGGATTGTTGTGGAAGAGGCGTCAGTGGACTCAGGTGTTGAATATTCATCTGTCGCACCAGTATGATCAGTTGATGATGTGCTATCAGTCGGCCCACTTGTACCCTGAGTTGTATCAGATTGATCAGTTGTGGAGGTGCCATCAGTTGGTTCAGATGTTAACATTGCAGCAGTAGTTTGGTTTTCATCTGTGGTTAAAGAGGCCTCAGTGGAGTCAGTTGTTACCATTGCTTCAGTTGTGATGTCGTCAGTGGAAGAAGTTGCCTCAGTATATTCAGTGGAGTACGTTGTTCCAGGTTGGTCAGAGGTTACCACAGGACTAGTTGGCTCATCAGTTAACACTGACGCTGTTGTATCAGTTTGGATTGTTGCGGAAGAGGTGTCAGTGGACTCAGGCGTTGAATATTCATCAGTCGTACCAGTATGATCAGTTGATGATGTGCTATCAGTCGGCCCACTTGTACCCTCAGTTGTGCCAGATTGATCAGTTGTGGAGGTGCCATCAGTTGGTTCAGATGTTAACATTGCAGCAGTAGTTTGACTTTCATCTGTGGTTAAAGAGGCCTCAGTGGAGTCAGTTGTTACCATTGCTTCAGTTGTGATGTCGTCAGTGGAAGAAGTTGCCTCAGTATATTCAGTGGAGTACGTTGTTCCAGGTTGGTCAGAGGTTACCACAGGACTAGTTGGCTCATCAGTTAACAGTGACGCTGTTGTATCAGTTTGGCCTGTTGTGGAAGGGGCATCTGTCGGCTCAATTGTTGAATATTCATCTGTCGTACCAGTATGATCGGTTGATGATGTGCTACCTGTTGGCCCACTTGTACCCTCAGTTGTGCCAGATTGATCAGTTGTGGAGGTGCCATCAGTTGGTTCAGATGTTAACATTGCAGCAGTAGTTTGGCTTTCATCTGTGGTTAAAGAGGCCTCAGTGGAGTCAGTTGTTACCATTGCTTCAGTTGTGATGTCGTCAGTGGAAGAAGTTGCCTCTGTATATTCAGTGGAGTACGTTGTTCCAGGTTGGTCAGAGGTTACCACAGGACTAGTTGGCTCATCAGTTAAAACTGACGCTGTTGTATCAGTTTGGATTGTTGTGGAAGAGGCGTCAGTGGACTCAGGTGTTGAATATTCATCTGTCGCACCAGTATGATCAGTTGATGATGTGCTATCAGTCGGCCCACTTGTACCCTGAGTTGTATCAGATTGATCAGTTGTGGAGGTGCCATCAGTTGGTTCAGATGTTAACATTGCAGCAGTAGTTTGGTTTTCATCTGTGGTTAAAGAGGCCTCAGTGGAGTCAGTTGTTACCATTGCTTCAGTTGTGATGTCGTCAGTGGAAGAAGTTGCCTCAGTATATTCAGTGGAGTACGTTGTTCCAGGTTGGTCAGAGGTTACCACAGGACTAGTTGGCTCATCAGTTAACAGTGACGCTGTTGTATCAGTTTGGCCTGTTGTGGAAGGGGCATCTGTCGGCTCAATTGTTGAATATTCATCTGTCGTACCAGTATGATCGGTTGATGATGTGCTATCTGTTGGCCCACTTGTACCCTCAGTTGTGCCAGATTGATCAGTTGTGGAGGTGCCATCAGTTGGTTCAGATGTTAACATTGCAGCAGTAGTTTGGCTTTCATCTGTGGTTAAAGAGGCCTCAGTGGAGTCAGTTGTTACTATTGCTTCAGTTGTGATGTCGTCAGTGGAAGAAGTTGCCTCTGTATATTCAGTGGAGTACGTTGTTCCAGGTTGGTCAGAGGTTACCACAGGACTAGTTGGCTCATCAGTCAACACTGACGCTGTTGTATCAGTTTGGATTGTTGTGGAAGAGGTGTCAGTGGACTCAGGCGTTGAATATTCATCAGTCGTACCAGTATGATCAGTTGATGATGTGCTATCAGTCGGCCCACTTGTACCCTCAGTTGTGCCAGATTGATCAGTTGTGGAGGTGCCATCAGTTGGTTCAGATGTTAACATTGCAGCAGTAGTATGGCTTTCATCTGTCGTTAAAGAGGCCTCAGTGGAGTCAGTTGTTACCATTGCTTCAGTTGTGATGTCGTCAGTGGAAGAAGTTGCCTCAGTGAGTTCAGTGGAGTACGTTGTTCCAGGTTGGTCAGAGGTTACCACAGGACTAGTTGGCTCATCAGTTAACACTGACGCTGTTGTATCAGTTTGGATTGTTGTGGAAGAGGTGTCAGTGGACTCAGGTGTTGAATATTCATTAGTCGTACCAGTATGATCAGTTGATGATGTGCTATCAGTCGGCCTACTTGTACCATCAGTTGTGCCATATTGATCAGTTGTGGAGGTGCCATCAGTTGGTTCAGATGTTAACATTGCAGCAGTAGTTTGACTTTCATCTGTGGTTAAAGAGGCCTCAGTGGAGTCAGTTGTTACCATTGCTTCAGTTGTGATGTCGTCAGTGGAAGAAGTTGCCTCAGTATATTCAGTGCAGTACGTTGTTCCAGGTTGGTCAGAGGTTACCACAGGACTAGTTGGCTCATCAGTTAACAGTGACGCTGTTGTATCAGTTTGGCCTGTTGTGGAAGGGGCATCTGTCGGCTCAATTGTTGAATATTCATCTGTCTTACCAGTATGATCGGTTGATGATGTGCTATCTGTTGGCCCACTTGTACCCTCAGTTGTGCCAGATTGATCAGTTGTGGAGGTGCCATCAGTTGGTTCAGATGTTAACATTGCAGCAGTAGTATGGCTTTCATCTGTGGTTAAAGAGGCCTCAGTGGAGTCAGTTGTTACCATTGCTTCAGTTGTGATGTCGTCAGTGGAAGAAGTTGCCTCTGTATATTCAGTGGAGTACGTTGTTCCAGGTTGGTCAGAGGTTACCACAGGACTAGTTGGCTCATCAGTTAACACTGACGCTGTTGTATCAGTTTGGATTGTTGTGGAAGAGGCGTCAGTGGACTCAGGTGTTGAATATTCATCTGTCGCACCAGTATGATCAGTTGATGATGTGCTATCAGTCGGCCCACTTGTACCCTGAGTTGTATCAGATTGATCAGTTGTGGAGGTGCCATCAGTTGGTTCAGATGTTAACATTGCAGCAGTAGTTTGGTTTTCATCTGTGGTTAAAGAGGCCTCAGTGGAGTCAGTTGTTACCATTGCTTCAGTTGTGATGTCGTCAGTGGAAGAAGTTGCCTCAGTATATTCAGTGGAGTACGTTGTTCCAGGTTGGTCAGAGGTTACCACAGGACTAGTTGGCTCATCAGTTAACACTGACGCTGTTGTATCAGTTTGGATTGTTGCGGAAGAGGTGTCAGTGGACTCAGGCGTTGAATATTCATCAGTCGTACCAGTATGATCAGTTGATGATGTGCTATCAGTCGGCCCACTTGTACCCTCAGTTGTGCCAGATTGATCAGTTGTGGAGGTGCCATCAGTTGGTTCAGATGTTAACATTGCAGCAGTAGTTTGACTTTCATCTGTGGTTAAAGAGGCCTCAGTGGAGTCAGTTGTTACCATTGCTTCAGTTGTGATGTCGTCAGTGGAAGAAGTTGCCTCAGTATATTCAGTGGAGTACGTTGTTCCAGGTTGGTCAGAGGTTACCACAGGACTAGTTGGCTCATCAGTTAACAGTGACGCTGTTGTATCAGTTTGGCCTGTTGTGGAAGGGGCATCTGTCGGCTCAATTGTTGAATATTCATCTGTCGTACCAGTATGATCGGTTGATGATGTGCTACCTGTTGGCCCACTTGTACCCTCAGTTGTGCCAGATTGATCAGTTGTGGAGGTGCCATCAGTTGGTTCAGATGTTAACATTGCAGCAGTAGTTTGGCTTTCATCTGTGGTTAAAGAGGCCTCAGTGGAGTCAGTTGTTACCATTGCTTCAGTTGTGATGTCGTCAGTGGAAGAAGTTGCCTCTGTATATTCAGTGGAGTACGTTGTTCCAGGTTGGTCAGAGGTTACCACAGGACTAGTTGGCTCATCAGTTAAAACTGACGCTGTTGTATCAGTTTGGATTGTTGTGGAAGAGGCGTCAGTGGACTCAGGTGTTGAATATTCATCTGTCGCACCAGTATGATCAGTTGATGATGTGCTATCAGTCGGCCCACTTGTACCCTGAGTTGTATCAGATTGATCAGTTGTGGAGGTGCCATCAGTTGGTTCAGATGTTAACATTGCAGCAGTAGTTTGGTTTTCATCTGTGGTTAAAGAGGCCTCAGTGGAGTCAGTTGTTACCATTGCTTCAGTTGTGATGTCGTCAGTGGAAGAAGTTGCCTCAGTATATTCAGTGGAGTACGTTGTTCCAGGTTGGTCAGAGGTTACCACAGGACTAGTTGGCTCATCAGTTAACAGTGACGCTGTTGTATCAGTTTGGCCTGTTGTGGAAGGGGCATCTGTCGGCTCAATTGTTGAATATTCATCTGTCGTACCAGTATGATCGGTTGATGATGTGCTATCTGTTGGCCCACTTGTACCCTCAGTTGTGCCAGATTGATCAGTTGTGGAGGTGCCATCAGTTGGTTCAGATGTTAACATTGCAGCAGTAGTTTGGCTTTCATCTGTGGTTAAAGAGGCCTCAGTGGAGTCAGTTGTTACTATTGCTTCAGTTGTGATGTCGTCAGTGGAAGAAGTTGCCTCTGTATATTCAGTGGAGTACGTTGTTCCAGGTTGGTCAGAGGTTACCACAGGACTAGTTGGCTCATCAGTCAACACTGACGCTGTTGTATCAGTTTGGATTGTTGTGGAAGAGGTGTCAGTGGACTCAGGCGTTGAATATTCATCAGTCGTACCAGTATGATCAGTTGATGATGTGCTATCAGTCGGCCCACTTGTACCCTCAGTTGTGCCAGATTGATCAGTTGTGGAGGTGCCATCAGTTGGTTCAGATGTTAACATTGCAGCAGTAGTATGGCTTTCATCTGTCGTTAAAGAGGCCTCAGTGGAGTCAGTTGTTACCATTGCTTCAGTTGTGATGTCGTCAGTGGAAGAAGTTGCCTCAGTGAGTTCAGTGGAGTACGTTGTT
This sequence comes from Scomberomorus guttatus, assembly GCA_038419695.1. Lineage (NCBI taxonomy): Eukaryota > Metazoa > Chordata > Actinopteri > Scombriformes > Scombridae > Scomberomorus > Scomberomorus guttatus. Next base: position 1,639,856 of record CM076467.1, on the reverse strand, counting down.
CCAGGTTGGTCAGAGGTTACCACAGGACTAGTTGGCTCATCAGTTAACACTGACGCTGTTGTATCAGTTTGGATTGTTGTGGAAGAGGTGTCAGTGGACTCAGGTGTTGAATATTCATTAGTCGTACCAGTATGATCAGTTGATGATGTGCTATCAGTCGGCCTACTTGTACCATCAGTTGTGCCATATTGATCAGTTGTGGAGGTGCCATCAGTTGGTTCAGATGTTAACATTGCAGCAGTAGTTTGACTTTCATCTGTGGTTAAAGAGGCCTCAGTGGAGTCAGTTGTTACCATTGCTTCAGTTGTGATGTCGTCAGTGGAAGAAGTTGCCTCAGTATATTCAGTGGAGTACGTTGTTCCAGGTTGGTCAGAGGTTACCACAGGACTAGTTGGCTCATCAGTTAACAGTGACGCTGTTGTATCAGTTTGGCCTGTTGTGGAAGGGGCATCTGTCGGCTCAATTGTTGAATATTCATCTGTCTTACCAGTATGATCGGTTGATGATGTGCTATCTGTTGGCCCACTTGTACCCTCAGTTGTGCCAGATTGATCAGTTGTGGAGGTGCCATCAGTTGGTTCAGATGTTAACATTGCAGCAGTAGTATGGCTTTCATCTGTGGTTAAAGAGGCCTCAGTGGAGTCAGTTGTTACCATTGCTTCAGTTGTGATGTCGTCAGTGGAAGAAGTTGCCTCTGTATATTCAGTGGAGTACGTTGTTCCAGGTTGGTCAGAGGTTACCACAGGACTAGTTGGCTCATCAGTTAACACTGACGCTGTTGTATCAGTTTGGATTGTTGTGGAAGAGGCGTCAGTGGACTCAGGTGTTGAATATTCATCTGTCGCACCAGTATGATCAGTTGATGATGTGCTATCAGTCGGCCCACTTGTACCCTGAGTTGTATCAGATTGATCAGTTGTGGAGGTGCCATCAGTTGGTTCAGATGTTAACATTGCAGCAGTAGTTTGGTTTTCATCTGTGGTTAAAGAGGCCTCAGTGGAGTCAGTTGTTACCATTGCTTCAGTTGTGATGTCGTCAGTGGAAGAAGTTGCCTCAGTATATTCAGTGGAGTACGTTGTTCCAGGTTGGTCAGAGGTTACCACAGGACTAGTTGGCTCATCAGTTAACACTGACGCTGTTGTATCAGTTTGGATTGTTGCGGAAGAGGTGTCAGTGGACTCAGGCGTTGAATATTCATCAGTCGTACCAGTATGATCAGTTGATGATGTGCTATCAGTCGGCCCACTTGTACCCTCAGTTGTGCCAGATTGATCAGTTGTGGAGGTGCCATCAGTTGGTTCAGATGTTAACATTGCAGCAGTAGTTTGACTTTCATCTGTGGTTAAAGAGGCCTCAGTGGAGTCAGTTGTTACCATTGCTTCAGTTGTGATGTCGTCAGTGGAAGAAGTTGCCTCAGTATATTCAGTGGAGTACGTTGTTCCAGGTTGGTCAGAGGTTACCACAGGACTAGTTGGCTCATCAGTTAACAGTGACGCTGTTGTATCAGTTTGGCCTGTTGTGGAAGGGGCATCTGTCGGCTCAATTGTTGAATATTCATCTGTCGTACCAGTATGATCGGTTGATGATGTGCTACCTGTTGGCCCACTTGTACCCTCAGTTGTGCCAGATTGATCAGTTGTGGAGGTGCCATCAGTTGGTTCAGATGTTAACATTGCAGCAGTAGTTTGGCTTTCATCTGTGGTTAAAGAGGCCTCAGTGGAGTCAGTTGTTACCATTGCTTCAGTTGTGATGTCGTCAGTGGAAGAAGTTGCCTCTGTATATTCAGTGGAGTACGTTGTTCCAGGTTGGTCAGAGGTTACCACAGGACTAGTTGGCTCATCAGTTAACACTGACGCTGTTGTATCAGTTTGGATTGTTGTGGAAGAGGCGTCAGTGGACTCAGGTGTTGAATATTCATCTGTCGCACCAGTATGATCAGTTGATGATGTGCTCTCAGTCGGCCCACTTGTACCCTGAGTTGTATCAGATTGATCAGTTGTGGAGGTGCCATCAGTTGGTTCAGATGTTAACATTGCAGCAGTAGTTTGGTTTTCATCTGTGGTTAAAGAGGCCTCAGTGGAGTCAGTTGTTACCATTGCTTCAGTTGTGATGTCGTCAGTGGAAGAAGTTGCCTCAGTATATTCAGTGGAGTACGTTGTTCCAGGTTGGTCAGAGGTTACCACAGGACTAGTTGGCTCATCAGTTAACACTGACGCTGTTGTATCAGTTTGGATTGTTGCGGAAGAGGTGTCAGTGGACTCAGGCGTTGAATATTCATCAGTCGTACCAGTATGATCAGTTGATGATGTGCTATCAGTCGGCCCACTTGTACCCTCAGTTGTGCCAGATTGATCAGTTGTGGAGGTGCCATCAGTTGGTTCAGATGTTAACATTGCAGCAGTAGTTTGACTTTCATCTGTGGTTAAAGAGGCCTCAGTGGAGTCAGTTGTTACCATTGCTTCAGTTGTGATGTCGTCAGTGGAAGAAGTTGCCTCAGTATATTCAGTGGAGTACGTTGTTCCAGGTTGGTCAGAGGTTACCACAGGACTAGTTGGCTCATCAGTTAACAGTGACGCTGTTGTATCAGTTTGGCCTGTTGTGGAAGGGGCATCTGTCGGCTCAATTGTTGAATATTCATCTGTCGTACCAGTATGATCGGTTGATGATGTGCTACCTGTTGGCCCACTTGTACCCTCAGTTGTGCCAGATTGATCAGTTGTGGAGGTGCCATCAGTTGGTTCAGATGTTAACATTGCAGCAGTAGTTTGGCTTTCATCTGTGGTTAAAGAGGCCTCAGTGGAGTCAGTTGTTACCATTGCTTCAGTTGTGATGTCGTCAGTGGAAGAAGTTGCCTCTGTATATTCAGTGGAGTACGTTGTTCCAGGTTGGTCAGAGGTTACCACAGGACTAGTTGGCTCATCAGTCAACACTGACGCTGTTGTATCAGTTTGGATTGTTGTGGAAGAGGTGTCATTGGACTCAGGCGTTGAATATTCATCTGTCGTACCAGTATGATCAGTTGATGATGTGCTATCAGTCGGCCCACTTGTACCCTCAGTTGTGCCAGATTGATCAGTTGTGGAGGTGCCATCAGTTGGTTCAGATGTTAACATTGCAGCAGTAGTATGGCTTTCATCTGTCGTTAAAGAGGCCTCAGTGGAGTCAGTTGTTACCATTGCTTCAGTTGTGATGTCGTCAGTGGAAGAAGTTGCCTCTGTATATTCAGTGGAGTACGTTGTTCCAGGTTGGTCAGAGGTTACCACAGGACTAGTTGGCTCATCAGTTAACACTGACGCTGTTGTATCAGTTTGGCCTGTTGTGGAAGGGGCATCTGTCGGCTCAATTGTTGAATATTCATCTGTCGTACCAGTATGATCAGTTGATGATGTGCTATCAGTCGGCCCACTTGTACCCTCAGTTGTGCCAGATTGATCAGTTGTGGAGGTGCCATCAGTTGATTCAGATGTTAACATTGCAGCAGTAGTATGGCTTTCATCTGTGGTTAAAGAGGCCTCAGTGGAGTCAGTTGTTACCATTGCTTCAGTTGTGATGTCGTCAGTGGAAGAAGTTGCCTCAGTGTATTCAGTGGAGTACGTTGTTCCAGGTTGGTCAGAGGTTACCACAGGACTAGTTGGCTCATCAGTTAACACTGACGCTGTTGTATCAGTTTGGATTGTTGTGGAAGAGGCGTCAGTGGACTCAGGTGTTGAATATTCATCTGTCGCACCAGTATGATCAGTTGATGATGTGCTATCAGTCGGCCCACTTGTACCCTGAGTTGTATCAGATTGATCAGTTGTGGAGGTGCCATCAGTTGGTTCAGATGTTAACATTGCAGCAGTAGTTTGGCTTTCATCTGTGGTTAAAGAGGCCTCAGTGGAGTCAGTTGTTACCATTGCTTCAGTTGTGATGTCGTCAGTGGAAGAAGTTGCCTCTGTATATTCAGTGGAGTACGTTGTTCCAGGTTGGTCAGAGGTTACCACAGGACTAGTTGGCTCATCAGTTAACACTGACACTGTTGTATCAGTTTGGATTGTTGTGGAAGAGGTGTCAGTGGACTCAGGCGTTGAATATTCATCAGTCGTACCAGTATGATCAGTTGATGATGTGCTATCAGTCGGCCCACTTGTACCCTCAGTTGTGCCAGATTGATCAGTTGTGGAGGTGCCATCAGTTGGTTCAGATGTTAACATTGCAGCAGTAGTTTGACTTTCATCTGTGGTTAAAGAGGCCTCAGAGGAGTCAGTTGTTACCATTGCTTCAGTTGTGATGTCGTCAGTGGAAGAAGTTGCCTCAGTATATTCAGTGGAGTACGTTGTTCCAGGTTGGTCAGAGGTTACCACAGGACTAGTTGGCTCATCAGTTAACACTGACGCTGTTGTATCAGTTTGGCCTGTTGTGGAAGGGGCATCTGTCGGCTCAAATGTTGAATATTCATCTGTCGTACCAGTATGATCGGTTGATGATGTGCTATCAGTCGGCCCACTTGTACCCTCAGTTGTGCCATATTGATCAGTTGTGGAGGTGCCATCAGTTGGTTCAGATGTTAACATTGCAGCAGTAGTATGGCTTTCATCTGTCGTTAAAGAGGCCTCAGTGGAGTCAGTTGTTACCATTGCTTCAGTTGTGATGTCGTCAGTGGAAGAAGTTGCCTCAGTGAGTTCAGTGGAGTACGTTGTTCCAGGTTGGTCAGAGGTTACCACAGGACTAGTTGGCTCATCAGTTAACACTAACGCTGTTGTATCAGTTTGGATTGTTGTGGAAGAGGTGTCAGTGGACTCAGGTGTTGAATATTCATTAGTCGTACCAGTATGATCAGTTGATGATGTCCTATCAGTCGGCCTACTTGTACCATCAGTTGTGCCATATTGATCAGTTGTGGAGGTGCCATCAGTTGGTTCAGATGTTAACATTGCAGCAGTAGTTTGACTTTCATCTGTGGTTAAAGAGGCCTCAGTGGAGTCAGTTGTTACCATTGCTTCAGTTGTGATGTCGTCAGTGGAAGAAGTTGCCTCAGTATATTCAGTGGAGTACGTTGTTCCAGGTTGGTCAGAGGTTACCACAGGACTAGTTGGCTCATCAGTTAACAGTGACGCTGTTGTATCAGTTTGGCCTGTTGTGGAAGGGGCATCTGTCGGCTCAATTGTTGAATATTCATCTGTCGTACCAGTATGATCGGTTGATGATGTGCTATCTGTTGGCCCACTTGTACCCTCAGTTATGCCAGATTGATCAGTTGTGGAGGTGCCATCAGTTGGTTCAGATGTTAACATTGCAGCAGTAGTTTGGCTTTCATCTGTGGTTAAAGAGGCCTCAGTGGAGTCAGTTGTTACCATTGCTTCAGTTGTGATGTCGTCAGTGGAAGAAGTTGCCTCAGTGTATTCAGTGGAGTACGTTGTTCCAGGTTGGTCAGAGGTTACCACAGGACTAGTTGGCTCATCAGTTAACACTGACGCTGTTGTATCAGTTTGGATTGTTGTGGAAGAGGCGTCAGTGGACTCAGGTGTTGAATATTCATCTGTCGCACCAGTATGATCAGTTAATGATGTGCTATCAGTCGGCCCACTTGTACCCTGAGTTGTATCAGATTGATCAGTTGTGGAGGTGCCATCAGTTGGTTCAGATGTTAACATTGCAGCAGTAGTTTGGCTTTCATCTGTGGTTAAAGAGGCCTCAGTGGAGTCAGTTGTTACCATTGCTTCAGTTGTGATGTCGTCAGTGGAAGAAGTTGCCTCTGTATATTCAGTGGAGTACGTTGTTCCAGGTTGGTCAGAGGTTACCACAGGACTAGTTGGCTCATCAGTTAACACTGACACTGTTGTATCAGTTTGGATTGTTGTGGAAGAGGTGTCAGTGGACTCAGGCGTTGAATATTCATCAGTCGTACCAGTATGATCAGTTGATGATGTGCTATCAGTCGGCCCACTTGTACCCTCAGTTGTGCCAGATTGATCAGTTGTGGAGGTGCCATCAGTTGGTTCAGATGTTAACATTGCAGCAGTAGTTTGACTTTCATCTGTGGTTAAAGAGGCCTCAGAGGAGTCAGTTGTTACCATTGCTTCAGTTGTGATGTCGTCAGTGGAAGAAGTTGCCTCAGTATATTCAGTGGAGTACGTTGTTCCAGGTTGGTCAGAGGTTACCACAGGACTAGTTGGCTCATCAGTTAACACTGACGCTGTTGTATCAGTTTGGCCTGTTGTGGAAGGGGCATCTGTCGGCTCAAATGTTGAATATTCATCTGTCGTACCAGTATGATCGGTTGATGATGTGCTATCAGTCGGCCCACTTGTACCCTCAGTTGTGCCATATTGATCAGTTGTGGAGGTGCCATCAGTTGGTTCAGATGTTAACATTGCAGCAGTAGTATGGCTTTCATCTGTCGTTAAAGAGGCCTCAGTGGAGTCAGTTGTTACCATTGCTTCAGTTGTGATGTCGTCAGTGGAAGAAGTTGCCTCAGTGAGTTCAGTGGAGTACGTTGTTCCAGGTTGGTCAGAGGTTACCACAGGACTAGTTGGCTCATCAGTTAACACTGACGCTGTTGTATCAGTTTGGATTGTTGTGGAAGAGGTGTCAGTGGACTCAGGTGTTGAATATTCATTAGTCGTACCAGTATGATCAGTTGATGATGTGCTATCAGTCGGCCTACTTGTACCATCAGTTGTGCCATATTGATCAGTTGTGGAGGTGCCATCAGTTGGTTCAGATGTTAACATTGCAGCAGTAGTTTGACTTTCATCTGTGGTTAAAGAGGCCTCAGTGGAGTCAGTTGTTACCATTGCTTCAGTTGTGATGTCGTCAGTGGAAGAAGTTGCCTCAGTATATTCAGTGGAGTACGTTGTTCCAGGTTGGTCAGAGGTTACCACAGGACTAGTTGGCTCATCAGTTAACAGTGACGCTGTTGTATCAGTTTGGCCTGTTGTGGAAGGGGCATCTGTCGGCTCAATTGTTGAATATTCATCTGTCGTACCAGTATGATCGGTTGATGATGTGCTATCTGTTGGCCCACTTGTACCCTCAGTTGTGCCAGATTGATCAGTTGTGGAGGTGCCATCAGTTGGTTCAGATGTTAACATTGCAGCAGTAGTTTGGCTTTCATCTGTGGTTAAAGAGGCCTCAGTGGAGTCAGTTGTTACCATTGCTTCAGTTGTGATGTCGTCAGTGGAAGAAGTTGCCTCTGTATATTCAGTGGAGTACGTTGTTCCAGGTTGGTCAGAGGTTACCACAGGACTAGTTGGCTCATCAGTCAACACTGACGCTGTTGTATCAGTTTGGATTGTTGTGGAAGAGGTGTCAGTGGACTCAGGCGTTGAATATTCATCAGTCGTACCAGCATGATCAGTTGATGATGTGCTATCAGTCGGCCCACTTGTACCCTCAGTTGTGCCAGATTGATCAGTTGTGGAGGTGCCATCAGTTGGTTCAGATGTTAACATTGCAGCAGTAGTATGGCTTTCATCTGTCGTTAAAGAGGCCTCAGTGGAGTCAGTTGTTACCATTGCTTCAGTTGTGATGTCGTCAGTGGAAGAAGTTGCCTCAGTGAGTTCAGTGGAGTACGTTGTTCCTGGTTGGTCAGAGGTTACCACAGGACTAGTTGGCTCATCAGTTAACACTGACGCTGTTGTATCAGTTTGGACTGTTGTGGAAGAGGTGTCAGTGGACTCAGGTGTTGAATATTCATTAGTCGTACCAGTATGATCAGTTGATGATGTGCTATCAGTCGGCCTACTTGTACCATCAGTTGTGCCATATTGATCAGTTGTGGAGGTGCCATCAGTTGGTTCAGATGTTAACATTGCAGCAGTAGTTTGACTTTCATCTGTGGTTAAAGAGGCCTCAGTGGAGTCAGTTGTTACCATTGCTTCAGTTGTGATGTCGTCAGTGGAAGAAGTTGCCTCAGTATATTCAGTGGAGTACGTTGTTCCAGGTTGGTCAGAGGTTACCACAGGACTAGTTGGCTCATCAGTTAACAGTGACGCTGTTGTATCAGTTTGGCCTGTTGTGGAAGGGGCATCTGTCGGCTCAATTGTTGAATATTCATCTGTCGTACCAGTATGATCGGTTGATGATGTGCTATCTGTTGGCCCACTTGTACCCTCAGTTGTGCCAGATTGATCGGTTGTGGAGGTGCCATCAGTTGGTTCAGATGTTAACATTGCAGCAGTAGTTTGGCTTTCATCTGTGGTTAAAGAGGCCTCAGTGGAGTCAGTTGTTACTATTGCTTCAGTTGTGATGTCGTCAGTGGAAGAAGTTGCCTCTGTATATTCAGTGGAGTACGTTGTTCCAGGTTGGTCAGAGGTTACCACAGGACTAGTTGGCTCATCAGTCAACACTGACGCTGTTGTATCAGTTTGGATTGTTGTGGAAGAGGTTTCAGTGGACTCAGGCGTTGAATATTCATCAGTCGTACCAGTATGATCAGTTGATGATGTGCTATCAGTCGGCCAACTTGTACCCTCAGTTGTGCCAGATTGATCAGTTGTGGAGGTGCCATCAGTTGGTTCAGATGTTAACATTGCAGCAGTAGTATGGCTTTCATCTGTCGTTAAAGAGGCCTCAGTGGAGTCAGTTGTTACCATTGCTTCAGTTGTGATGTCGTCAGTGGAAGAAGTTGCCTCAGTGAGTTCAGTGGAGTACGTTGTTCCAGGTTGGTCAGAGGTTACCACAGGACTAGTTGGCTCATCAGTTAACACTGACGCTGTTGTATCAGTTTGGATTGTTGTGGAAGAGGTGTCAGTGGACTCAGGTGTTGAATATTCATTAGTCGTACCAGTATGATCAGTTGATGATGTGCTATCAGTCGGCCCACTTGTACCATCAGTTGTGCCATATTGATCAGTTGTGGAGGTGCCATCAGTTGGTTCAGATGTTAACATTGCAGCAGTAGTTTGACTTTCATCTGTGGTTAAAGAGGCCTCAGTGGAGTCAGTTGTTACCATTGCTTCAGTTGTGATGTCGTCAGTGGAAGAAGTTGCCTCAGTATATTCAGTGGAGTACGTTGTTCCAGGTTGGTCAGAGGTTACCACAGGACTAGTTGGCTCATCAGTTAACAGTGACGCTGTTGTATCAGTTTGGCCTGTTGTGGAAGGGGCATCTGTCGGCTCAATTGTTGAATATTCATCTGTCGTACCAGTATGATCGGTTGATGATGTGCTATCAGTCGGCCCACTTGTACCCTCAGTTGTGCCAGATTGATCAGTTGTGGAGGTGCCATCAGTTGATTCAGATGTTAACATTGCAGCAGTAGTATGGCTTTCATCTGTGGTTAAAGAGGCCTCAGTGGAGTCAGTTGTTACCATTGCTTCAGTTGTGATGTCGTCAGTGGAAGAAGTTGCCTCAGTGTATTCAGTGGAGTACGTTGTTCCAGGTTGGTCAGAGGTTACCACAGGACTAGTTGGCTCATCAGTTAACACTGACGCTGTTGTATCAGTTTGGATTGTTGTGGAAGAGGCGTCAGTGGACTCAGGTGTTGAATATTCATCTGTCGCACCAGTATGATCAGTTAATGATGTGCTATCAGTCGGCCCACTTGTACCCTGAGTTGTATCAGATTGATCAGTTGTGGAGGTGCCATCAGTTGGTTCAGATGTTAACATTGCAGCAGTAGTTTGGCTTTCATCTGTGGTTAAAGAGGCCTCAGTGGAGTCAGTTGTTACCATTGCTTCAGTTGTGATGTCGTCAGTGGAAGAAGTTGCCTCTGTATATTCAGTGGAGTACGTTGTTCCAGGTTGGTCAGAGGTTACCACAGGACTAGTTGGCTCATCAGTCAACACTGACGCTGTTGTATCAGTTTGGATTGTTGTGGAAGAGGTGTCAGTGGACTCAGGCGTTGAATATTCATCAGTCGTACCAGCATGATCAGTTGATGATGTGCTATCAGTCGGCCCACTTGTACCCTCAGTTGTGCCAGATTGATCAGTTGTGGAGGTGCCATCAGTTGGTTCAGATGTTAACATTGCAGCAGTAGTATGGCTTTCATCTGTCGTTAAAGAGGCCTCAGTGGAGTCAGTTGTTACCATTGCTTCAGTTGTGATGTCGTTAGTGGAAGAAGTTGCCTCAGTGAGTTCAGTTGAGTACGTTGTTCCAGGTTGGTCAGAGGTTACCACAGGACTAGTTGGCTCATCAGTTAACACTGAAGCTGTTGTATCAGTTTGGATTGTTGTGGAAGAGGTGTCAGTGGACTCAGGTGTTGAATATTCATCTGTCGTACCAGTATGATCGGTTGATGATGTGCTATCTGTCGGCCCACTTGTACCCTCAGTTGTGCCAGATTGATCAGTTGTGGAGGTGCCATCAGTTGGTTCAGATGTTAACATTGCAGCAGTAGTTTGACTTTCATCTGTGGTTAAAGAGGCCTCAGTGGAGTCAGTTGTTACCAATGCTTCAGTTGTGATGTCGTCAGTGGAAGAAGTTGCCTCAGTATATTCAGTGGAGTACGTTGTTCCAGGTTGGTCAGAGGTTACCACAGGACTAGTTGGCTCATCAGTTAACACTGACGCTGTTGTATCAGTTTGGCCTGTTGTGGAAGGGGCATCTGTCGGCTCAATTGTTGAATATTCATCTGTCGTACCAGTATGATCGGTTGATGATGTGCTATCTGTCGGCCCACTTGTACCCTCAGTTGTGCCAGATTGATCAGTTGTGGAGGTGCCATCAGTTGGTTCAGATGTTAACATTGCAGCAGTAGTTTGGCTTTCATCTGTGGTTAAAGAGGCCTCAGTGGAGTCAGTTGTTACCATTGCTTCAGTTGTGATGTCGTCAGTGGAAGAAGTTGCCTCAGTGAGTTCAGTTGAGTACGTTGTTCCAGGTTGGTCAGAGGTTACCACAGGACTAGTTGGCTCATCAGTTAACACTGACGCTGTTGTATCAGTTTGGCCTGTTGTGGAAGAGGCATCTGTCGGCTCAATTGTTGAATATTCATCTGTCGTACCAGTATGATCAGTTGATGATGTGCTATCTGTCGGCCCACTTGTATCCTCAGTTGTGCCAGATTGATCAGTTGTGGAGGTGCCATCAGTTGGTTCAGATGTTAACATTGCAGCAGTAGTTTGGCTTTCATCTGTGGTTAAAGAGGCCTCAGTGGAGTCAGTTGTTAAAATTGCTTCAGTTGTGATGTCGTCAGTGGAAGAAGTTGCCTCAGTATATTCAGTTGAGTACGTTGTTCCAGGTTGGTCAGAGGTTACCACAGGACTAGTTGGCTCATCAGTTAACACTGACGCTGTTGTATCAGTTTGGATTGTTGTGGAAGAGGTGTCAGTGGACTCAGGTGTTGAATATTCATCAGTCGTACCAGTATGATCAGTTGATGATGTGCTATCAGTCGGCCCACTTGTACCATCAGTTGTGCCATATTGATCAGTTGTGGAGGTGCCATCAGTTGGTTCAGATGTTAACATTGCAGCAGTAGTTTGACTTTCATCTGTGGTTAAAGAGGCCTCAGTGGAGTCAGTTGTTACCATTGCTTCAGTTGTGATGTCGTCAGTGGAAGAAGTTGCGTCAGTATATTCAGTGGAGTACATTGTTCCAGGTTGGTCAGAGGTTACCACAGGACTAGTTGGCTCATCAGTTAACACTGACGCTGTTGTATCAGTTTGGCCTGTTGTGGAAGGGGCATCTGTCGGCTCAATTGTTGAATATTCATCTGTCGTACCAGTATGATCGGTTGATGATGTGCTATCTGTCGGCCCACTTGTACCCTCAGTTGTGCCAGATTGATCAGTTGTGGAGGTGCCATCAGTTGGTTCAGATGTTAACATTGCAGCAGTAGTTTGGCTTTCATCTGTGGTTAAAGAGGCCTCAGTGGAGTCAGTTGTTACCATTGCTTCAGTTGTGATGTCGTCAGTGGAAGAAGTTGCCTCTGTATATTCAGTGGAGTACGTTGTTCCAGGTTGGTCAGAGGTTACCACAGGACTAGTTGGCTCATCAGTCAACACTGACGCTGTTGTATCAGTTTTGATTGTTGTGGAAGAGGTGTCAGTGGACTCAGGTGTTGAATATTCATCTGTCGTACCAGTATGATCGGTTGATGATGTGCTATCTGTCGGCCCACTTGTACCCTCAGTTGTGCCAGATTGATCAGTTGTGGAGGTGCCATCAGTTGGTTCAGATGTTAACATTGCAGCAGTAGTTTGACTTTCATCTGTGGTTAAAGAGGCCTCAGTGGAGTCAGTTGTTACCAATGCTTCAGTTGTGATGTCGTCAGTGGAAGAAGTTGCCTCAGTATATTCAGTGGAGTACGTTGTTCCAGGTTGGTCAGAGGTTACCACAGGACTAGTTGGCTCATCAGTTAACACTGACGCTGTTGTATCAGTTTGGCCTGTTGTGGAAGGGGCATCTGTCGGCTCAATTGTTGAATATTCATCTGTCGTACCAGTATGATCGGTTGATGATGTGCTATCTGTCGGCCCACTTGTACCCTCAGTTGTGCCAGATTGATCAGTTGTGGAGGTGCCATCAGTTGGTTCAGATGTTAACATTGCAGCAGTAGTTTGGCTTTCATCTGTGGTTAAAGAGGCCTCAGTGGAGTCAGTTGTTACCATTGCTTCAGTTGTGATGTCGTCAGTGGAAGAAGTTGCCTCAGTATATTCAGTGGAGTACGTTGTTCCAGGTTGGTCAGAGGTTACCACAGGACTAGTTGGCTCATCAGTTAACACTGACGCTGTTGTATCAGTTTGGCCTGTTGTGGAAGGGGCATCTGTCGGCTCAATTGTTGAATATTCATCTGTCGTACCAGTATGATCAGTTGATGATGTGCTATCAGTCGGCCCACTTGTACCCTCAGTTGTGCCAGATTGATCAGTTGTGGAGGTGCCATCAGTTGGTTCAGATGTTAACATTGCAGCAGTAGTATGGCTTTCATCTGTGGTTAAAGAGGCCTCAGTGGAGTCAGTTGTTACCATTGCTTCAGTTGTGATGTCGTCAGTGGAAGAAGTTGCCTCAGTGAGTTCAGTTGAGTACGTTGTTCCAGGTTGGTCAGAGGTTACCACAGGACTAGTTGGCTCATCAGTTAACAATGACGCTGTTGTATCAGTTTGGATTGTTGTGGAAGAGGTGTCAGTGGACTCAGGTGTTGAATATTCATCAGTCGTACCAGTATGATCAGTTGATGATGTACTATCAGTTGGCCCACTTGTACCATCAGTTGTGCCATATTGATCAGTGGTGGAAGTGCCATCAGTTGGTTCAGATGTTAACATTGCAGCAGTAGTTTGACTTTCATCTGTGGTTAAAGAGGCCTCAGTGGAGTCAGTTGTTACCATTGCTTCAGTTGTGATGTCGTCAGTGGAAGAAGTTGCCTCAGTATATTCAGTGGAGTACGTTGTTCCAGGTTGGTCAGAGGTTACCACAGGACTAGTTGGCTCATCAGTTAACACTGACGCTGTTGTATCAGTTTGGCCTGTTGTGGAAGGGGCATCTGTCGGCTCAATTGTTGAATATTCATCTGTCGTACCAGTATGATCGGTTGATGATGTGCTATCTGTCGGCCCACTTGTACCCTCAGTTGTGCCAGATTGATCAGTTGTGGAGGTGCCATCAGTTGGTTCAGATGTTAACATTGCAGCAGTAGTTTGGCTTTCATCTGTGGTTAAAGAGGCCTCAGTGGAGTCAGTTGTTACCATTGCTTCAGTTGTGATGTCGTCATTAGAAGAAGTTGCCTCTGTATATTCAGTGGAGTACGTTGTTCCAGGTTGGTCAGAGGTTACCACAGGACTAGTTGGCTCATCAGTCAACACCGACGCTGTTGTATCAGTTTGGATTGTTGTGGAAGAGGTGTCAGTGGACTCAGGCGTTGAATATTCATCAGTCGTACCAGTATGATCAGTTGATGATGTGCTATCAGTCGGCCCACTTGTACCCTCAGTTGTGCCAGATTGATCAGTTGTGGAGGTGCCATCAGTTGGTTCAGATGTTAACATTGCAGCAGTAGTTTGGCTTTCATCTGTGGTTAAAGAGGCCTCAGTGGAGTCAGTTGTTAAAATTGCTTCAGTTGTGATGTCGTCAGTGGAAGAAGTTGCCTCAGTATATTCAGTGGAGTACGTTGTTCCAGGTTGGTCAGAGGTTACCACAGGACTAGTTGGCTCATCAGTTAACACTGACGCTGTTGTATCAGTTTGGCCTGTTGTGGAAGGGGCATCTGTCGGCTCAATTGTTGAATATTCATCTGTCGTACCAGTATGATCGGTTGATGATGTGCTATCAGTCGGCCCACTTGTACCCTGAGTTGTACCAGATTGATCAGTTGTGGAGGTGCCATCAGTTGGTTCAGATGTTAACATTACAGCAGTAGTTTGGCTTTCATCTGTGGTTAAAGAGGCCTCAGTGGAGTCAGTTGTTACCATTGTTTCAGTTGTGATGTCGTCAGTGGAAGAAGTTGCCTCAGTATATTCAGTTGAGTACGTTGTTCCAGGTTGGTCAGAGTTTACCACAGGACTAGTTGGCTCCTCAGTTAACACTGAAGCTGTTGTATCAGTTTGGATTGTTGTGGAAGAGGCGTCAGTGGACTCAGGTGTTGAATATTCATCAGTCGTACCAGTATGATCAGTTGATGATGTGCTATCAGTCGGCCCACTTGTACCCTCAGTTGTGCCAGATTGATCAGTTGTGGAGGTGCCATCAATTGGTTCAGATGTTAACATTGCAGCAGTAGTTTGGCTTTCATCTGTGGTTAAAGAGGCCTCAGTGGAGTCAGTTGTTACCATTGCTTCAGTTGTGATGTCGTCAGTGGAAGAAGTTGCCTCAGTGTATTCAGTGGAGTACGTTGTTCCAGGTTGGTCAGAGGTTACCACAGGACTAGTTGGCTCATCAGTTAACACTGACGCTGTTGTATCAGTTTGGATTGTTGTGGAAGAGGCGTCAGTGGACTCAGGTGTTGAATATTCATCTGTCGTACCAGTATGATCAGTTGATGATGTGCTATCAGTCGGCCCACTTGTACCCTCAGTTGTGCCAGATTGATCAGTTGTGGAGGTGCCATCAGTTGGTTCAGATGTTAACATTGCAGCAGTAGTTTGACTTTCATCTGTGGTTAAAGAGGCCTCAGTGGAGTCAGTTGTTACCATTGCTTCAGTTGTGATGTCGTCAGTGGAAGAAGTTGCCTCAGTATATTCAGTGGAGTACGTTGTTCCAGGTTGGTCAGAGGTTACCACAGGACTAGTTGGCTCATCAGTTAACACTGACGCTGTTGTATCAGTTTGGCCTGTTGTGGAAGGGGCATCTGTCGGCTCAATTGTTGAATATTCATCTGTCGTACCAGTATGATCGGTTGATGATGTGCTATCTGTCGGCCCACTTGTACCCTCAGTTGTGCCAGATTGATCAGTTGTGGAGGTGCCATCAGTTGGTTCAGATGTTAACATTGCAGCAGTAGTTTGGCTTTCATCTGTGGTTAAAGAGGCCTCAGTGGAGTCAGTTGTTACCATTGCTTCAGTTGTGATGTCGTCAGTGGAAGAAGTTGCCTCTGTATATTCAGTGGAGTACGTTGTTCCAGGTTGGTCAGAGGTTACCACAGGACTAGTTGGCTCATCAGTCAACACTGAGGCTGTTGTATCAGTTTGGATTGTTGTGGAAGAGGTGTCAGTGGACTCAGGCGTTGAATATTCATCAGTCGTACCAGTATGATCAGTTGATGATGTGCTATCAGTCGGCCCACTTGTACCCTCAGTTGTGCCAGATTGATCAGTTGTGGAGGTGCCATCAGTTGGTTCAGATGTTAACATTGCAGCAGTAGTATGGCTTTCATCTGTGGTTAAAGAGGCCTCAGTGGAGTCAGTTGTTACCATTGCTTCAGTTGTGATGTCGTCAGTGGAAGAAGTTGCCTCTGTATATTCAGTGGAGTACGTTGTTCCAGGTTGGTCAGAGGTTACCACAGGACTAGTTGGCTCATCAGTTAACACTGACGCTGTTGTATCAGTTTGGATTGTTGTGGAAGAGGCGTCAGTGGACTCAGGTGTTGAATATTCATCTGTCGCACCAGTATGATCAGTTGATGATGTGCTATCAGTCGGCCCACTTGTACCCTGAGTTGTATCAGATTGATCAGTTGTGGAGGTGCCATCAGTTGGTTCAGATGTTAACATTGCAGCAGTAGTTTGGTTTTCATCTGTGGTTAAAGAGGCCTCAGTGGAGTCAGTTGTTACCATTGCTTCAGTTGTGATGTCGTCAGTGGAAGAAGTTGCCTCAGTATATTCAGTGGAGTACGTTGTTCCAGGTTGGTCAGAGGTTACCACAGGACTAGTTGGCTCATCAGTTAACACTGACGCTGTTGTATCAGTTTGGATTGTTGCGGAAGAGGTGTCAGTGGACTCAGGCGTTGAATATTCATCAGTCGTACCAGTATGATCAGTTGATGATGTGCTATCAGTCGGCCCACTTGTACCCTCAGTTGTGCCAGATTGATCAGTTGCGGAGGTGCCATCAGTTGGTTCAGATGTTAACATTGCAGCAGTAGTATGGCTTTCATCTGTCGTTAAAGAGGCCTCAGTGGAGTCAGTTGTTACCATTGCTTCAGTTGTGATGTCGTTAGTGGAAGAAGTTGCCTCAGTGAGTTCAGTTGAGTACGTTGTTCCAGGTTGGTCAGAGGTTACCACAGGACTAGTTGGCTCATCAGTTAACACTGAAGCTGTTGTATCAGTTTGGATTGTTGTGGAAGAGGTGTCAGTGGACTCAGGTGTTGAATATTCATCTGTCGTACCAGTATGATCGGTTGATGATGTGCTATCTGTCGGCCCACTTGTACCCTCAGTTGTGCCAGATTGATCAGTTGTGGAGGTGCCATCAGTTGGTTCAGATGTTAACATTGCAGCAGTAGTTTGACTTTCATCTGTGGTTAAAGAGGCCTCAGTGGAGTCAGTTGTTACCAATGCTTCAGTTGTGATGTCGTCAGTGGAAGAAGTTGCCTCAGTATATTCAGTGGAGTACGTTGTTCCAGGTTGGTCAGAGGTTACCACAGGACTAGTTGGCTCATCAGTTAACACTGACGCTGTTGTATCAGTTTGGCCTGTTGTGGAAGGGGCATCTGTCGGCTCAATTGTTGAATATTCATCTGTCGTACCAGTATGATCGGTTGATGATGTGCTATCTGTCGGCCCACTTGTACCCTCAGTTGTGCCAGATTGATCAGTTGTGGAGGTGCCATCAGTTGGTTCAGATGTTAACATTGCAGCAGTAGTTTGGCTTTCATCTGTGGTTAAAGAGGCCTCAGTGGAGTCAGTTGTTACCATTGCTTCAGTTGTGATGTCGTCAGTGGAAGAAGTTGCCTCAGTGAGTTCAGTTGAGTACGTTGTTCCAGGTTGGTCAGAGGTTACCACAGGACTAGTTGGCTCATCAGTTAACACTGACGCTGTTGTATCAGTTTGGCCTGTTGTGGAAGAGGCATCTGTCGGCTCAATTGTTGAATATTCATCTGTCGTACCAGTATGATCAGTTGATGATGTGCTATCTGTCGGCCCACTTGTATCCTCAGTTGTGCCAGATTGATCAGTTGTGGAGGTGCCATCAGTTGGTTCAGATGTTAACATTGCAGCAGTAGTTTGGCTTTCATCTGTGGTTAAAGAGGCCTCAGTGGAGTCAGTTGTTAAAATTGCTTCAGTTGTGATGTCGTCAGTGGAAGAAGTTGCCTCAGTATATTCAGTTGAGTACGTTGTTCCAGGTTGGTCAGAGGTTACCACAGGACTAGTTGGCTCATCAGTTAACACTGACGCTGTTGTATCAGTTTGGATTGTTGTGGAAGAGGTGTCAGTGGACTCAGGTGTTGAATATTCATCAGTCGTACCAGTATGATCAGTTGATGATGTGCTATCAGTCGGCCCACTTGTACCATCAGTTGTGCCATATTGATCAGTTGTGGAGGTGCCATCAGTTGGTTCAGATGTTAACATTGCAGCAGTAGTTTGACTTTCATCTGTGGTTAAAGAGGCCTCAGTGGAGTCAGTTGTTACCATTGCTTCAGTTGTGATGTCGTCAGTGGAAGAAGTTGCGTCAGTATATTCAGTGGAGTACATTGTTCCAGGTTGGTCAGAGGTTACCACAGGACTAGTTGGCTCATCAGTTAACACTGACGCTGTTGTATCAGTTTGGCCTGTTGTGGAAGGGGCATCTGTCGGCTCAATTGTTGAATATTCATCTGTCGTACCAGTATGATCGGTTGATGATGTGCTATCTGTCGGCCCACTTGTACCCTCAGTTGTGCCAGATTGATCAGTTGTGGAGGTGCCATCAGTTGGTTCAGATGTTAACATTGCAGCAGTAGTTTGGCTTTCATCTGTGGTTAAAGAGGCCTCAGTGGAGTCAGTTGTTACCATTGCTTCAGTTGTGATGTCGTCAGTGGAAGAAGTTGCCTCTGTATATTCAGTGGAGTACGTTGTTCCAGGTTGGTCAGAGGTTACCACAGGACTAGTTGGCTCATCAGTCAACACTGACGCTGTTGTATCAGTTTTGATTGTTGTGGAAGAGGTGTCAGTGGACTCAGGTGTTGAATATTCATCTGTCGTACCAGTATGATCGGTTGATGATGTGCTATCAGTCGGCCCACTTGTACCCTGAGTTGTACCAGATTGATCAGTTGTGGAGGTGCCATCAGTTGGTTCAGATGTTAACATTACAGCAGTAGTTTGGCTTTCATCTGTGGTTAAAGAGGCCTCAGTGGAGTCAGTTGTTACCATTGTTTCAGTTGTGATGTCGTCAGTGGAAGAAGTTGCCTCAGTATATTCAGTTGAGTACGTTGTTCCAGGTTGGTCAGAGTTTACCACAGGACTAGTTGGCTCCTCAGTTAACACTGAAGCTGTTGTATCATTTTGGATTGTTGTGGAAGAGGCGTCAGTGGACTCAGGTGTTGAATATTCATCAGTCGTACCAGTATGATCAGTTGATGATGTGCTATCAGTCGGCCCACTTGTACCCTCAGTTGTGCCAGATTGATCAGTTGTGGAGGTGCCATCAATTGGTTCAGATGTTAACATTGCAGCAGTAGTTTGGCTTTCATCTGTGGTTAAAGAGGCCTCAGTGGAGTCAGTTGTTACCATTGCTTCAGTTGTGATGTCGTCAGTGGAAGAAGTTGCCTCAGTGTATTCAGTGGAGTACGTTGTTCCAGGTTGGTCAGAGGTTACCACAGGACTAGTTGGCTCATCAGTTAACACTGACGCTGTTGTATCAGTTTGGATTGTTGTGGAAGAGGCGTCAGTGGACTCAGGTGTTGAATATTCATCTGTCGTACCAGTATGATCAGTTGATGATGTGCTATCAGTCGGCCCACTTGTACCCTCAGTTGTGCCAGATTGATCAGTTGTGGAGGTGCCATCAGTTGGTTCAGATGTTAACATTGCAGCAGTAGTTTGACTTTCATCTGTGGTTAAAGAGGCCTCAGTGGAGTCAGTTGTTACCATTGCTTCAGTTGTGATGTCGTCAGTGGAAGAAGTTGCCTCAGTATATTCAGTGGAGTACGTTGTTCCAGGTTGGTCAGAGGTTACCACAGGACTAGTTGGCTCATCAGTTAACACTGACGCTGTTGTATCAGTTTGGCCTGTTGTGGAAGGGGCATCTGTCGGCTCAATTGTTGAATATTCATCTGTCGTACCAGTATGATCGGTTGATGATGTGCTATCTGTCGGCCCACTTGTACCCTCAGTTGTGCCAGATTGATCAGTTGTGGAGGTGCCATCAGTTGGTTCAGATGTTAACATTGCAGCAGTAGTTTGGCTTTCATCTGTGGTTAAAGAGGCCTCAGTGGAGTCAGTTGTTACCATTGCTTCAGTTGTGATGTCGTCAGTGGAAGAAGTTGCCTCTGTATATTCAGTGGAGTACGTTGTTCCAGGTTGGTCAGAGGTTACCACAGGACTAGTTGGCTCATCAGTTAACACTGACGCTGTTGTATCAGTTTGGATTGTTGTGGAAGAGGCGTCAGTGGACTCAGGTGTTGAATATTCATCTGTCGCACCAGTATGATCAGTTGATGATGTGCTATCAGTCGGCCCACTTGTACCCTGAGTTGTATCAGATTGATCAGTTGTGGAGGTGCCATCAGTTGGTTCAGATGTTAACATTGCAGCAGTAGTTTGGTTTTCATCTGTGGTTAAAGAGGCCTCAGTGGAGTCAGTTGTTACCATTGCTTCAGTTGTGATGTCGTCAGTGGAAGAAGTTGCCTCAGTATATTCAGTGGAGTACGTTGTTCCAGGTTGGTCAGAGGTTACCACAGGACTAGTTGGCTCATCAGTTAACACTGACGCTGTTGTATCAGTTTGGATTGTTGCGGAAGAGGTGTCAGTGGACTCAGGCGTTGAATATTCATCAGTCGTACCAGTATGATCAGTTGATGATGTGCTATCAGTCGGCCCACTTGTACCCTCAGTTGTGCCAGATTGATCAGTTGCGGAGGTGCCATCAGTTGGTTCAGATGTTAACATTGCAGCAGTAGTATGGCTTTCATCTGTCGTTAAAGAGGCCTCAGTGGAGTCAGTTGTTACCATTGCTTCAGTTGTGATGTCGTTAGTGGAAGAAGTTGCCTCAGTGAGTTCAGTTGAGTACGTTGTTCCAGGTTGGTCAGAGGTTACCACAGGACTAGTTGGCTCATCAGTTAACACTGAAGCTGTTGTATCAGTTTGGATTGTTGTGGAAGAGGTGTCAGTGGACTCAGGTGTTGAATATTCATCTGTCGTACCAGTATGATCGGTTGATGATGTGCTATCTGTCGGCCCACTTGTACCCTCAGTTGTGCCAGATTGATCAGTTGTGGAGGTGCCATCAGTTGGTTCAGATGTTAACATTGCAGCAGTAGTTTGACTTTCATCTGTGGTTAAAGAGGCCTCAGTGGAGTCAGTTGTTACCAATGCTTCAGTTGTGATGTCGTCAGTGGAAGAAGTTGCCTCAGTATATTCAGTGGAGTACGTTGTTCCAGGTTGGTCAGAGGTTACCACAGGACTAGTTGGCTCATCAGTTAACACTGACGCTGTTGTATCAGTTTGGCCTGTTGTGGAAGGGGCATCTGTCGGCTCAATTGTTGAATATTCATCTGTCGTACCAGTATGATCGGTTGATGATGTGCTATCTGTCGGCCCACTTGTACCCTCAGTTGTGCCAGATTGATCAGTTGTGGAGGTGCCATCAGTTGGTTCAGATGTTAACATTGCAGCAGTAGTTTGGCTTTCATCTGTGGTTAAAGAGGCCTCAGTGGAGTCAGTTGTTACCATTGCTTCAGTTGTGATGTCGTCAGTGGAAGAAGTTGCCTCAGTGAGTTCAGTTGAGTACGTTGTTCCAGGTTGGTCAGAGGTTACCACAGGACTAGTTGGCTCATCAGTTAACACTGACGCTGTTGTATCAGTTTGGCCTGTTGTGGAAGAGGCATCTGTCGGCTCAATTGTTGAATATTCATCTGTCGTACCAGTATGATCAGTTGATGATGTGCTATCTGTCGGCCCACTTGTATCCTCAGTTGTGCCAGATTGATCAGTTGTGGAGGTGCCATCAGTTGGTTCAGATGTTAACATTGCAGCAGTAGTTTGGCTTTCATCTGTGGTTAAAGAGGCCTCAGTGGAGTCAGTTGTTAAAATTGCTTCAGTTGTGATGTCGTCAGTGGAAGAAGTTGCCTCAGTATATTCAGTTGAGTACGTTGTTCCAGGTTGGTCAGAGGTTACCACAGGACTAGTTGGCTCATCAGTTAACACTGACGCTGTTGTATCAGTTTGGATTGTTGTGGAAGAGGTGTCAGTGGACTCAGGTGTTGAATATTCATCAGTCGTACCAGTATGATCAGTTGATGATGTGCTATCAGTCGGCCCACTTGTACCATCAGTTGTGCCATATTGATCAGTTGTGGAGGTGCCATCAGTTGGTTCAGATGTTAACATTGCAGCAGTAGTTTGACTTTCATCTGTGGTTAAAGAGGCCTCAGTGGAGTCAGTTGTTACCATTGCTTCAGTTGTGATGTCGTCAGTGGAAGAAGTTGCGTCAGTATATTCAGTGGAGTACATTGTTCCAGGTTGGTCAGAGGTTACCACAGGACTAGTTGGCTCATCAGTTAACACTGACGCTGTTGTATCAGTTTGGCCTGTTGTGGAAGGGGCATCTGTCGGCTCAATTGTTGAATATTCATCTGTCGTACCAGTATGATCGGTTGATGATGTGCTATCTGTCGGCCCACTTGTACCCTCAGTTGTGCCAGATTGATCAGTTGTGGAGGTGCCATCAGTTGGTTCAGATGTTAACATTGCAGCAGTAGTTTGGCTTTCATCTGTGGTTAAAGAGGCCTCAGTGGAGTCAGTTGTTACCATTGCTTCAGTTGTGATGTCGTCAGTGGAAGAAGTTGCCTCTGTATATTCAGTGGAGTACGTTGTTCCAGGTTGGTCAGAGGTTACCACAGGACTAGTTGGCTCATCAGTCAACACTGACGCTGTTGTATCAGTTTTGATTGTTGTGGAAGAGGTGTCAGTGGACTCAGGTGTTGAATATTCATCTGTCGTACCAGTATGATCGGTTGATGATGTGCTATCTGTCGGCCCACTTGTACCCTCAGTTGTGCCAGATTGATCAGTTGTGGAGGTGCCATCAGTTGGTTCAGATGTTAACATTGCAGCAGTAGTTTGACTTTCATCTGTGGTTAAAGAGGCCTCAGTGGAGTCAGTTGTTACCAATGCTTCAGTTGTGATGTCGTCAGTGGAAGAAGTTGCCTCAGTATATTCAGTGGAGTACGTTGTTCCAGGTTGGTCAGAGGTTACCACAGGACTAGTTGGCTCATCAGTTAACACTGACGCTGTTGTATCAGTTTGGCCTGTTGTGGAAGGGGCATCTGTCGGCTCAATTGTTGAATATTCATCTGTCGTACCAGTATGATCGGTTGATGATGTGCTATCTGTCGGCCCACTTGTACCCTCAGTTGTGCCAGATTGATCAGTTGTGGAGGTGCCATCAGTTGGTTCAGATGTTAACATTGCAGCAGTAGTTTGGCTTTCATCTGTGGTTAAAGAGGCCTCAGTGGAGTCAGTTGTTACCATTGCTTCAGTTGTGATGTCGTCAGTGGAAGAAGTTGCCTCAGTATATTCAGTGGAGTACGTTGTTCCAGGTTGGTCAGAGGTTACCACAGGACTAGTTGGCTCATCAGTTAACACTGACGCTGTTGTATCAGTTTGGCCTGTTGTGGAAGGGGCATCTGTCGGCTCAATTGTTGAATATTCATCTGTCGTACCAGTATGATCAGTTGATGATGTGCTATCAGTCGGCCCACTTGTACCCTCAGTTGTGCCAGATTGATCAGTTGTGGAGGTGCCATCAGTTGGTTCAGATGTTAACATTGCAGCAGTAGTATGGCTTTCATCTGTGGTTAAAGAGGCCTCAGTGGAGTCAGTTGTTACCATTGCTTCAGTTGTGATGTCGTCAGTGGAAGAAGTTGCCTCAGTGAGTTCAGTTGAGTACGTTGTTCCAGGTTGGTCAGAGGTTACCACAGGACTAGTTGGCTCATCAGTTAACAATGACGCTGTTGTATCAGTTTGGATTGTTGTGGAAGAGGTGTCAGTGGACTCAGGTGTTGAATATTCATCAGTCGTACCAGTATGATCAGTTGATGATGTACTATCAGTTGGCCCACTTGTACCATCAGTTGTGCCATATTGATCAGTGGTGGAAGTGCCATCAGTTGGTTCAGATGTTAACATTGCAGCAGTAGTTTGACTTTCATCTGTGGTTAAAGAGGCCTCAGTGGAGTCAGTTGTTACCATTGCTTCAGTTGTGATGTCGTCAGTGGAAGAAGTTGCCTCAGTATATTCAGTGGAGTACGTTGTTCCAGGTTGGTCAGAGGTTACCACAGGACTAGTTGGCTCATCAGTTAACAGTGACGCTGTTGTATCAGTTTGGCCTGTTGTGGAAGGGGCATCTGTCGGCTCAATTGTTGAATATTCATCTGTCGTACCAGTATGATCGGTTGATGATGTGCTATCTGTTGGCCCACTTGTACCCTCAGTTGTGCCAGATTGATCAGTTGTGGAGGTGCCATCAGTTGGTTCAGATGTTAACATTGCAGCAGTAGTTTGGCTTTCATCTGTGGTCAAAGAGGCCTCAGTGGAGTCAGTTGTTACCATTGCTTCAGTTGTTATGTCGTCAGTGGAAGAAGTTGCCTCTGTATATTCAGTGGAGTACGTTGTTCCAGGTTGGTCAGAGGTTACCACAGGACTAGTTGGCTCATCAGTCAACACTGACGCTGTTGTATCAGTTTGGATTGTTGTGGAAGAGGTGTCAGTGGACTCAGGCGTTGAATATTCATCAGTCGTACCAGTATGATCAGTTGATGATGTGCTATCAGTCGGCCCACTTGTACCCTCAGTTGTGCCAGATTGATCAGTTGTGGAGGTGCCATCAGTTGGTTCAGATGTTAACATTGCAGCAGTAGTATGGCTTTCATCTGTCGTTAAAGAGGCCTCAGTGGAGTCAGTTGTTACCATTGCTTCAGTTGTGATGTCGTCAGTGGAAGAAGTTGCCTCAGTGAGTTCAGTGGAGTACGTTGTTCCAGGTTGGTCAGAGGTTACCACAGGACTAGTTGGCTCATCAGTTAACACTGACGCTGTTGTATCAGTTTGGATTGTTGTGGAAGAGGTGTCAGTGGACTCAGGTGTTGAATATTCATTAGTCGTACCAGTATGATCAGTTGATGATGTGCTATCAGTCGGCCTACTTGTACCATCAGTTGTGCCATATTGATCAGTTGTGGAGGTGCCATCAGTTGGTTCAGATGTTAACATTGCAGCAGTAGTTTGACTTTCATCTGTGGTTAAAGAGGCCTCAGTGGAGTCAGTTGTTACCATTGCTTCAGTTGTGATGTTGTCAGTGGAAGATGTTGCCTCAGTATATTCAGTGGAGTACGTTGTTCCAGGTTGGTCAGAGGTTACCACAGGACTAGTTGGCTCATCAGTTAACACTGACGCTGTTGTATCAGTTTGGCCTGTTGTGGAAGGGGCATCTGTCGGCTCAATTGTTGAATATTCATCTGTCGTACCAGTATGATCGGTTGATGATGTGCTATCTGTCGGCCCACTTGTACCCTCAGTTGTGCCAGATTGATCAGTTGTGGAGGTGCCATCAGTTGGTTCAGATGTTAACATTGCAGCAGTAGTTTGGCTTTCATCTGTGGTTAAAGAGGCCTCAGTGGAGTCAGTTGTTACCATTGCTTCAGTTGTGATGTCGTCAGTGGAAGAAGTTGCCTCTGTATATTCAGTGGAGTACGTTGTTCCAGGTTGGTCAGAGGTTACCACAGGACTAGTTGGCTCATCAGTCAACACTGACGCTGTTGTATCAGTTTGGATTGTTGTGGAAGAGGTGTCAGTGGACTCAGGCGTTGAATATTCATCAGTCGTACCAGTATGATCAGTTGATGATGTGCTATCAGTCGGCCCACTTGTACCCTCAGTTGTGCCAGATTGATCAGTTGTGGAGGTGCCATCAGTTGGTTCAGATGTTAACATTGCAGCAGTAGTATGGCTTTCATCTGTGGTTAAAGAGGCCTCAGTGGAGTCAGTTGTTACCATTGCTTCAGTTGTGATGTCGTCAGTGGAAGAAGTTGCCTCAGTATATTCAGTGGAGTACGTTGTTCCAGGTTGGTCAGAGGTTACCACAGGACTAGTTGGCTCATCAGTTAACACTGACGCTGTTGTATCAGTTTGGATTGTTGTGGAAGAGGCGTCAGTGGACTCAGGTGTTGAATATTCATCTGTCGCACCAGTATGATCAGTTGATGATGTGCTATCAGTCGGCCCACTTGTACCCTGAGTTGTATCAGATTGATCAGTTGTGGAGGTGCCATCAGTTGGTTCAGATGTTAACATTGCAGCAGTAGTTTGGTTTTCATCTGTGGTTAAAGAGGCCTCAGTGGAGTCAGTTGTTACCATTGCTTCAGTTGTGATGTCGTCAGTGGAAGAAGTTGCCTCAGTATATTCAGTGGAGTACGTTGTTCCAGGTTGGTCAGAGGTTACCACAGGACTAGTTGGCTCATCAGTTAACACTGACGCTGTTGTATCAGTTTGGATTGTTGCGGAAGAGGTGTCAGTGGACTCAGGCGTTGAATATTCATCAGTCGTACCAGTATGATCAGTTGATGATGTGCTATCAGTCGGCCCACTTGTACCCTCAGTTGTGCCAGATTGATCAGTTGTGGAGGTGCCATCAGTTGGTTCAGATGTTAACATTGCAGCAGTAGTTTGGCTTTCATCTGTGGTTAAAGAGGCCTCAGTGAAGTCAGTTGTTACCATTGCTTCAGTTGTGATGTCGTCAGTGGAAGAAGTTGCCTCAGTATATTCAGTGGAGTACGTTGTTCCAGGTTGGTCAGAGGTTACCACAGGACTAGTTGGCTCATCAGTTAACAGTGACGCTGTTGTATCAGTTTGGCCTGTTGTGGAAGGGGCATCTGTCGGCTCAATTGTTGAATATTCATCTGTCGTACCAGTATGATCGGTTGATGATGTGCTATCTGTTGGCCCACTTGTACCCTCAGTTGTGCCAGATTGATCAGTTGTGGAGGTGCCATCAGTTGGTTCAGATGTTAACATTGCAGCAGTAGTTTGGCTTTCATCTGTGGTTAAAGAGGCCTCAGTGGAGTCAGTTGTTACCATTGCTTCAGTTGTGATGTCGTCAGTGGAAGAAGTTGCCTCTGTATATTCAGTGGAGTACGTTGTTCCAGGTTGGTCAGAGGTTACCACAGGACTAGTTGGCTCATCAGTCAACACTGACGCTGTTGTATCAGTTTGGATTGTTGTGGAAGAGGTGTCAGTGGACTCAGGCGTTGAATATTCATCAGTCGTACCAGTATGATCAGTTGATGATGTGCTATCAGTCGACCCACTTGTACCCTCAGTTGTGCTAGATTGATCAGTTGTGGAGGTGCCATCAGTTGGTTCAGATGTTAACATTGCAGCAGTAGTATGGCTTTCATCTGTCGTTAAAGAGGCCTCAGTGGAGTCAGTTGTTACCATTGCTTCAGTTGTGATGTCGTCAGTGGAAGAAGTTGCCTCAGTGAGTTCAGTGGAGTACGTTGTTCCAGGTTGGTCAGAGGTTACCACAGGACTAGTTGGCTCATCAGTTAACACTGACGCTGTTGTATCAGTTTGGATTGTTGTGGAAGAGGTGTCAGTGGACTCAGGTGTTGAATATTCATTAGTCGTACCAGTATGATCAGTTGATGATGTGCTATCAGTCGGCCTACTTGTACCATCAGTTGTGCCATATTGATCAGTTGTGGAGGTGCCATCAGTTGGTTCAGATGTTAACATTGCAGCAGTAGTTTGACTTTCATCTGTGGTTAAAGAGGCCTCAGTGGAGTCAGTTGTTACCATTGCTTCAGTTGTGATGTTGTCAGTGGAAGATGTTGCCTCAGTATATTCAGTGGAGTACGTTGTTCCAGGTTGGTCAGAGGTTACCACAGGACTAGTTGGCTCATCACTTAACACTGACGCTGTTGTATCAGTTTGGCCTGTTGTGGAAGGGGCATCTGTCGGCTCAATTGTTGAATATTCATCTGTCGTACCAGTATGATCGGTTGATGATGTGCTATCTGTTGGCCCACTTGTACCCTCAGTTGTGCCAGATTGATCAGTTGTGGAGGTGCCATCAGTTGGTTCAGATGTTAACATTGCAGCAGTAGTTTGGCTTTCATCTGTGGTCAAAGAGGCCTCAGTGGAGTCAGTTGTTACCATTGCTTCAGTTGTTATGTCGTCAGTGGAAGAAGTTGCCTCTGTATATTCAGTGGAGTACGTTGTTCCAGGTTGGTCAGAGGTTACCACAGGACTAGTTGGCTCATCAGTCAACACTGATGCTGTTGTATCAGTTTGGATTGTTGTGGAAGAGGTGTCAGTGGACTCAGGCGTTGAATATTCATCAGTCGTACCAGTATGATCAGTTGATGATGTGCTATCAGTCGGCCCACTTGTACCCTCAGTTGTGCCAGATTGATCAGTTGTGGAGGTGCCATCAGTTGGTTCAGATGTTAACATTGCAGCAGTAGTATGGCTTTCATCTGTCGTTAAAGAGGCCTCAGTGGAGTCAGTTGTTACCATTGCTTCAGTTGTGATGTCGTCAGTGGAAGAAGTTGCCTCAGTGAGTTCAGTGGAGTACGTTGTTCCAGGTTGGTCAGAGGTTACCACAGGACTAGTTGGCTCATCAGTTAACACTGACGCTGTTGTATCAGTTTGGATTGTTGTGGAAGAGGTGTCAGTGGACTCAGGTGTTGAATATTCATTAGTCGTACCAGTATGATCAGTTGATGATGTGCTATCAGTCGGCCTACTTGTACCATCAGTTGTGCCATATTGATCAGTTGTGGAGGTGCCATCAGTTGGTTCAGATGTTAACATTGCAGCAGTAGTTTGACTTTCATCTGTGGTTAAAGAGGCCTCAGTGGAGTCAGTTGTTACCATTGCTTCAGTTGTGATGTTGTCAGTGGAAGATGTTGCCTCAGTATATTCAGTGGAGTACGTTGTTCCAGGTTGGTCAGAGGTTACCACAGGACTAGTTGGCTCATCAGTTAACACTGACGCTGTTGTATCAGTTTGGCCTGTTGTGGAAGGGGCATCTGTCGGCTCAATTGTTGAATATTCATCTGTCGTACCAGTATGATCGGTTGATGATGTGCTATCTGTCGGCCCACTTGTACCCTCAGTTGTGCCAGATTGATCAGTTGTGGAGGTGCCATCAGTTGGTTCAGATGTTAACATTGCAGCAGTAGTTTGGCTTTCATCTGTGGTTAAAGAGGCCTCAGTGGAGTCAGTTGTTACCATTGCTTCAGTTGTGATGTCGTCAGTGGAAGAAGTTGCCTCTGTATATTCAGTGGAGTACGTTGTTCCAGGTTGGTCAGAGGTTACCACAGGACTAGTTGGCTCATCAGTCAACACTGACGCTGTTGTATCAGTTTGGATTGTTGTGGAAGAGGTGTCAGTGGACTCAGGCGTTGAATATTCATCAGTCGTACCAGTATGATCAGTTGATGATGTGCTATCAGACGGCCCACTTGTACCCTCAGTTGTGCCAGATTGATCAGTTGTGGAGGTGCCATCAGTTGGTTCAGATGTTAACATTGCAGCAGTAGTATGGCTTTCATCTGTGGTTAAAGATGCCTCAGTGGAGTCAGTTGTTACCATTGCTTCAGTTGTGATGTCGTCAGTGGAAGAAGTTGCCTCAGTGAGTTCAGTTGAGTACGTTGTTCCAGGTTGGTCAGAGGTTACCACAGGACTAGTTGGCTCATCAGTTAACACTGACGCTGTTGTATCAGTTTGGATTGTTGTGGAAGAGGCGTCAGTGGACTCAGGTGTTGAATATTCATCTGTCGTACCAGTATGATCAGTTGATGATGTGCTATCAGTCGGCCCACTTGTACCCTCAGTTGTGCCAGATTGATCAGTTGTGGAGGTGCCATCAGTTGGTTCAGATGTTAACATTGCAACAGTAGTTTGGCTTTCATCTGTGGTTAAAGAGGCCTCAGTGGAGTCAGTTGTTACCATTTCTTCAGTTGTGATGTCGTCAGTGGAAGAAGTTGCCTCAGTATATTCAGTTGAGTACGTTGTTCCAGGTTGGTCAGAGGTTACCACAGGACTAGTTGGCTCCTCAGTTAACACTGAAGCTGTTGTATCAGTTTGGATTGTTGTGGAAGAGGTGTCAGTGGACTCAGGTGTTGAATATTCATCAGTCGTACCAGTATGATCAGTTGATGATGTGCTATCAGTCGGCCCACTTGTACCATCAGTTGTGCCATATTGATCAGTTGTGGAGGTGCCATCAGTTGGTTCAGATGTTAACATTGCAGCAGTAGTTTGACTTTCATCTGTGGTTAAAGAGGCCTCAGTGGAGTCAGTTGTTACCATTGCTTCAGTTGTGATGTCGTCAGTGGAAGAAGTTGCCTCAGTATATTCAGTGGAGTACGTTGTTCCAGGTTGGTCAGAGGTTACCACAGGACTAGTTGGCTCATCAGTTAACACTGACGCTGTTGTATCAGTTTGGATTGTTGTGGAAGAGGTGTCAGTGGACTCAGGCGTTGAATATTCATCAGTCGTACCAGTATGATCAGTTGATGATGTGCTATCAGTCGGCCCACTTGTACCCTCAGTTGTGCCAGATTG
The DNA here is from genome assembly GCA_038419695.1 of Scomberomorus guttatus. Classification (NCBI taxonomy): domain Eukaryota; kingdom Metazoa; phylum Chordata; class Actinopteri; order Scombriformes; family Scombridae; genus Scomberomorus; species Scomberomorus guttatus. Next base: position 1,609,785 of record CM076467.1, on the reverse strand, counting down.
ATCAGTTGTGGAGGTGCCATCAGTTGGTTCAGATGTTAACATTGCAGCAGTAGTTTGACTTTCATCTGTGGTTAAAGAGGCCTCAGTGGAGTCAGTTGTTACCATTGCTTCAGTTGTGATGTCGTCAGTGGAAAAAGTTGCCTCAGTGAGTTCAGTTGAGTACGTTGTTCCAGGTTGGTCAGAGGTTACCACAGGACTAGTTGGCTCATCAGTTAACAATGACGCTGTTGTATCAGTTTGGATTGTTGTGGAAGAGGTGTCAGTGGACTCAGGTGTTGAATATTCATCAGTCGTACCAGTATGATCAGTTGATGATGTGCTATCAGTCGGCCCACTTGTACCATCAGTTGTGCCATATTGATCAGTTGTGGAGGTGCCATCAGTTGGTTCAGATGTTAACATTGCAGCAGTAGTTTGACTTTCATCTGTGGTTAAAGAGGCCTCAGTGGAGTCAGTTGTTACCATTGCTTCAGTTGTGATGTCGTCAGTGGAAGAAGTTGCCTCAGTATATTCAGTGGAGTACGTTGTTCCAGGTTGGTCAGAGGTTACCACAGGACTAGTTGGCTCATCAGTTAACACTGACGCTCTTGTATCAGTTTGGCCTGTTGTGGAAGAGGCATCTGTCGGCTCAATTGTTGAATATTCATCTGTCGTAACAGTATGATCAGTTGATGATGTGCTATCAGTCGGCCGAATTGTACCCTGAGTTGTACCAGATTGATCAATTGTTGAGGTGCCATCAGTTGGTTCAGATGTTAACATTGCAACAGTAGTTTGGCTTTCATCTGTGGTTAAAGAGGCCTCAGTGGAGTCAGTTGTTACCATTTCTTCAGTTGTGATGTCGTCAGTGGAAGAAGTTGCCTCAGTATATTCAGTTGAGTACGTTGTTCCAGGTTGGTCAGAGGTTACCACAGGACTAGTTGGCTCCTCAGTTAACACTGAAGCTGTTGTATCAGTTTGGATTGTTGTGGAAGAGGCGTCAGTGGACTCAGGTGTTGAATATTCATCAGTTGTACCAGTATGATCAGTTGATGATGTGCTATCAGTCGGCCCACTTGTACCCTCAGTTGTGCCAGATTGATCAGTTGTGGAGGTGCCATCAGTTGGTTCAGATGTTAACATTGCAGCAGTAGTTTGACTTTCATCTGTGGTTAAAGAGGCCTCAGTGGAGTCAGTTGTTACCATTGCTTCAGTTGTGATGTCGTCAGTGGAAGAAGTTGCCTCAGTATATTGAGTTGAGGACATTGTTCCAGGTTGGTCAGAAGTTACCATCGTACCAGTCGGCTCATCAGTTAACACTGATGCTGTTACCATGTTAGTAGTTGGCTCATCTTTCAACTTTGTAACTTCAGGTTTTCCAGATTCATCAACTGTGGAGGTGCCATCATTTACATCAGTTTTTAATACTTCAGTGTAATTGTGATGGGCAGGTGTATGAGTTTTGTCTTTTGTCGAAGTGGCGTTAGAAGACTCATGTGTTGAGATAGATTGATCAGGTTTTGACATATAATCATTGTAATCAGTTGTTAATAAGAATCCACTCTGTTCAGTAATTGAGGTGAATTTTGAAACATTGTTATTTGAAACTGCATATATAGATGATCCATTTTGAATATTCTTTTTACTTTCTGTATATGCATCAGTTGGGTACTTTGCTAATGCTGTACTAATTGAGATGGTCTTCAAAGCTGGATCAGGTGCACCAGGTTCATTGTGTGTAGTCCATTCGTCTTCTTTATCAGACAACTTGTTCAAAATGATTGGATTTCGTTTCGGCCAACCTGGAACATAGTTTAACATAAAATTCATAAAGAGCATAACATTGTATATATTTCCATAGTACGTAATCTTTGCCAGTCTTCATCCATATAAAAGCATACACTGTGGATACTGCGCACCTTCTTACAATTTGAGGCAATGACATTACATGTGCCAGTCTGGGGTATTTTTGTCTGTTTAAACTCAAAACGCTTACAACAGTCAAAATGTTGGCGAGAAAATCCTGAAAAAAAATCACACACCATTCTGCTGGTTTTGGGTGTATTGTCAAATATTTTGGTGACTTTGAATCCAACACTGAGCAAAAAAGAAAATGTCGTGCATACAGTAAAAATTACAGCAAGATACTGAATATCACTATGGACTCACTGTTTGACCTATCTGATCACCATTTGAAACATGTGGTGTCCAGTATCTAAAGAATGTCTGTGTCAGTTTTGGTGGCATATGAATGAAGACTTGTGGAGATATAGTTGTACATTGATTTTGCATATTTTGAAATATATAGACTGACGGACTTCTGAATTGACCATAGGTTTCGGTAGACAAACCTTTAACACAATTCAGTGGATGTGCAGAATTTTCAGCTCTCTAGGATGTACGGGTGATTTATTTTGATTTTTTGAAGTTTGGAATGTGAAATGTCTAGAAATTTAGATTTGTTGTAATAAGCCACACCCACTTTAATCAGTCATTACCACGTTACGCATCAACTCAGTCATGACCCTAGATCGTGTGAACACAATTTCATACAAATCCATGTAGCCGATTTCAAGATCTAAACTTTTCATATTTGTGGTGCCCCATAGTGGCAGAATATCCCAAGACTGCGTAGTAAAGCTTGTACCTAACAACCGAACAAGTACATCAAGTATGGTTACAATCGTTTAAGCCAATTTTGAGTTATGAGTGTTTATGTAAATTTCAAAACAGACTGACGTAACGAAATTTCTTTACTAACTTAATCAGTGACGTCTATAGATAATCCTGACAAAGTTTTCGTATGATTGGCCCAATGGTTTCTGACTAGTTGTGGAAAATAGGATTTCGAGAAAATTGAGAAAAAGTGGCAAAATTTAACATTTTTATAGTAAAAGACCATTGAAGCATAGAAGCTTATGAATTAAGAGATTAAAATGTTGCAAGAATTTTGACACTAAGCCAAGTCATCTTTAAGATAATTGCAAAAAAGGTCAACTTGATTGTTAAAGCACCACCTTGAGGTCAATGAGTGTCATTTTACGTGCCTGAGTAGTAGGTGGATTGCAAACCACTTACCAATTTTGGTGACTTTTGGTCTTACAGTTTTTGCTACACGAACACTTTTAGCGGAGAAAAAGAAAGACAGAAGGAAAGAAAGAAAGAAAGAAAGAAAGAAAGAAAGATATCTACTATCTAGAGAATGTCTGTTTCAATTTTGATAGCATATGAATGAAGACTTGTGGAGATATAGATGTTAACCTAAAAGGTCCCCATCAAAAACAGCCATAAAAATATTATATATTAAATTTTTTTTCCAATTTTCCATATCAATACAACACACCGTTTTCAGATGAATAAATTTGCTACAATGGCTTGAAAAACTCCATAAAGCAAGAAATGCCCCTGGCATAGCTCCTAGTGGAGAGCAATTCTAATGGTACATATTTGTTCTATGTCTCAATCAGCTGGAAAATAGTAAAAACTACAATTTTGAAGCCAGGGCTTCAGTTTGAAAGCCTTATGACACAGAATCCATGGTTTTATCTTATAGTGGGCATGGGATAAAAAAATACAGTTTTTATGGGTTTACACTAGGCCATTTTTTTCCATAAGGATTTGAGTGTCTGTATTTTGGCTACACACACACACACACACACACACACACACACACACACACACACGCCCACACACACACACAGCAATCTCTCCACACACACACATACACCATATTTAGACAACCCTAGCTACACATACAACTCATTGAAGCTGTAATATAATAAATGTAATAAATAAATACATACATTTTTTTTCTTTGTTTCAGTTTGAGTCTAGTTCCCCCTTGTCTTGTGCTGTGTCATATGTGTCTTCATGTTTGTCACTTGTATTGCACTATAAAAAATAAAAAATAAAAAAAGACCCACATCCACAGAACCCACAAAATGGTCAATTCTCCTCCTATTGGGCATGCACAGAGGACAGATGAGCAAGTCAACCAGAGAAAACCAGCGAAGAATAAATAACTCACTATTTCTGACATTTAGTTTATTGTAAGCAGATCACAACAGTTTCAGAGAAAGGTGGTAGATAGCTACGTTTAACTCTAAACAAGCTGTCAAAGTAGACAATAACAACACTCACATGAAGCCATCTGCCATTGTTGCTATTGTTTCTTCTTCCCCCTCTTCCAATGAAATGCCACTGATATAATAGCATTTCTACAAGGCTCTGTCTTCTCCATGCACACTACAACGCCAAGCCGGCCTTTTCACATTTACACAATCTCAAGGCTGTTTTGAAAAAGCTCCAGTTTCAGGGGAGAAAAATGCTGTTTTCGTCTGGATGGAGGGCCAAACTGGAGAGAAAAAGATTTCTTCATGAATTTAGCCAGTGTAGTGTGGACATGGTCTCAATTTCACACACACCTTGCTTTTTTTAAAAGGAAGGTGTATGTTCTTGTTTCCTTTTTAAAGATTTACATTGTAAGCAGAAATAATGGAAAATGCATTACTTTCTGAGGGATTTATCAGCATTCTTATTGTGCAAGAATGCCCTGGCCCTGAAAGTGTGAGGAACCTATTGTTTTTGAAGGGATTATTATTATTATTATTATTATTATTATTATTATTATTATTATTATTATTGTGGTTATTATTATTATCATTATAATATGCCATTGCATTTTTGAGGGGCTTAGGATGCTGATGATGAAAATTGGCACACACGTCAGAACTGGCAAGTTCTGTAGTGATTGGGCTTGGGCATTTCCAGCAGGCTCCATAGCACCTGTAGGAACATCACCTTTATTAATATGAAATCCTTGTTTGATTAGGGGCACCACTTCCCATTATTAGTCTAATTTTAACTGTGCTGGAAAGAAACACAAAAACAACTTTATCAATCTCAAATCTGAAGAAATGTGTTACGATGCAGTGATCTAATTCTCTGCTTTAAATTGAAGCCACAGACAACAACGTGCTGATAAAGATATATTTATTGAATTAAATATTGAACAGTGAATAAGTGAGACGTCAGTGTAAACAAAACATGAATAATCAACCAGAACAAATGTTCTAAATGGCGTATTAGGAGTTATGAATGACTGATGGTCAAATGTTAATGATAACGTAATTAATGAGAATTAGTTAAGGTTGAAATAATTTAACTGATCACTTGTCTAAGGAATTAACTAGAGAGTTCAATTTAAACGACACCAACTCTTAATCATGAGGTAGCTGGAGAGTAGGAGTAGCGTTGTTTAGCCTACTTTGTGTGTGGCGTTGTCCTATGATGACTCAGCGGTCGTCCGTAGCAGAGAATTCTCAGGTCTGACAATCTCAGGTCTTTGGGCAACAGTGTTGTTGTGGTGATGGTAATTCTCAGAAGTACCACAGGGTTCACCATCACAAAGAGGGATAAAGCTGGTCTTGATCCGTAGAGAGCGGGTCATTTTAATTGAGGTCTCTGACTGACTTACTTTCTTACTAAATAACTCAAAGAAATAATCTCGCTGGCCAGACAAAACTATACTTGAAGATACTAAGCGTGAAAGGATTTTACATAAAGTTCGTTTAACTGAATATTATATATTGTTATAATGCTGCATGTAGCTTAAAGAAAAGAAAGTTAACTTAGGCGATCACGTGATACAAAATGAAAAGCAGAACGAAAATTAACAGAACAGAAGAGAATAACAGAAAGCAGAAAAAGCAGAAAACGAAAAGAGCAGAACAAGCAGCCTGAGCATAGCCAGTACGCTGTTTTTATTCCGGCTTGCGCTAAGGTGGGCGTGTGTGGGTGGAGATAGATATTCTCCTGCACAAGACGGAAAATCCTTTGTCTAAGATAAACACATGATCTTCTCTGAGTTGATAAAATTTCAACTAAACATTTCACCATTATCATCCACATTTAAGCATGAATTGCATATGTATATGTTTCTCAAATGTTCAGAGGCACACATCTATCACAAAAGTTAACAATCAACAGTGCAGCTTAATTAAACATACTATAGTTACTTAAGAAACTCACTTCTCATATTAGTTAACATACTTGATAACTACCAATGTTAATGAGTTACTTATCAAAGTAATCCTGCATACATATCAAATTCCTACTGAGTTATATAGAGTTTAGTATCAATTTAAAAGACATCACAATAAGAAAAAATTATACATCATACTTTCGGTGGAGGCCTTTCTTCAGCACTCAACCTCACTGAAAGTTGTTCACTGGGTGGCACTGTGGTTCCATTCCTATTTAATAATTAAACCTGGATATCTGTATCTCACCTACAAATTGTCATAGAAAGTTCAGAGTTGGACTGGTTTGATCAGCATTACTTTGTGGTTAGTAATGTATGTATGTATTCATTAAATGCCATTGCTGTGGTGATGTGGCGAACTTTGATGTTTCGCCATGGAACAGGCAGTTTTTATGACTTAAATGTATATTATCCGATTTGCCCCAAATTTCTCATGCTTGATAAGGGTCCTGACCTTAACACATCTGTGTCAATATTGAGTCATAGTCATAGCGCCACCTACTGACAACAGGAAGTCAGCCTTATACGACGAACATCATCCGATTTACATGGAATTTACATGGTGTGGTCTACACGATATGCAGCAAATTGCCGTATAATTAGAGGGTGTTCTCTAGAGATACATAGTGGACACAGGAAGTGATATTTAACTTGTTCGTGCAACGTTCAATAACAGCCCAGTACTGAACACATCTGCATGCCCACAATAAAAGCACTTTAACTGCGGCGCTCCCCAATGTGTGGGACTTGGTTGATGCCATCTAAAGACCTCTAAAAACATATAGACCTCTAGCTATTTATATATCCATAACACAGAGACAGCACAGCCTGTAACATATAGGGAAGAACTTCAAAGTTGATTATTGCTTTGCACTTTTCATTTATTGCCTATTTTTTACAACCTAACTTTGTGGACAGGAGAAGGGGAACAACAGGTCATAAAAGCCTTGAGAACTTGATGCTATATCCAGTCTTTAAGTCTGATGTATCACCCTTTCAAATACTGTTTCCGGGTCCAAGCTGGTCCCATGCTCCTGTCTTTTCAACAGTGTCCATTTTTGGTAAGTTCTTCAATACGTTGGTTCACTAACGTAACATCACAGCTTTGGTAATTTTACTCTTGTCGCTAACATTACCCTTTTCAAAGTCCATGTTAATTTTATTAGCAACTTGTTACTGAGCAATGCTAACTAGCTTAACGTTAGGTTAATATACTATTGTGTCTGTGTCATTAGCTTACACGTTACTTAGACTAAAACGCTAGCTCATTGATTGTTAACTATACTAGAGAAACCAAAATAAACTACTGCCTGCATGTTCAACTATATTTTAGTAATCTGCACCAGACTATATAACTTTACAGAACACATCAGCTGTAACGTTATGACATTGGGAAGAAGAAAGTTAAATGTTTTTTGCTTTTTAGGCTGATAATAAAACCTTCATAGATGTGAACACTACTTCATAAGCAAGTTTATATATCATATAGAGTAGTTTGTATGTAATACCACATGTAAAATAGTTTTAAAAACTTGTGACTAACCAATGTGACATAGATTTTTGAACAGGCAGCAACATTGTTTGATATTTTGTTCTTATTTGTTAGATAAGCTTTGAAGAGCATGAGATCAACTGCAGCAGACTCACATCTGGACATCCTGTAAAGCCAGAAGCTGACATGGTTCACTGACTGGTTCATCTCCAATAATCTACTGTGACATACCTTATACACCTACCTTAAAATACATGAATAAATATAAACTATATAAGGAATAGCAGAATTTAGTAGACAGCAATCTTGGAAAAACGCTTTTAGATCATCATGTAAGAAACTCTTGGCTAGATTATAAAGGGAAATTTTATTTTCGTGGGAGGGATGCATTAATTGATTGTTATTTGATTTTGAGAGAAAGATTTGGGTCAAAGATTTTGAGTAGATTATGGCCTCTTCCAGATTAAACAAATAGTTGGGCTGTGTAGTATGTGTATTCAGAGAGCAGGATTAAATAAACTAATTTAAAAACTTCAGTCAGAGGGAGAAAATATTAAGTTTGGCACAGACATTCGAAAGAATTGCCTGACCAGTACTAAGAATTCAAGCTACCAGGTTTAGTTCAAATTGTAGTGGACCTTGTAAAATACATGACCAAACAAAGGGGAATTATGACAAACTAGAAATTACTCAATAATACAGATGTATATTTTACAATATAGGAGAGAATTAAAAGAACTCCAATGAAGTTTAGAAATCTTACCGTAAGCAGAACATGAGCAGATGAGTGTAATAAAGATGACCATGAAATTAGAGGAAAATGCCATCACCAGATTACATCCCAGTCGGTCAAATCTCAGTGGTGTATGTCAGTGATGAATGACTCAAAATTCCCCAAACATTTGAAAATACTGAATGGCCACACATGTATTCAATAGACTCTGTAAAATGCCTGACTTATGTGGATTAGCTCTGTCAACTCTTGTCTACATGCAGTGTCAAGGAGTGGAGGAAATATTACAGATAGCAGGACTGTTCCAGATAAGAGGTAGCAGTATAGTGTTAAACCTTTTGACCTTGACACAAGTTTATTGCACATACACGCCTTTCCTTGTGTATCTCCCACTGATAGTTTTACACTCCTATTACCAATGGCAGTGATTGCCACCAGCCTCTAGGATATGGTTAAATGTTTTCGTGTTTATGCCAAATACACAAAGGTTAATGCATGGCTGAGGTTAGGCAATTTAAACACTCGATTAAGTTAAAAAAAGCGAATGTTTGACTGTAACTGGATGCAAACTCTGATCTCCCTGAGAAGGTCAGATGCACGCCCATCCACCACCCCGACATCCACACCCTTACTTTACTGCTACAAAACTTCTTACATTGGTGCTGAACGTTGGTCCTGGATGTAAATTGTGACCAGAGTAATCATCCAATATAAACATAAGTCACATGAATACTGGGCCATATACTGTATAACCCTAGTGTCCTGGCTTGAACCACACTACCCTGTGTGTTAAGTAGGCAATGCAAACATTCAGAAAGTCTTGTTTTGATTTTAATTCTACTGATTCAGTACTGATTTAGTTATTGCTCCACAATAAATGGGTCAAAGGTCTATGTTAATCAGTACTTTGTTGGAATTTTAACAGACCTGCTGTGTAATGGCACACAGTCCAAGCTTACTGTATTGTAAAAGATACACAGGAATTCCCTATAACCATTTCCTCATGTGGAGGTTCAAAGGTTTATAGGGGTCTTCTAAGATAATGTGAAGTAACATGTTGCTGTATTAAAAAATAAAATTCTCCTCTTGTGACAAGGACGAGTTCAGTTTTGTTTTAGCAGAAACTAAAGCCTGGTTATATATTTTTTCAGTTTTAGGTTTCATCTTCTACAGTCTAGTAATAAAAACTCTAATGGGTGGGTCTAATATTAGAAGTTCGATAAGGGAGACAGATTAGGTAAGGAAATCAACAGGTGTTGTATAATAATAAAAAACATCTCTATTTGTATAAACAAAACAATCAGCCTGGGTTACTAAGGACATTAACTTTGCAGGAGTGTGGACACAGCACACAGGGGCTGTTCATAAAGAAGCAATGCAAAAATCTAATTTTGTTTGGGAATTAAAATAATCTTAATAAACATTTTCATAAACCTTCAATTAAACACACATGCTACATATAAAACCATTATAACCAATTAGTGCAGTTGAGGAAAATGAAAACTATTTGATAACAAACAACAACAGCAGCATAACTATGGAGTCTGGAGTCTGCCACCTACATAATTATATTTTTTCAGTAGTTACTTATGATCAGTTAATTATTATTATCATAAAAATTATTATTTTGGTTCATGTGGGTGCTGAAGTGATGACTGCAATCCAAAGTTAATTAGGTCTTGTAAATGGTTGTACTATTTTGTAATTGACACAACAGCATTTGCATCGTAAACCATTTCAAGGACAAAACAACAGGCAATTTTGCTAGAAAAGTTGGAGAGGTCGTGGCTCACAGGATAAACGAGCCCTGGTAACATCAACATCTCCAGCATAAACAAGCAGAATAATGAGTGATAACTGCCCAGTCTGATGTGGTGTGGCACCTTTCAAAAGGCAGGCTGCAGATTTCACATACACAGTATCTATCCTGATGCCTTCAGATGGCCCATTGATTTAATTAAAGGAGAAAGTTTTATTACAGCTAAAGCAGCTGTGGATAACTGATACTGTAAGAATCACCCATTTTTGAGAGTGTCTGGTGGCCTAGTGATGAATATGTACACCATATACTGAGTTTGCAACATTCCCTGTGCTAATGTGGTTGAAGACAATTCATTCCCACTCTGTCTTTCCTTCATTTTCAGTCCCCTCTGTACTATCTGCTCTTGAATAAAAGAAAAAAAAACCACCAATTTTTATGCTATTCTAAATGCATCTAATGGATGGAAAGTAAATGTTTCTTTATCTACATTTTCAGCATTATTCTATTATAGTGAGGATTGACTCAGGGTATGTAGTTTGCCCTTGCTGACAGAATCACCAGATTGCCAGTGGTGTGACTTTGTGGCAGAAACAGACCTAAGCCCGGTTTCACGATAAATGCTCCTAACCCAATCTCAGAAGTTAGGAGCATTTTCTATGTGAGTTTCAATGAATGCTGTTAAATTCCTACATGCGTCCCCCAAAACAGCAGGTGTACAGCATACTAAGAGCCTCTTAATTACTGAAAGAACTGTATTTATGCTCACATAATATTTCTTAGAGGTGTATCAGACTAATTATTTTGGCCTGAGTGGTCAAAAAGAAGAAGAAAAAACAATTTGTATGCTTTCTGGACATGGAAATGTCAGCAATTCATGCAGCTGTCAATCAGAAATTAGATCAGCATGACTGTATAAGGCCTCTGTCAGCAACTAGAAATTGTGTAACAACGAACAGCGATCAAAACAAATTGAAGTGGAGAATAAAAAGACAAAGAAGTGAAGAGATACAATATATACTTGTTTATGGACAGTGAGGTAGTGAGGTGTTCTTTTACTTACCTCTGTACGCATCTATACCTATACCTAATGGGAACCTCAACAATATTATGATACTTACCTACCTTATAAGTCATTATAAAATGCTTAAAAATGTGCTATGGTTATTGTTAGAAAGCATTATGAATATTTATGAGTGCTTATAACTATAATTATACAGTGCTGTAAGCAGATTATAACACATTATAAACATGTTTATAATGCATTACAAACATTTCATAGAAAGTTTTACCACAACATCTTATATATATGTAACTATAGGAACATAACCTTTACAAGTATGAAATCCTCGTTTAATTAGGGCCACCACTTCGAATTATTAGTCTAATTTTAACTGTGCCGGGAAGAAACACAGAGACAAAGAAATAAGAAATAAGAAATAATCTCACCGGCCGGACAAAACTATACTTCAAGGTACTAAGCGTAATTTTAACATAAAGTTCGTTTTAATGAAGTTATAAAACTGTACGTAGCTTAAAGAAAAGAAAGTTAATTTAGACGATCACGTGATAAAACGGAAAAACGAAAAAACGGAGAAGACAAAAAGCAAAAACGGAGAGGACAAAAAGTAAGAGCAAGCAAAAAGACAAAAATGGGGGAAAAAAGCAAAAAAAGAGAGAGCGAGCATCGCCAATGCGCTGCTTTTATCCCGGCTAACTCCAAGTGGGCGTGTGTGGGTGGGGATAGACGTTTTCCGCACGAGATGGAAAAATCCTTTGTCACTGATAAACGCGTGATCCTCTCTGGGCTGATAAAGTTGCAACTAAACATTTCACCATTAACCATTTACATTTAAGCATGATTTGCATATGCATGGTATGTTTCTCAAATGTTCAGAGACACATTTATCACAAAAGTTAACAATCAACAGTGCAGCTTAATTACACATACTATAATGACTTAATAAACTTACTTTTCATATTAACTTAATATGGATACCAATATTAATGAGTTACTTACCAAAGTAACTCTGCATACCTATCAAATTCCTACTGTGTTATACATATAGAGTTTAATATCAATTTAAACACATCACAATAGGAAAACATCAGATTTTCAGTGGAAGAAAAGTTGTTCACTAGGTGGCGCTGTGGTTCCATTACTATTTAATAATTAAACCTATATATCTGTATCTCACCTACAATTTATCATAGAAAGTTCAGAGTTTGACTAGTTTGACCGGCATTACTTGGTGGCTAATAAAGTATGAACTACAAGATGGTTCTAAACTTATGAAGCATTGAATTTAACTTCTGTCTTTAAGGAACACAGAAATTCCCTCTTTGTGACGGTGAATTCCGGCGATGATTTGTGATATCATCTGAAGAAACCGTCATCAATATAAACTGTTGCTTGAAATTCCCTCAATGCTCAAGAAGTTACGCTGGGGAATCCCCGGGAAACCCGCCGCTGAACAGCTGATTGCCCGGTCAGGTGATCCCCTCTACAGACGACCACTGAGTCATCTCAGTACAACGCTGCACATAGCTCCCACAGCGCTCACGAGTGGAAAACATCCGCTGGGAGACGACGGAAGAATTGGAAAGGCTGATTTCTCATCGCCCTGACACAGCAGACAGCCCGCTGAGTCACCCGTTCACCTCTAGACAACGCACAGTAAGCTGAACAACGCTACTCCTGGTCTCCATCCACTTTATGATTAAGAGTTGGTGTCGGTTAAATTGAACTCTCCTGTCAATTTCAGTGATCAGTTAGATTATATCAACCTTAACGAATACTCTGTGATTACGTTATCATTGACATTTCACCATCACTCATTCATAGCTCCTAATGTAAAACACTCATTCTGGTTGATTATTCATGTCTGGTTTACACTGATATCTCATTTATTGACTGTTCAATATTTAGCTCAATAAATATATTTTATCAGCACGTCGTTGTCTGTAGCTTCAATTTAAAAAGCAGAGAATTAGATCACTGCATCGTAACACATTACTTCAGACTGAGATTGATAAAGTTGTCTCTGTGTTTCTTCCTGGCACAGTTAAAATTAGACTAATAATGGGAAGTGGTGCCCCTAATTAAACGAGGATTTCATATTTATAAGGTGATGTTCCTACACTCATCATGCAATTTGATGAGGTTTCACTATGGTAAACAGTCTTTGTGTATCTGTCCAACGAAATTTGATTCTTGATTGTGATCAGTGTCCTTTTGAAATTTTGAGTTGGAAGTGTGTGAGGAGGGTGAAAGTTCTTTAGCGTTGAAAATTTCACTTGGGATTGTCCCCCACAGTTTGTGAAGAGTTTGGGAGTGAGGAGATGGTTCTGTAAAGCGTCAAAAATGACACTTTAATGTGACGGGAGGATACTCAGTTCACCTGAAGGCATTTCCAGACGAAGTTGAATATACATCCATGTCTTGGAGGTTAGAGGTTATTGTTGATTGAACCCAGACTTTCTCTGGGCTCTTGTGGAGATTGCATGAGACCCAAAGACCAACTGGTTCTCCTACATAACTATTAATATAAAGAACTATTATAACAGGAAAAAATTACAACAACATTCAGACTATGGACTTGAAAGTTAATACCTTACCCCTACCCCATTCCTCATGATTTATAAACAAAACTGGAAAGCAGCTGAAACAAACAAAGCTTTTGAGCTACGAAGCATTCAGCCTAGTCACCATAATTGGCCAACTAATTTTGTTGGAGGGGGAGAGTTCCAAGCCTTTAGTTTTTACATAGAAAATGCTATCAACTTTATTTAGGCAACAAACAAATGCTAATACTTGAAATATTTGGATTCATTCTTCTGTTGTAAATTCCTTGTGTTAATGATAATGGTTATGTTTATTAGCCTGGCACAGCCAGACAGATTTAGCAATGATCAGCTTTGTTCCTCTGCACTTTTTCAGTCTGGAAAGGGTTGCATTGAAACCGTTTAAAATAGGGGCGGGACCACTGAGCAAGCTTTACTTTATCGACGCATTTTTATTTTCTGTCTGTGGTGTATTCATGAGCAGCGCAGCAGCAGCAGCAGCGCAGCAGCAGCAGCAGCAGCAGCAGCGGCGGCGCAGCAGCAGCAGCAGCAGCGGCGCAGCAGCAGCGGCGCAGCAGCGCAGCAGCAGCAGCAGCGCAGCAGCAGCAGCGCAGCAGCAGCAGCAGCAGCAGCAGCAGCAGCAGCAGCAGCGCAGCAGCAGCAGCAGCGCTGCCAGTTAAGCTATCTGCTTTTCATCAACAAGTCCTCCGTTATTGGAAACTGATATACAAGCATAACTTTACCCCACACACGGTCCCAATATGGAATAATAGATGCATATTAATTAAGAGAAAATCTTTTTCTTTACAAAGAATGGATGGAGAAAGGTATCTGGTCCATTGTACATTTATTAGATAATTGTGGTAATATTTTAACATACAATGTTTTCATTGAAAAATACAATCTTGCTTGTACTAATAGGCAATAAAACACAGTAATTAAGGCAATCCCGCAAGAAATGATATTTTTTAATCAGACGTATGCTGACTTATACTGTGGTTATTCCACAGAAGCCCTCATTAGTTATAGATGGATGTAGCTTTTGGGATAAAAAATGCAATAATACATTATTAAGGTCTAGTCTCACTTCAGTTTGTTTCCCATCATCGTTATTTCTTTGCATATCAGGCCAATAACTGTCAGAAAGGCACAAATGTAAAATAAAAATGGAACATTCTACCAGTCGCTTTTCAATGTGTACCAAATTCAATCACACAATTTTATGGCATTATGGCCTTTTATGGCATTTAAAAAGAAGTGGATAACTTTGGAACTCTCCACAAATGGAAGGAGATGTTGATGGCATTCATCATTAGGGTGTTTCAAAATTAATATTACTTCCAAATATGCATTCAATTCATGACTGCTGACCTAAAAAAAAAAAAAACACCTCATCAACGTTTTTAAATTCCCTTCTGTTCTTCATTTTTTCAGAACCACAGGATCGAACGGGTGTGGCCTGAAGTGAACAACCAAGTCACCTATTCCTTGAAGGCAGCCTTGGTTCACCTTGTGGACCAAGAGGTTTTGAATATGGAAGACACCAGAGTATGATACTGTGTCTCAAACCTGACCTGTCAGGTTGCCAGTATCGGACTGCAGCAGTTTGTTGATGCTGGGAATTGTCACACAGTTCAAGGTATTTGATCCAACAACACGAAAAAAAAATTTCACTTGAACAATTTTGCCAGTAGGAGCTGACTCCTATTTAGCTTGCTGGGAGCTTGCTGCAAGGATTCCCTCTCTTCTTGCTCAACTTGCTCAACCCTCACTGTCACCTCACAGCTCTCCCTGCCCTTGCATAGCTCGCACAGCTCCCAGTGAGCATTTTTAATTTTAAAATAAGTGAAGTAGATCATGTCTATGTACAATGCATCTGGAAAGTATTCAGACCCCTTCACTTCTTCCACACTTTGTTGTGTTATAGACTTAATTTAAAATGGATTACATTTATATTTTTTCTCATCAATCAACACACAATACCCCATGATGACAAAGCAAAAGTCATTTTTTTGTGCAAATTATATATATATATATATAGTATATATAGGAAAATTAAAAACTGAATTATCTGATTTATATAAGTATTCATACTCTTTGTCATGACAAGGCAAAATTAGCTCACTATTTAGTTGCATATCATTTGCATGCCATAGCTTCCTGGTGTCTGTGACCTATCAACATCAGTTGGATGTTAAATAACCTAGGCATCCAACAATACTCTACTGTGGAATTACACTAGCCTGACGGCCAATAGAATCAGAGACGCAAGCAGGAACGAAGACAGAAGAATTCTTTCAGTGCAAGTAGATAAGCTTTAACAATAAATACTGATACTGTAATGTTAACAATGAATTACAGTATAACCGAAGCTGAACATCATATCCTAATGTAATAACAATAGCAAGTGAATTGTCATACTGTGCCAATATTTTTCTTAACCATGTAACAACTGCCCTGCCTTTTCAAACACCAGATGACTTCCCGATGTTATATTCTTTAGTGAGAATGGCCTACTCCTTCATCTAATCTGGCTAATATTTTGTGTGCATAGGTGCATGTGTGTGTGTTTTTGTTTTTTAACAACCAACTGTTTTCACAATAAACTTTATTCAAAAAGTTAATTTAACATTCTCTTTGTCTTGCTTAAGGCAAGGGGATTCCAAATGTCCTGGCCGAAGGTAGGTGTTGGGTGAAAGTGCCCTCAGAACTTCTAATTTGCCACAGCTGTCCTTGGTTAGGCTTTTCTGCTTAAAAAGGTCATAACATATCATCACTACCAAGAGTACATTAGTTAAATTGAGCACATAAATAGATATTTTCATACATGAGACATGACATAATATAAAAATTATAATATTATAATTATAATATTTACCACATTTATCATATTACAATCATTTTACATGTGTTGCATATGTGTATGTGTGCACGTGTGTATGGTCCCTAATTCATGGCAGTGTAAGTATGGAATATTTATGGGTGTGTGTGTCCATGTGTATGCATGTTCATCATGTTACATAAATGTTTTGCAGACTGGCAAAAAAAAAAAAAGTTCTGAGTCTTTGATAAAAAAAGGTTTATTTGGTAGTAGCCTATTTTAATAGCTGGTATTACGTGAAGAGTAAAATTAGTCAGTAACGCCACATGTAATGATAGAGGAATGTAGATTTAATTTAAAATGTCATTTTAAAATTATTATTATTGTTTAGAACCATGTCAATGTTGTGGGTGATGGGGAGCTCTGTTGGTGACTTTATAGATCTTTATTTGGGTAGGGAGTATGGAATAGGGGTAACAGTTTCCAAAATATTAATTAATGCCACTCAACTAAAATAATATCACTATATATCATACTAACTAGCTAACTTTAGCTTAATCTGAAGGTATAGGCAACCAATTCATCCACAAAATCCCTCGTTCTCCTGACATTAAAGTTTTCACGCATTTCACTTTTATTTTAACAGTTTAATTCTACTTCTGGTTCACCCTCATTCATATCAGTCACCTGTGGTCTTCAATTCACAAGGGAAAAATGAGCCGTTTTTTTCCACTTTGTTCCATTTGATTTTCAATGTTAGAGGACACTAAATAAATGAAAAACTGAACCAAAAACAAAATACGGCTCTAACGGGAAAAGGTATTATACTTGTAAGTTATACTGGTACCCTGACCCTTGAAGGTGTGTCTTTTAACTGATGATCTGCTTGTCTTGAGTCAAAAAGCAGTGGCTTGCATACATCATGGCTGTGACTAATGGTCAAAGTCGCAGCTGTAAAACGGCAGATAGACAACTTTCATTTGCCATAAATTCTTCCCAAAAATAGCCCCCCATTATTTTGTTATTTAAAAGCTTTTAATATGCAGCAGCAGCAGCAGCATCAGGAAATGTTTTCATCTGCAGTAACTTAATACGGCTCTGATACAGCTGAAAGCGATCAGGAAACAGTAAAATAAAGGAGATTTCTGAAAGTACAAACAGGGACACAGGAGAGAAACTAATATTCAAACCACAGAGATTCAGTTAGAAGCTACAAACGTACTGAGAGCTGAACACACAGAGGCTTTTAAGAATTTCTTTCACTCTGGTCTCCAATACAGACGTGTTGAGTCTCACAACACAGCTTATTTGAGGGGGAGAAGCGGGGAGAAGGGGGGGTCGTCATGGGTTGGCCTCGGTTGGCAAGATGTCACTGATACCAGATACGCTTGGAGGCAGGTCGGGCACGCTTTAGCTTGAAAACAATAGGTTCCTTGCACTTTCAGTGCCATAGGCCATTGGGCCCATGGCACTTTCGTGCTTGGGCCCTGACAATAATAATCTCTACAAAAACAATAGGTTCCTCGTACTTACAGTGCCAGGGACTGTTGGGCCCCTGGCACTGAAAGTGCTTGGCCCCTAATAATAATAATAATAATAATAATAATAATAATTCTTAGAAAAACAATAGGGCAGTTGCACCACTCAGTGCTCGGGCCCTAATAATCTCTACAAAAACAATAGGTTCCCTCACTTTCAGTGTTAGGGACCGTTGGGCCCTGGCACTTTTGTGCTCAGGCCCTAATAATAAAAATAATAATAATAATGATAATCTCTACAAAAACAATAGGTTCCTTGCACTTTGTGGTCAGGCCCTAATTAACAGGCCCTCGCACCTTGCATGTGTCGAAGGGAGCAGCAGCCATAGTATTGCTACTGGAGGTCAGTTGACACTGCTCTGAAGTTTCAGGATTATCAGATACTGTGTGATTGGGTAAAATATTATTTCCTGTGAGCAGTATGTGGCGTTGGAGATGACATATTGGAAATTGTTTATATATTTGATGAACTATATGTATGTATTTAGGCTTTACTTCCTGTTTCCCGTAGGCAGTACTACATAAGTGAAATATTAATGCAGCAATACATTTACCATAGGGCAACTGACATGGATATATATTTTCATAAATATTGGACATCGCATGTAGGGTCCACTAGTGGACTGTGTCCACTATGTGGCGCTAGAGAACACCCACTAATGATAGGTCATGTTGCTCATTCAACAAATTAAATTCCTACAATTATAAATGAACAATTAAAATTAAATCACAATTCATTTAAATGATGGCCTATTATGAAAACTGGGAAATGTACCATCTGAGTTATCATTTGTATGATATTTTATATACTGTATATATGTTTATGTTCAAAATTTTTATGTTTTACTTAGAGTGAAGTCACCTGGACTTCTGCATCTTTTCTACTCTTTATGTCAAGAAGAGTTGGTCCTCCTTAACATTGTTGAAGTTGTGTGTGGCTCTCTTTTTCTCTAGTTTGGTTCAATTCCTCCATTAAAGCAAGACTACACTGACCCTCAGTGGTTCCAGACTGACAGTACACACTATATGTGGCATATTTTCATCTCGCTTCAGAGTTCTGTCACTGATCTTAAATAAATGTGCAATATATGTATTTGATGGTCATCACCAAATTGTGATTCTTTACTTGTTGAGTTTTATCATATAAGTAATGAACACTAGATGATCAGCCACAGTTACTTACAGAACAACAACTTTTTGACTGGAACTGGAACTTTTTATTTACATAAAGTGCTTCCAAAGTGTAAAAGCCAAAGCAACTGAAATAGTGCAAAATCACAATATCTTCAATCATCTATGTCCCCCTGCTGCCTCAGATCTTTCTATTCAGATCATCATTGGCTGACGAGCCACAGAGATGAGCATCTGTGCTTCCTCCACATAGGAATTCCACTCATGAAGGTGCTTGTTTGCCTGGTATACATTCATATTTCAAACAAAAATTGGTCTCTAGTATTGTAGTTGGTGAAATGCCCATTTACCAATGTACCAAATTCCAAAATCACTCTGCTCAGCTCCGGCCAGAGGCAAACATAAGTACTGTCACAGCCACATGCAATAGTTTGTACCATTTTTCCTCATTTTTATATCTTTCTACACTGGGGACATGTATGTTGCTGATATGACATCATTATCAAGTGCAGGTCACTGGTTCATCAGTGCTGCAGTGATTAAGTTCATTGATTCAGAGGTAGAGGTAGAGAGTGGATCATCACTATGGTAAGGATCCTCTCCCTCTCCTTAACTGAGGAGCAATTAGAAGAACACCTTAATCAAACCACCTCTGTGGAGAGCTGCAAATCTAAATGTCAAATCTCCAATAGGGCTATAAAGGTGGATGGTGGTTCATTGTAGGCTAAGTTGACAGCTGAGAGGTGTTACTTATACTCTGCCCCCTGTTAGAAAAACCTTTCAGTTTAATGCATTCCAATACAACACTACCACCAACTACAGGTCCATAAATGACCACAGAGTTTAATCAACTCCTCTCTGACACAGTTTCAACAAACACAAAACAGAACAGCTTGCTCCAATAAATACCATACTAATTTAAATATTGCATATATATTAGCACTTTTGCTTGCTGTCAGTTTAAAAGTTCAATATACCAAACAGCTGGGAATCAGTTTTCATTGCACTGCTCAGGCGTCCCAGGATGTCCTAATTCGAGGCCTGCTGATCCTCATCTGTGGAAAGAAAAAAAAAGCACAGAAATAATTGTTGAGTTCAGAAAAACTTCAGTGTGCCCAAACAGCACTAAACACTGATCTTCTGTGCTTCTGTGGATGTGCACTGACCGACTGGTTGAAGGAGATGTCCCTGTGGGGTAGGGCTGGGCTGGCAGACTGAGAGTGTCCAATGTGAGAAAATAAAGTATTGTGTCTGGGTGCTGTTTGTGACGCAGAGTAGTCAGTGTTAGAGATGCTCAATGAAGGGCTGGGCTGTCTGTCAGTATGTGATGATGGTTGATTCAGCTGGTAGACAGGTACATGTCCTCTGTAAACACCTGAGTCCTCTCTGTGGCTGGCTGATTCTTCATGTGTGAAGGAAGGGTTTCTGTAATCTCCTAAAAATAGCACAACAAGAAGAGGTCATGGGAGAATCACATACATTCCTCTAGAATCAATTCCAGTTTACTGTAAAGTAATGCAAAAATGACTAACTTATAGATCTAAAATTTCTTTGGCAGTTTAAGGATACTTAAGGATACTACTTGTCATGAAATGTACACAGAAACCTAGCATTTTTTTTTGCCATTTTTTTGTATGGTCATTTTGGAAAAAAACAAAATCTCAACTCAAGGTCCACTCAATTTCTCTCAGGAGCTTTCAACTGCTGTTAAGTGATCTGCCTGAAACAGATGAGGTTTTCCCAAGGTGACCTTTCACACTCAGTGAGTTTTGGTAATTTGATTAATTGTAATTTGGTCAATATGGGAATATGCAATACTTTAGCACAATATCAACACACAAAAGTAGCCTTATGTTAAGGGCCTTAAGTTGAGTCTTTTTTGAAATTGGTCCAGTATTGAGTGAGAGCGCACAGGCATTGCACAGGCAGTTGTGCAATGTAATCCTGGCAATTGCACCTGGTCAATGTACGTCCACTAAAAGTGTTTGTTTTTGCCACTGATAGGCTCAGATTGTTGTTATAAGTGTCTGACAACATTATGGAAAGGACCATACAGAGAAATAAAACGTTTTTCTTTACCTTTTGGTTGATCCGGTCTGTTTGTTAAGATGTCTAATCAAGTCTCTCTCAAGGAGAAGTCTTGTTCTCGCAAAAGTTGAGTTGTTGTCGAAATCAGCTAAATATTGAAAGAGTTGGAGAGAGTAGTGCCGGGAGGAGTTTGTTGTGTTGGAGTACAGAAAGCATAGCTTAGTGTTATCTAAAAGATTCATGGCTGTCATGGCTGAATAATTAGCTAATTTCGATAACAACTCAACTCTCACAAGATTTCAGAACAAGACCTCTCCTTGAGTGAGATTTGGTTAGATGCAATAACGAACAGACTCGATCAAGCGAAAGGTAGGCTGAAAAATACCAAAGTTTCCCTTTAAGCTTCACAAATCTCTGACGGTGTTTCAAATAAAACTAAAATAAAGTTTGATTGATTAATAAAAACGGTAGGTGCTGCACCAGGAGAGAGGTAATAAAAATTTAACTTCACCATTGCCTCCAAAATGCAGGTATGACTGTGTATGTGTAAATTAAACTTACCAGCATTATATGTGTCAGCCGAACTGTTTGACCTGGACCACTCAAACTCCTCATTCAGCAACTCGTTCACCAGCTTATTTTTAATATCTCCTCTCCTGCACACACAGGGCAACATTTTATCATTTCAGCTTGCATTATAAAAGGTGTGCAGAACATGTTCATCATCCCCATGGTATCAAAGTTCTTTTTTTATTTTTCTCTTTTTTTATTTATTTTTTTACTGAGAAACAGGTTTAGATTCGTGGTAAGAGTACGCAGACAGTAACACAGTCTTCTGAACAAATATTCTACTTGCATTAAATGTCATTTTTGCACTAACTAAATACTACAGGAACAATGGAGTAGATAACTAATAGTTAATTGATTATATTCTTACAGTTAAGTCCAATCAATAAATGGTTACTAGTATCTTGAATCCATTTCAAGAACATTCTCTAAAATCAAGTGGTAAAATCTATGGTGTACTATGTAATTGCTGTATAAAACTGATACTGCAGACTGCTTTTCACACAGTGAAAAAAAAAAAATAGACTTTTTAGTGACACATTATAATACGTTTATAGTAAGAGTTATGCAGGTTATCTGCATTGGACCATACAGGTATACAGTATACAGTAAAAATAAAGTCTGACTAGGTTTGTTTATTTCTCAGAAAGAGAAGAAATATCAAACTGTTGCATTAGTTTAATTAGTCCAGTTATTTAAATATATTTTACAATCAAAATCTGAGGCACTAATGTCTGCCTCACTTGAAACACAGCATGCTCATGTAAGGAAGAATCATCGACATCATGGTGTAATGTTTCATGTACTTTCAAAGGCTGGAAAAAAAAAGAAACAATGATCTCCTACTCTAGAGTATCACATTTCTGATAACAGACAATAATGCCAGATTACAGCTCACCGTGTTTGTTTGTGTTTGTTGATCAGCACGTATGCAGTCAAGGCTCCCACAGTCACCATGAGACAAGCAAGGGTCACACTTAACCCAGCATAGAAAGCAGTTCTCTGTATAGGCAGTCTACAGTCATTACCCAAATACCAAGTGGCATTCACATTTTGACACCTGAAACAATGGAGGTAGAAGTTGAAGAAAGTTAAACAACAGTGAACGACACATCCAATAAGGCAGCAGCTCTAACAAACTTTTACTACAAAAAATTAATTATTAAGCATGAGGCAAATATTCTCCCAGTAAGGAAATAGTGAAAAGTAGAAATGTACTGAGAAGGGAAAACCTGTATAATGTCTATCAAAATGTGTTTTCTTTGGTACTACGACTGGGGAGCACCACAGTTTGAAATGTTAATATTCTACTCATAGTGGCTTTAATAGATTATGATTAACCACTAAAATTATGTCTAATTATTCTGGTGGCACACTCTATGGTTGAAGGCCTGAATATTGATGTCGCTCTGTCTGATGGTATTGCTCTGTCTGATGATATTGCTCTGTCTGATCATTTTTGCATTTTCCTTGAAATGTCTATCACTCCTGACACTCACATTAGATCTGAAACTGTTAACAAACAATATATCAATGAGAATACTGGTACACTGCCAACTTTTATCTCAGCCTCTGTTGATGATTTCCTAGAAAATTTTAACTCTAAAATCATGAATGGTATTGATGTAATGCAACTCTTAGGGTGAAATTACACCTTTCTGCATCTGTAAAAAAACGGAAAAAAGAGTGCTGAAAAGCTGAGTGTGAATGCCGAAAAACTAAGCTGCACATTCACTATGACATCAATAAAGACAGACTTCATTCCTATAATCTGCAATTGAAAAATGCTAGGCAATCTTTCTTCTTGGACATCGTCAACAGAAACATTAACAATGCACGCACCTTATTTGCCACAGTTGAAAGACTGACCAACCCCCCCAGCACAGATAGCCCCTGAACTCCTTTCAATGGATAAATGCAATGACTTTGCTTTTTTCTTTAGAGACAAAATTTCAAAACATTAGACTATCAGCAGTTCCACATTGAACATAAATGTGTCACCACTACTTCCACATAAAAGTAACTTGATAAACATGAACCAGTTTAATGCCATTGATAACAAAACTCTAGAGGAAACAATATCTTAAACTATCAACATGCTGCCTTGAAACTCTCCCAACAAGCTTTCTCAAAAATGTTTATAGCTGCCTGGTGACTGACTTACTCCAAATAGTTAACAGCTCCCTCCTTTCAGGCATTTTTCCAAAGGCCTTAAAAACTGCAGTCATTAAGCCTCTACTAAAAAGGAGTAGCCTGGATGCTTAGCAACTACAGACCCATATCAAATATACCCTTTATGAGTAAAATAATTGAAAAAGTTGTTTACCAACAAATTAACTTTTTAACTTCTAATGGTCTTTGTGACAAATTCCCATCAGGTTATCAACCCCATCACAGCACCAAAACTGCGCTTATTACAGTTCTAAATGACATTCGCATGAACACCAATGCAGGCAAAATTTCAGTTCTTGTGCTACTCGATCTCAGCGCTACTTTTGACACTGTCAACCATTCAATACTATTAGATACACTGGAAAACTGGGCTGGACTCTCCAGCACAGTCTTAGACTGGTTTAGGTCCTATCTGCAAAACAGGGTGTACTTTGTTTCTATTGCCAACTACATGTCTGAGTGAGCTAGCATGATGTGTGGAGTACCTCAGGGTTCAATTCTTGTACCTCTCCTATTCAACCTCTATATGCTCCCACTATGCCAAATTATGCATTAAGAACAATGTTGCTTACCACAACTATGCGGATGATACTCAATTATACATAGCTCTTTCAAGAAGTGACTATGCTCCTCTTGACTAACCACATCTGTGCATTGATAAAATTAATGAGTGGATGTGCCACAATTTCCTCCAACTAAACAAAGACAAAACAGAAACAATTGTCTTTGGTGCTAAAAAAGGAAGGCTGAAAGTTTGTGCACATCCTGATTCCCTTTCTTTGAAGCCTAAAACCCAAGTCAGAAATTTTGGTGTGATTATTGACTGATTTAAATTTTAACTCCCCCATCAAGTCTATTACAAAACTGGCATTTTATCATTTTAAAAACATAGCAAGAATTAGAGGTTACAAGCCTAGACAAGATCTAGAAGACTAATTCATGCTTTCCTTTCCAGTAAGTTAGACTACTGTAATAGTCTTTTCTCAGACCTTCCCAAAAGAGCACTCATGCTGTTACATATCACACCAGTTCTCAGATCTTTGCATTGGCTACCAGTATCAACTTCAAAATATTGTTACTTGTCTATAAATCACTTAATAGTTTAGAGCCTAAGTACATCTCTGAATTGTTTCCACACTATGAACCCTCTAGACCTCTCAGGTCATCAGGGACCAGTCTGTTAAGTGTTTCATAGGATTAAAACAAACTTATTATGCTACACACAGCTGGAATAAACTTCTGGAAGATCTTATATGTGCCCTAATTCTGACTACTTTTAAGACTTTTATGTTCATTTCTGCTTTTAATTGCTCCTAATAATTGCATTCTGACTCTTAGACGCACTGTGACTTTCTACGGATTTTATTGCGTTTATTCTGTTTATGCTGTTTATATTTTTTTTATATATATATGCTCTGTTCTTCTATCTATTTTTATGTAAAGCACTTTGAATTGCCTCTGTGTATGAAACGTGCTATATAAATAAATAAAAACTTGCTTGGTATTGAAAAGAACAAGTGTCACTCTATGTTCTAAATTATTTACAAATTAAATTACTTATAGAGTCACAGGATCATAGATCACACTGCTATACTTTAAAAATAATCTGTTTTTGCTACCACAGATAGATAATGACTTTACGACCCCACAGAAAGGGCCCTTAAATGTTAATGTAACAATTGGGAGAAATATATACAAGGCATTGTGGTTACAATTTAAAATAGTACATTGTCTCAGTTTGGACTGAACAAGTAGTAATGCCAGGATGTTTTGGGGGTTTTCATTCTTGTCCTAAATAAGTGTTGTGCACCTTTTCAGCCACTAGAGAGAAATACACAATAACAAGTGCTGGTATTGATAATTTATGATTATTAACCATTATCCTTCGATAATATGTAACTGTTGGTCTTATTTAGCTGATATCTTATGACTATTTTACTTTGTGATAAATGTGTTGATTCTACTCGTGAATTATTTACCAATAAATTAACAAAACTCCACCAACACTTGGTGAAATAAAAAACAGACCATAAGTATTCTGTCAACCAAACTACAGCAGTAAGTCTGGTCAACTCCACATACAGGCAGGAATTGTATCCATAGATTAATGAACACTGCATGTACTGTCTGACTGACTGAGCCCCAAAGTTAGTTCATACATACAGTATGTTCAGGAGCTGTAATCACCTGCATGTGAGTCGAGTCGAGCATACAGGTTTGCAGAAGTACTGGATGATCTCAGCAGAGCGAGCAAATCAGAGTTTGTACAGCTACATGAAGCCCCCCCAAAAAGCCCAACCTCCCCTTAAAGTAACCTACTCGGTTACGAGTAACCTACTCGAGTACTCAAGTGACTTTGTAGCACTGTTTAAAGGTGTAACGCTTCCATCTCGATCAAGGCATTTTGATTGATAGTATGCAAAACTGTCAATGTGCTAGTACAAGGCTATGTAATTTCCTGGAAATAGTACATACCAGTGAAGACCATACTGAACTTGGAAAAGTATAGGTTCAAATAATTTGTTTGTTCATTTCTTTGCAGCACAGATGTGAGGCAGGTTGTACATGTGTGTGGAGCATCAGAAAAAAAGCTTGTTTTTTTATCAGGTGATTATACAAAAAAGTTCATGAGTTTTAGAAAGCATGGTCAACTTACTCGCAAAGAGGTCCAGTATCCCTGTACACTCTGCAGATTCCCCTGTTGTAGCATGTTTTAGGACTTGAATGTTGACTGTAACATACAGTCACACACGTGATTGTTCCATCAATAGACACAGTTTCGTAATACTCAGCAACATCTGGATCAACCACAAACGTTTGACAAACAGCTGGAGGGATGAGAGGAAGAGGGAGAGAAACAAAGACATGAAATGTTCAGTAAGGTCACTGTCCAGCTTTTTCATATATACATGTACACTCAGTGGTTGCAGTGGTGCACCTGTCAACCAATTCCAGTGTTAATTCAAACATTGACCACATTGTCCAATTTGAATGCTTTAAATATTTAGTGGCAGAACACGATTTTCTGTTTGGGGATGCTGGCTCATTATGTTGGCTAGCAGGTGTACCTAACAATGTAGCTATATTAACCACACATAAATTTTAATGTCCCTTCATAAAACCAGACTTAATTGATCAATATTTTCATACTAGCAGTGAATCAAATGACTATGTGTAGTGGGAAAGGAATTTGTCACAACGATGAACCTGCAGAGAATTATCACCAACCCTTTTGGCTTTAAGGCAGGAATGACAAATAACTTTGCTGATTCATATTTTTTTGAACCTGAAGTGCTGAACAGTTTTGTTTAGTTCAATTAAAAGATTCATGATCACTGACTATGCAGTTAACTTGTTTTGTTTTTTTTAAGCTGAGTGATTGCATCAGGGTTCAAATGTACTCTACATTGGTACAAACACCAGTAAGTGAATGCATCACTGTTCATGACTAGGCCTATTCAAGCACTGTTATACTAATAATAATACTAATACTACTACTACTACTACTACTACTAATAATAACTTTATTTGTATAGCACCTTCCATACAAAAAATGCAACTCAAAGTGCTTTACAACAAAAGAAATTACATGCACCAAGTGCTTCACATTAAAAAAAACATCAGCAACAGATTGTTTCTGTTGGTTTTGCAGCCTTTCCGTAAGCTTTTAAGCAGAAAGTAACAAACTATAAATCCCAGCTGAGCAGACAATGGTGCTTTCAGTCACCAATGCTAAAAACTACTGTGATGCTTCAGTACGAGCAGTTCAGCTTGAGGATCTAGTGTTAAGATTTGTTCATTCATGTACTTAACATTGGTTTTGACTCTCATTGTCTTAATCTTCAGCCACAGAAGGCAGCTGTGTTCATAAAAAATGTCTTTCACACTGCATGCCCAGCACCAATGATATTTGACAATGTTAGTTTTAAAAAAGAAGCTAGCAAAGAAATTCAAGCATCTAGCATATCTATAGAGATCAAACTAGAGCTAAAAGGAGAGTAATTATTGATGTAAATTCATCAGGTGACCAGAAACACGACTCCAAATGAATGCTAATGTTGCTACATGTTTGCTAGATGTGTAAGAAGGCAACTGTTTGCGAACAACTTATAAGGCTAAAATATATGGTTATAGATTTGTCAGTGGCCAAAAATCTATTAAATCAATTGATGGAGTTTATTGCCCAAAACTTTTAACACTTAAGAGTGATTTTCAAACATCAACAACAGCACACACACACACACACACACACACACACACACACACACACACACACACTGATACTTACATTCCAAATTTGCCTCTGTTCTATTCACTGTGGGTAAAGCTGTGACATTGTAAGGACAATCTGAAAATTCAAAAAAACAAAAAATGACCCTGCATTATACATGCATATATAGTATGTTATATGTTGTCAGCAGAAAAAATATTCATTAACAGTTTTTGATCAATGGAAAAGGGAAAATATGGAAATTGATCAAATTGTCTTTCTAGGCAACCTGGTGACAATCACAGTTGTAACATTAAGCAACAATGGTTGTTGGTAATAAAAGAAAAAAGTTATTATTTGAATACTGTTCTGATCTCATGGTTTGCTAACTGTACATACATGTACAGTGGAGACCAAAAGTCTGAGACCACTATTCAAGGTTCTTCTATTTTGCATTTCTTTCGAATGTAATACAATTTTTTTCATTACAAAAGATAACATCAGCTTAGCAATTTGAGTGAAAAGTTGAATCTTTGAAAAATGTACATGAAATTCAGAATATCTTAGTCTT
The DNA here is from genome assembly GCA_038419695.1 of Scomberomorus guttatus. Taxonomy (NCBI): domain Eukaryota; kingdom Metazoa; phylum Chordata; class Actinopteri; order Scombriformes; family Scombridae; genus Scomberomorus; species Scomberomorus guttatus. Next base: position 1,581,177 of record CM076467.1, on the reverse strand, counting down.
TGGTATATCCCCCTTTTGCTTTAATGACAGCATGCACAAATAGTGCAGAATCTTAAATATTTCTTCTTCATTTTACATGTCATAACTTCTTGTGTTTTTAAACGTTTCTGAGTCCTCAAAAAGTTTGAGGACCCAGAGGATATTTCCAGGTTTATGTAAAAAATATTAGAAATGTTCAATGTGATCTCAGACTTTTGGACCCCACTTGTATGTGATTATGTATTGATTTTCTGTCTTACCTGATGCACAGTGAAAAAGCTTGTCAACAGCCTCCTGAACTGCTTTTAAGTCATCCACATATAGTTGTTCAGAGCTGCTGTTGTTTGGAATTGCCAAAACCACATCATGTGTGACACTAACACTGAGGACAAAGAATTTCATATAACATGTCAGTACATTTTAAGTAAAGTAGGTGAGGTTATTTACTTTTATACATTTCCTATTTTTCCAATCATTATTATTGTTTTTTTAATACACCTGTTTCATCAGCATAAATCAAAAAGTGAGGACAGCTTTATTAAATTCACCCAAAATAGTCAGACACTGCAGAAAGAACCAAGTAATTAATCAAATCCTAAGGATAATTCCACTCTCAAGGTCAAGGGACCGCTGCAAGGCGAGGGTCAAGTGACAAACTGAGGTGTCAGTATCTACTTTTCAGTAGCATTGTTGTCTGCTTGTACAGTTGGAAGGTAACTGTTTCACCTCTTTTTTGAAAGTTTTGAAAAAGAAGTAACTTGTCAGTGTCATTGAATGTTATCAATGCTTTTCTTTATTTGCTTGTGTTTTGTCCATTTGCATGTGTTCTCTAAAGTTGCAGTGCATTGTGTTCTGTCAGTCACTGTAGAAAGCAGCAGTCTGTATAAGCAGTGTTTGTGTATGAAACCCCACAGTCTTTTAAAATCTATTTGTGCAAAGAGGATACTGAAATTGCCCTTTCCTTGTCCTGCTGACAAATGCTGTGCACTTGTGGCACCAAAGATCAGCCAACAGCAGACAATAGTCTTCAGGCTCCACAAAAATCTGGCTTTTATCTTTAATTTTGAGCTCAGGAGAGATACTGAATTCAAGACTGAAATAGCCTGACAAAGGTTGCTCTTTGCTGAATAACTAGTTATCCTTTAAAAGTAAGATCAAACTGTCTACTAAAAGTCAGTGTGCAAGTGGAAAGTTTGCTTATTGAAGATTAAATTTGTCCCAGTTAACATGTTGCTACCATCAGAGAAAGTTGCCCAGTGCCTAATATATGTTGATATGCTAAGTAACTTTATTTTATCTTATCAGTATAAGATCATTAAGGGTGTCTGTTTTCTTCTTACACTTCTGCTCTTGATGTGATACTGTAGATAGCCATGGCTTCAGCTGATAATCTCATCTGAAATAAAAATAAATCAATTAATGGGCAATGTTAATCTTTGATCTCTGATTCAATACCTGGCTTGAAAGGTGTTTGCTTTACCTCTTCCACAATGTTATCTGAAAATCTGACCAAAGGGTCTCCACGGCTAAGAGAAAATAACAAGAGAAATGATCTTACAATAAGGCAACTTTGTGAATTACAGCACTGTTATATTAAAATGAAAACATTTATGTACAAACAAAACATTCATATGTAAAAAGAGGACAATTTCTGTGTACACATTGTATAGAATAATTCAATAATTAATGTTTTGCTCCTGACAAACTGTAAGTACATTACCTGACACTAGTTACCAGCACTTCTTCAAAGTTTGCTATCTTCTTTCCCAGGTAATATGTCTTCATCTGAAATAGTAAGAACATAACATAAATGATGCAGAATTACTAAAGAATGGATGAACAGCATGAGTCATACAAAATCATGTGTTTCCTAAATAGTCCTACTCTACATTAACTACTTTACTGTTGTGTACTGTAGTTTAGTTCAAAATCCTCAATGTGGTCTTTTTATCAATTATAACTTTTAATTTAGACGGTGGGTGTGTTTCATAATTTTAATATGTCAAATTTAAGTGTCATTTGACCATAAAAGAAAAGAATGCTTTACTAAGTTTTGCTTATGTGCTATATTGGTCACTTGGCAAAAACCTAAAAGTATTTAGATTATTTAAATCATTACCAATATCAGTTTGACTGATATTTTGGACCTAGACTTGGAAATTAAAACTTATTAAGCAAAGGTTTCTTATTCCCAAAAATGTTATGGTTTGCTAGCCTTGCTATTGTTTCAGCATATTGTTATGGTTGTGTAATTTGGTCAGAAACCTTCTGTCACCACCACTCGTCCTGCCGTCTCTTGCCATGGGAAGTAGTTGTGTGGTGATAGTGCTAAACAACCGACATCATTGCAACATACTGCAACATTCATATGATGGCATAGAGGTCACTGTATCTTGGAATTATACACTGAATGTTAAAAAAAATGCTTGCTAATATGGAATACAGTGTTCCCTAAATTCAAAAAAAGATTCCAGTACCTACATTGCTATAAACTAAAATAACTCATTCATTTAATTTACCTTGTTGGTGAAGTTTCCCACAAACTCTTTGTATTCAGCTGATGTTTTGTCATCATATTTTTCATTATATTCCTGATTGATCACCATATTAACTATGACTGACCTGTTGAGTTTAACTGCAAAGAGAATCAAACATATTAGACAACATGGATGAAAAATTTAGGACAACTTGTTAAAAAATTTGCTCAGAAACTTAAAAAACAGAGCTTGCAAGAGATCAACAGTATTAGTAAATGTAAATGTACCTGGCTCAACTTTTTCAACGAATTGGCAAAAAGTTCCACTAAATTCAGGGAGGCATGTGCAGTTGAATCCATTGAAATGTCCTCCATTTTGGCAGTTATAGGGTTCTACTGTTGTGATTAGTTGAGTGGTTGTTTGAGTTGTTGTCGTGGTAGGTGGTGTTGGTGGTGGTGTGGTTGGTGGGGTAGTTGATAAAATAGTGGGTGGTCCAGAAGGTAGGTCTGTTGGTGGAGTAGGTGTTATCACAGTCGGTGGTTCTGTTGAAGGCGAGGATGGTGGTCCACTTGTTTGGGTAGATGGTGGATAAGTTATAGTGGTTGTTTCAGCTGATGATGTGAATGTGCTAGATTCACGTGTTACTGTTTCAGTAGGACTAGTTGGTTCATGACCTGATGAAGTCTCAACTACGACAGTTGTTACTGAATCACTTAGACTAGTTGATTCAGAGAACAGAGTGGTCTCAGAAGGCCTGGAAGTTACGGTGTCCGTGGGACTGGTTTGCTCAGGTAGCATGGTGGTCATAGAAGGTTGAGATGTTATGTCGGTGGAACTGGTTGGTTCGAGTACTGATGTTGACTCTGCAGGCTCAGATGTTACTGAATCAGTTGGACCAGTTGATTCAGATATTGGCTGAGACGTTACCATTTCAGTTGGACTGGTTAATTCAGGTGCCAAGGTAGACTCAGAAGGCCCAGAAGTTACTGTTTCAGTGGGACTGGTTTGATCGGGTAGTGAGGTGGTTTCAGAAGGTTGAGATGTTATGTCAGTGGAACTGGTTGCGTCAGGTGCTGATGTTGTCTCTGCAGGCTCAGATGTTACTGAATCAGTTGGACCAGTTGATTCAGATGTTGGCTGAGACGTTACTATTTCAGTTGGACTGGTTAATTCAGGTGCCAATGTGGACTCAGAAGGCCCAGAAGTTACTGTTTCAGTGGGACTGGTTTGCTCGGGTAGTGACGTGGTCTCAGAGGGTTCAGATGTTATGTCAGTGGAACTGGTTGGTTCAGATGCTGATATTGTCTCTGCCGGATCAGATGTTACTGAATCAGTTAGACCAGTTGATTCAGACACAGACCCAGAAGTTGGTATTTCAGTTGGACTGGTTGGTTCAGGTGCCAAGGTGGACTCAAAAGACCCAGAAGTTACTGTTTCAGTGGGACTGGTTTGATCGGGTAGTGAGGTGGTCTCAGAAGGTTCAGATGTTACGTCAGTGGAACTGGTTGGTTCAAGTGCTGATGTTGTCTCTGCAGGCTCAGATGTTACTGAATCAGTTGGACCAGTTGATTCAGATGTTGGCTGAGACATTACTATTTCAGTTGGACTGGTTAGTTCTGCTACCAAGGTGGTCTCAGAAGGCCTGGAAGTTACTGTGTCTGTGGGACTGGTTTGCTCGGGTAGTGAGGTGGTCTCAGAAGGTTGAGATGTTACGTCAGTGGAACTGGTTGGTTCGAGTACTGATGTTGACTCTGCAGGCTCAGATGTTACTGAATCAGTTGGACCAGTTGATTCAGATATTGGCTGAGATGTTACTATTTCAGTTGGACTGGTGAATTCAGGTGCCAATGTCGACTCAGAAGGCCCAGAAGTTAGTGTTTCAGGGGGACTGGTTTGCTCGGGTGGTGAGGTAGTCTCAGAAGGTTGAGACGTTACGTCAGTGGAACTGGTTGGTTCAGGTGCTGATGTTGTCTCTGCAGGCTCAGATGTTATTGAATCAGTTGGACCAGTTGATTCGGACACAGACTCAGAAGTTACTATTTCAGTTGGACTGGTTATTTCCGATACCAAGGTGGTCTCAGATGGCCTAGAAGTTACTGTGTCAGTGGGACTGGTTGGTTCGAGTAGTGTAGTGGACTGGGAGGATGCAGATGTTACATCGGTGAAACTGGTTGATTCAGTTGCTGATGTTGTCTCTGCAGGCTCAGATGTTACTGAATCAGTTGGACCAGTTGATTCAGATGTTGGCTGAGATGTTACTATTTCAGTTGGACTGGTTAATTCAGGTGCCAATGTGGACTCAGCAGGCCCAGAAGTTAGTGTTTCAGTGGGACTGGTTTGCTCGGGTAGTGAGGTGGTCTCAGAAGGTTGAAATGTTATGTCAGTGGAACTGGTTGGTTCAGGTACTGATGTTGTCTCTTCAGGCTCAGATGTTACTGAATCAGTTGGACCAGTTGATTCAGATACAGGCTCAGAAGTTAGTATTTCAGTGGGACTGGTTTGTTCGGGTACTGAACTGGTCTTAGAAGGTTGCGATGTTACACCGGTGGAACTGGTTGGTTCGAGTACTGATGTTGTCTCTGCAGGCTCAGATGTTACTGAATCAGTTGGATAAGTTGATTCAGATGTGGGCTGAGACGTTACTATTTCAGTTGGACTGGTTAGTTCCGCTACCAAGGTGGTCTCAGAAGGCCTGGAAGTTACGGTGTCCGTGGGACTGGTTTGCTCAGGTAGCATGGTGGTCATAGAAGGTTGAGATGTTACGTCGGTGGAAGTGGTTGGTTCGAGTACTGATGTTGACTCTGCAGACTCAGATGTTACTGAATCAGTTGGACCAGTTGATTCAGATATTGGCTGAGATGTTACCATTTCAGTTGGACTGCTTAATTCAGGTGCCAATGTGGAATCAGATGGCCTAGAAGTTATTGTGTCAGTGGGACTGGTTGGTTCGAGTAGTGTAGTCGACTGGGAGGATGCAGATGTTACATCGGTGGAACTGGTTGATTCAGTTGCTGATGTTGTCTCTGCAGGCTCAGATGTTACTGAATCAGTTGGACCAGTTGATTCAGATATTGGCTGAGATGTTACCATTTCAGTTGGACTGGTTAATTCAGGTGCCAATGTGGAATCAGAAGGCCCAGAAGTTACTGTTTCAGTGGGACTGGTTTGATCGGGTAGTGAGGTGGTCTCAGAAGGTTGAGATGTTACGTCAGTGGAACTGGTTGGTTCAGGTGCTGATGTTGTCTCTGCAGGCTCAGATGTTATTGAATCAGTTGGACCAGTTGATTCGGACACAGACTCAGAAGTTACTATTTCAGTTGGACTGGTTATTTCCGATACCAAGGTGGTCTCAGATGGCCTAGAAGTTACTGTGTCAGTGGGACTGGTTGGTTCGAGTAGTGTAGTGGACTGGGAGGATGCAGATGTTACATCGGTGGAACTGGTTGATTCAGTTGCTGATGTTGTCTCTGCAGGCTCAGATGTTACTGAATCAGTTGGACCAGTTGATTCAGATGTTGGCTGAGACGTTACTATTTCAGTTGGACTGGTTAATTCAGGTGCCAATGTGGACTCAGCAGGCCCAGAAGTTAGTGTTTCAGTGGGACTGGTTTGCTCGGGTAGTGAGGTGGTCTCAGAAGGTTGAAATGTTATGTCAGTGGAACTGGTTGGTTCAGGTACTGATGTTGTCTCTTCAGGCTCAGATGTTACTGAATCAGTTGGACCAGTTGATTCAGACACAGACTCAGAAGTTGGTATTTCAGTTGGACTGGTTATTTCAGGTGCCAAGGTAGACTTAGAAGGCCCAGAAGTTACTGTTTCAGTGGGACTGGTTTGATCGGGTAGCATGGTGGTCATAGAAGGTTGAGATGTTACGTCAGTGGAACTGGTTGCGTCAGGTGCTGATGTTGTCTCTGCAGGCTCAGATGTTACTGAATCAGTTGGACCAGTTGATTCAGATGTTGGCTGAGATGTTACCATTTCAGTTGGACTGGTTAATTCAGGTGCCAATGTGGACTCAGAAGGCCCAGAAGTTACTGTTTCAGTGGGACTGGTTTGATCGGGTAGTGAGGTGGTCTCAGAAGGTTGAGATGTTATGTCAGTGGAACTGGTTGGTTCAGGTGCTGATGTTGTCTCTGCAGGCTCAGATGTTACTGAATCAGTTGGACCAGTTGATTCAGATGTTGGCTGAGACGTTACTATTTCAGTTGGACTGGTTAATTCAGGTGCCAATGTGGACTCAGCAGGCCCAGAAGTTAGTGTTTCAGTGGGACTGGTTTGCTCGGGTAGTGAGGTGGTCTCAGAAGGTTGAAATGTTATGTCAGTGGAACTGGTTGGTTCAGGTACTGATGTTGTCTCTTCAGGCTCAGATGTTACTGAATCAGTTGGACCAGTTGATTCAGATACAGGCTCAGAAGTTAGTATTTCAGTTGGACTGGTCAGTTCCGATACCAAGGTGGTCTCAGAAGGCCTGGAAGTTACTGTTTCAGTGGGACTGGTTTGTTCGGGTAGTGAACTGGTCTTAGAAGGTTGCGATGTTACACCGGTGGAACTGGTTGGTTCGAGTACTGATGTTGTCTCTGCAGGCTCAGATGTTACTGAATCAGTTGGATAAGTTGATTCAGATGTGGGCTGAGACGTTACTATTTCAGTTGGACTGGTTAGTTCCGCTACCAAGGTGGTCTCAGAAGGCCTGGAAGTTACGGTGTCCGTGGGACTGGTTTGCTCAGGTAGCATGGTGGTCTCAGAAGGTTGAGATGTTACTTCGGTGGAACTGGTTGGTTCGAGTACTGATGTTGATTCTGCAGGCTCAGATGTTACTGAATCAGTTGGACCAGTTGATTCAGACACAGACTCAGAAGTTGATATTTCAGTTGGACTGGTTATTTCAGGTGCCAAGGTAGACTTAGAAGGCCCAGAAGTTACTGTTTCAGTGGGACTGGTTTGATCGGGTAGTGAGGTGGTTTCAGAAGGTTGAGATGTTATGTCAGTGGAACTGGTTGCGTCAGGTGCTGATGTTGTCTCTGCAGGCTCAGATGTTACTGAATCAGTTGGACCAGTTGATTCAGATGTTGGCTGAGACATTACTATTTCAGTTGGACTGGTTAGTTCTGCTAACAAGGTGGTCTCAGAAGGCCTGGAAGTTACTGTGTCCGTGGGACTGGTTTGCTCGAGTAGTGAGGTGGTCTCAGAAGGTTGAGATGTTATGTCAGTGGAACTGGTTGGTTCGAGTACTGATGTTGTCTCTGCAGGCTCAGGTGTTACTGAATCAGTTGGACCAGTTGTTTCAGATGTTGACTGAGATGTTACTATTTCAGTTGGACTGGTTAATTCAGGTGCCAATGTTGACTCAGAAGGCCCAGAAGTTAGTGTTTCAGGGGGACTGGTTTGCTCGGGTGGTGAGGTAGTCTCAGAAGGTTGAGACGTTACGTCAGTGGAACTGGTTGGTTCAGGTGCTGATGTTGTCTCTGCAGGCTCAGATGTTACTGAATCAGTTGGACCAGTTGATTCGGACACAGACTCAGAAGTTACTATTTCAGTTGGACTGGTTATTTCCGATACCATGGTAGACTTAGAAGGCCCAGAAGTTAGTGTTTCAGTGGGACTGGTTTGATCGGGTAGTGAGGCGGTTTCAGAAGGTTGAGATGTTATGTCAGTGGAACTGGTTGCGTCAGGTGCTGATGTTGTCTCTGCAGGCTCAGATGTTACTGAATCAGTTGGACCAGTTGATTCAGATGTTGGCTCAGACGTTACTATTTCAGTTGGACTGGTTAATTCAGGTGCCAATGTGGACTCAGAAGGCCCAGAAGTTACTGTTTCAGTGGGACTGGTTTGATCGGGTAGTGAGGTGGTCTCAGAAGGTTGAGATGTTACGTCAGTGGAACTGGTTGGTTCGAGTACTGATGTTGTCTCTGCAGGCTCAGATGTTACTGAATCAGTTGGACCAGTTGTTTCAGATGTTGACTGAGATGTTACTATTTCAGTTGGACTGGTTAATTCAGGTGCCAATGTTGACTCAGAAGGCCCAGAAGTTAGTGTTTCAGGGGGACTGGTTTGCTCGGGTGGTGAGGTAGTCTCAGAAGGTTGAGACGTTACGTCAGTGGAACTGGTTGGTTCAGGTGCTGATGTTGTCTCTGCAGGCTCAGATGTTACTGAATCAGTTGAACCAGTTGATTCGGACGCAGACTCAGAAGTTACTATTTCAGTTGGACTGGTTATTTCCGATACCAAGGTGGTCTCAGATGGCCTAGAAGTTATTGTGTCAGTGGGACTGGTTGGTTCGAGTAGTGTAGTGGACTGGGAGGATGCAGATGTTACATCGGTGGAACTGGTTGATTCAGTTGCTGATGTTGTCTCTGCAGGCTCAGATGTTACTGAATCAGTTGGACCAGTTGATTCAGATATTGGCTGAGATGTTACCATTTCAGTTGGACTGGTTAATTCAGGTGCCAATGTGGAATCAGAAGGCCCAGAAGTTACTGTTTCAGTGGGACTGGTTTGATCGGGTAGTGAGGTGGTCTCAGAAGGTTGAGATGTTACGTCAGTGGAACTGGTTGGTTCAGGTGCTGATGTTGTCTCTGCAGGCTCAGATGTTACTGAATCAGTTGGACCAGTTGTTTCAGATGTTGACTGAGATGTTACTATTTCAGTTGGACTGGTTAATTCAGGTGCCAATGTTGACTCAGAAGGCCCAGAAGTTAGTGTTTCAGGGGGACTGGTTTGCTCGGGTGGTGAGGTAGTCTCAGAAGGTTGAGACGTTACGTCAGTGGAACTGGTTGGTTCAGGTGCTGATGTTGTCTCTGCAGGCTCAGATGTTATTGAATCAGTTGGACCAGTTGATTCGGACACAGACTCAGAAGTTACTATTTCAGTTGGACTGGTTATTTCCGATACCAAGGTGGTCTCAGATGGCCTAGAAGTTACTGTGTCAGTGGGACTGGTTGGTTCGAGTAGTGTAGTGGACTGGGAGGATGCAGATGTTACATCGGTGGAACTGGTTGATTCAGTTGCTGATGTTGTCTCTGCAGGCTCAGATGTTACTGAATCAGTTGGACCAGTTGATTCAGATGTTGGCTGAGACGTTACTATTTCAGTTGGACTGGTTAATTCAGGTGCCAATGTGGACTCAGCAGGCCCAGAAGTTAGTGTTTCAGTGGGACTGGTTTGCTCGGGTAGTGAGGTGGTCTCAGAAGGTTGAAATGTTATGTCAGTGGAACTGGTTGGTTCAGGTACTGATGTTGTCTCTTCAGGCTCAGATGTTACTGAATCAGTTGGACCAGTTGATTCAGATACAGGCTCAGAAGTTAGTATTTCAGTTGGACTGGTTATTTCCGATACCAAGGTGGTCTCAGATGGCCTAGAAGTTATTGTGTCAGTGGGACTGGTTGGTTCGAGTAGTGTAGTGGACTGGGAGGATGCAGATGTTACATCGGTGGAACTGGTTGATTCAGTTGCTGATGTTGTCTCTGCAGGCTCAGATGTTACTGAATCAGTTGGACCAGTTGATTCAGATATTGGCTGAGATGTTACCATTTCAGTTGGACTGGTTAATTCAGGTGCCAATGTGGAATCAGAAGGCCCAGAAGTTACTGTTTCAGTGGGACTGGTTTGATCGGGTAGTGAGGTGGTCTCAGAAGGTTGAGATGTTACGTCAGTGGAACTGGTTGGTTCAGGTGCTGATGTTGTCTCTGCAGGCTCAGATGTTACTGAATCAGTTGGACCAGTTGTTTCAGATGTTGACTGAGATGTTACTATTTCAGTTGGACTGGTTAATTCAGGTGCCAATGTTGACTCAGAAGGCCCAGAAGTTAGTGTTTCAGGGGGACTGGTTTGCTCGGGTGGTGAGGTAGTCTCAGAAGGTTGAGACGTTACGTCAGTGGAACTGGTTGGTTCAGGTGCTGATGTTGTCTCTGCAGGCTCAGATGTTATTGAATCAGTTGGACCAGTTGATTCGGACACAGACTCAGAAGTTACTATTTCAGTTGGACTGGTTATTTCCGATACCAAGGTGGTCTCAGATGGCCTAGAAGTTACTGTGTCAGTGGGACTGGTTGGTTTGAGTAGTGTAGTGGACTGGGAGGATGCAGATGTTACATCGGTGGAACTGGTTGATTCAGTTGCTGATGTTGTCTCTGCAGGCTCAGATGTTACTGAATCAGTTGGACCAGTTGATTCAGATGTTGGCTGAGACGTTACTATTTCAGTTGGACTGGTTAATTCAGGTGCCAATGTGGACTCAGCAGGCCCAGAAGTTAGTGTTTCAGTGGGACTGGTTTGCTCGGGTAGTGAGGTGGTCTCAGAAGGTTGAAATGTTATGTCAGTGGAACTGGTTGGTTCAGGTACTGATGTTGTCTCTTCAGGCTCAGATGTTACTGAATCAGTTGGACCAGTTGATTCAGATACAGGCTCAGAAGTTAGTATTTCAGTTGAACTGGTCAGTTCCGATACCAAGGTGGTCTCAGAAGGCCTGGAAGTTACTGTTTCAGTGGGACTGGTTTGATCGGGTAGTGAGGTGGTCTCAGAAGGTTGAGATGTTACGTCAGTGGAACTGGTTGGTTCAGGTGCTGATGTTGTCTCTGCAGGCTCAGATGTTACTGAATCAGTTGGACCAGTTGATTCGGACACAGACTCAGAAGTTACTATTTCAGTTGGACTGGTTATTTCCGATACCATGGTAGACTTAGAAGGCCCAGAAGTTACTGTTTCAGTGGGACTGGTTTGATCGGGTAGTGAGGCGGTTTCAGAAGGTTGAGATGTTATGTCAGTGGAACTGGTTGCGTCAGGTGCTGATGTTGTCTCTGCAGGCTCAGATGTTACTGAATCAGTTGGACCAGTTGATTCAGATGTTGGCTGAGACGTTACTATTTCAGTTGGACTGGTTAATTCAGGTGCCAATGTGGACTCAGAAGGCCCAGAAGTTACTGTTTCAGTGGGACTGGTTTGATCGGGTAGTGAGGTGGTCTCAGAAGGTTGAGATGTTACGTCAGTGGAACTGGTTGGTTCGAGTACTGATGTTGTCTCTGCAGGCTCAGATGTTACTGAATCAGTTGGACCAGTTGTTTCAGATGTTGACTGAGATGTTACTATTTCAGTTGGACTGGTTAATTCAGGTGCCAATGTTGACTCAGAAGGCCCAGAAGTTAGTGTTTCAGGGGGACTGGTTTGCTCGGGTGGTGAGGTAGTCTCAGAAGGTTGAGACGTTACGTCAGTGGAACTGGTTGGTTCAGGTGCTGATGTTGTCTCTGCAGGCTCAGATGTTACTGAATCAGTTGAACCAGTTGATTCGGACGCAGACTCAGAAGTTACTATTTCAGTTGGACTGGTTATTTCCGATACCAAGGTGGTCTCAGATGGCCTAGAAGTTATTGTGTCAGTGGGACTGGTTGGTTCGAGTAGTGTAGTGGACTGGGAGGATGCAGATGTTACATCGGTGGAACTGGTTGATTCAGTTGCTGATGTTGTCTCTGCAGGCTCAGATGTTACTGAATCAGTTGGACCAGTTGATTCAGATATTGGCTGAGATGTTACCATTTCAGTTGGACTGGTTAATTCAGGTGCCAATGTGGAATCAGAAGGCCCAGAAGTTACTGTTTCAGTGGGACTGGTTTGATCGGGTAGTGAGGTGGTCTCAGAAGGTTGAGATGTTACGTCAGTGGAACTGGTTGGTTCAGGTGCTGATGTTGTCTCTGCAGGCTCAGATGTTACTGAATCAGTTGGACCAGTTGTTTCAGATGTTGACTGAGATGTTACTATTTCAGTTGGACTGGTTAATTCAGGTGCCAATGTTGACTCAGAAGGCCCAGAAGTTAGTGTTTCAGGGGGACTGGTTTGCTCGGGTGGTGAGGTAGTCTCAGAAGGTTGAGACGTTACGTCAGTGGAACTGGTTGGTTCAGGTGCTGATGTTGTCTCTGCAGGCTCAGATGTTATTGAATCAGTTGGACCAGTTGATTCGGACACAGACTCAGAAGTTACTATTTCAGTTGGACTGGTTATTTCCGATACCAAGGTGGTCTCAGATGGCCTAGAAGTTACTGTGTCAGTGGGACTGGTTGGTTCGAGTAGTGTAGTGGACTGGGAGGATGCAGATGTTACATCGGTGGAACTGGTTGATTCAGTTGCTGATGTTGTCTCTGCAGGCTCAGATGTTACTGAATCAGTTGGACCAGTTGATTCAGATGTTGGCTGAGACGTTACTATTTCAGTTGGACTGGTTAATTCAGGTGCCAATGTGGACTCAGCAGGCCCAGAAGTTAGTGTTTCAGTGGGACTGGTTTGCTCGGGTAGTGAGGTGGTCTCAGAAGGTTGAAATGTTATGTCAGTGGAACTGGTTGGTTCAGGTACTGATGTTGTCTCTTCAGGCTCAGATGTTACTGAATCAGTTGGACCAGTTGATTCAGATACAGGCTCAGAAGTTAGTATTTCAGTTGGACTGGTTATTTCCGATACCAAGGTGGTCTCAGATGGCCTAGAAGTTATTGTGTCAGTGGGACTGGTTGGTTCGAGTAGTGTAGTGGACTGGGAGGATGCAGATGTTACATCGGTGGAACTGGTTGATTCAGTTGCTGATGTTGTCTCTGCAGGCTCAGATGTTACTGAATCAGTTGGACCAGTTGATTCAGATATTGGCTGAGATGTTACCATTTCAGTTGGACTGGTTAATTCAGGTGCCAATGTGGAATCAGAAGGCCCAGAAGTTACTGTTTCAGTGGGACTGGTTTGATCGGGTAGTGAGGTGGTCTCAGAAGGTTGAGATGTTACGTCAGTGGAACTGGTTGGTTCAGGTGCTGATGTTGTCTCTGCAGGCTCAGATGTTACTGAATCAGTTGGACCAGTTGTTTCAGATGTTGACTGAGATGTTACTATTTCAGTTGGACTGGTTAATTCAGGTGCCAATGTTGACTCAGAAGGCCCAGAAGTTAGTGTTTCAGGGGGACTGGTTTGCTCGGGTGGTGAGGTAGTCTCAGAAGGTTGAGACGTTACGTCAGTGGAACTGGTTGGTTCAGGTGCTGATGTTGTCTCTGCAGGCTCAGATGTTATTGAATCAGTTGGACCAGTTGATTCGGACACAGACTCAGAAGTTACTATTTCAGTTGGACTGGTTATTTCCGATACCAAGGTGGTCTCAGATGGCCTAGAAGTTACTGTGTCAGTGGGACTGGTTGGTTTGAGTAGTGTAGTGGACTGGGAGGATGCAGATGTTACATCGGTGGAACTGGTTGATTCAGTTGCTGATGTTGTCTCTGCAGGCTCAGATGTTACTGAATCAGTTGGACCAGTTGATTCAGATGTTGGCTGAGACGTTACTATTTCAGTTGGACTGGTTAATTCAGGTGCCAATGTGGACTCAGCAGGCCCAGAAGTTAGTGTTTCAGTGGGACTGGTTTGCTCGGGTAGTGAGGTGGTCTCAGAAGGTTGAAATGTTATGTCAGTGGAACTGGTTGGTTCAGGTACTGATGTTGTCTCTTCAGGCTCAGATGTTACTGAATCAGTTGGACCAGTTGTTTCAGATACAGGCTCAGAAGTTAGTATTTCAGTTGAACTGGTCAGTTCCGATACCAAGGTGGTCTCAGAAGGCCTGGAAGTTACTGTTTCAGTGGGACTGGTTTGATCGGGTAGTGAGGTGGTCTCAGAAGGTTGAGATGTTACGTCAGTGGAACTGGTTGGTTCAGGTGCTGATGTTGTCTCTGCAGGCTCAGATGTTACTGAATCAGTTGGACCAGTTGATTCGGACACAGACTCAGAAGTTACTATTTCAGTTGGACTGGTTATTTCCGATACCATGGTAGACTTAGAAGGCCCAGAAGTTACTGTTTCAGTGGGACTGGTTTGATCGGGTAGTGAGGCGGTTTCAGAAGGTTGAGATGTTATGTCAGTGGAACTGGTTGCGTCAGGTGCTGATGTTGTCTCTGCAGGCTCAGATGTTACTGAATCAGTTGGACCAGTTGATTCAGATGTTGGCTGAGACGTTACTATTTCAGTTGGACTGGTTAATTCAGGTGCCAATGTGGACTCAGAAGGCCCAGAAGTTACTGTTTCAGTGGGACTGGTTTGATCGGGTAGTGAGGTGGTCTCAGAAGGTTGAGATGTTACGTCAGTGGAACTGGTTGGTTCGAGTACTGATGTTGTCTCTGCAGGCTCAGATGTTACTGAATCAGTTGGACCAGTTGTTTCAGATGTTGACTGAGATGTTACTATTTCAGTTGGACTGGTTAATTCAGGTGCCAATGTTGACTCAGAAGGCCCAGAAGTTAGTGTTTCAGGGGGACTGGTTTGCTCGGGTGGTGAGGTAGTCTCAGAAGGTTGAGACGTTACGTCAGTGGAACTGGTTGGTTCAGGTGCTGATGTTGTCTCTGCAGGCTCAGATGTTACTGAATCAGTTGGACCAGTTGTTTCAGATGTTGACTGAGATGTTACTATTTCAGTTGGACTGGTTAATTCAGGTGCCAATGTTGACTCAGAAGGCCCAGAAGTTAGTGTTTCAGGGGGACTGGTTTGCTCGGGTGGTGAGGTAGTCTCAGAAGGTTGAGACGTTACGTCAGTGGAACTGGTTGGTTCAGGTGCTGATGTTGTCTCTGCAGGCTCAGATGTTACTGAATCAGTTGGACCAGTTGATTCGGACACAGACTCAGAAGTTACTATTTCAGTTGGACTGGTTATTTCCGATACCATGGTAGACTTAGAAGGCCCAGAAGTTAGTGTTTCAGTGGGACTGGTTTGATCGGGTAGTGAGGCGGTTTCAGAAGGTTGAGATGTTATGTCAGTGGAACTGGTTGCGTCAGGTGCTGATGTTGTCTCTGCAGGCTCAGATGTTACTGAATCAGTTGGACCAGTTGATTCAGATGTTGGCTCAGACGTTACTATTTCAGTTGGACTGGTTAATTCAGGTGCCAATGTGGACTCAGAAGGCCCAGAAGTTACTGTTTCAGTGGGACTGGTTTGATCGGGTAGTGAGGTGGTCTCAGAAGGTTGAGATGTTACGTCAGTGGAACTGGTTGGTTCGAGTACTGATGTTGTCTCTGCAGGCTCAGATGTTACTGAATCAGTTGGACCAGTTGTTTCAGATGTTGACTGAGATGTTACTATTTCAGTTGGACTGGTTAATTCAGGTGCCAATGTTGACTCAGAAGGCCCAGAAGTTAGTGTTTCAGGGGGACTGGTTTGCTCGGGTGGTGAGGTAGTCTCAGAAGGTTGAGACGTTACGTCAGTGGAACTGGTTGGTTCAGGTGCTGATGTTGTCTCTGCAGGCTCAGATGTTACTGAATCAGTTGAACCAGTTGATTCGGACGCAGACTCAGAAGTTACTATTTCAGTTGGACTGGTTATTTCCGATACCAAGGTGGTCTCAGATGGCCTAGAAGTTATTGTGTCAGTGGGACTGGTTGGTTCGAGTAGTGTAGTGGACTGGGAGGATGCAGATGTTACATCGGTGGAACTGGTTGATTCAGTTGCTGATGTTGTCTCTGCAGGCTCAGATGTTACTGAATCAGTTGGACCAGTTGATTCAGATATTGGCTGAGATGTTACCATTTCAGTTGGACTGGTTAATTCAGGTGCCAATGTGGAATCAGAAGGCCCAGAAGTTACTGTTTCAGTGGGACTGGTTTGATCGGGTAGTGAGGTGGTCTCAGAAGGTTGAGATGTTACGTCAGTGGAACTGGTTGGTTCAGGTGCTGATGTTGACTCAGAAGGCCCAGAAGTTAGTGTTTCAGGGGGACTGGTTTGCTCGGGTGGTGAGGTAGTCTCAGAAGGTTGAGACGTTACGTCAGTGGAACTGGTTGGTTCAGGTGCTGATGTTGTCTCTGCAGGCTCAGATGTTACTGAATCAGTTGAACCAGTTGATTCGGACGCAGACTCAGAAGTTACTATTTCAGTTGGACTGGTTATTTCCGATACCAAGGTGGTCTCAGATGGCCTAGAAGTTATTGTGTCAGTGGGACTGGTTGGTTCGAGTAGTGTAGTGGACTGGGAGGATGCAGATGTTACATCGGTGGAACTGGTTGATTCAGTTGCTGATGTTGTCTCTGCAGGCTCAGATGTTACTGAATCAGTTGGACCAGTTGATTCAGATATTGGCTGAGATGTTACCATTTCAGTTGGACTGGTTAATTCAGGTGCCAATGTGGAATCAGAAGGCCCAGAAGTTACTGTTTCAGTGGGACTGGTTTGATCGGGTAGTGAGGTGGTCTCAGAAGGTTGAGATGTTACGTCAGTGGAACTGGTTGGTTCAGGTGCTGATGTTGTCTCTGCAGGCTCAGATGTTACTGAATCAGTTGGACCAGTTGTTTCAGATGTTGACTGAGATGTTACTATTTCAGTTGGACTGGTTAATTCAGGTGCCAATGTTGACTCAGAAGGCCCAGAAGTTAGTGTTTCAGGGGGACTGGTTTGCTCGGGTGGTGAGGTAGTCTCAGAAGGTTGAGACGTTACGTCAGTGGAACTGGTTGGTTCAGGTGCTGATGTTGTCTCTGCAGGCTCAGATGTTATTGAATCAGTTGGACCAGTTGATTCGGACACAGACTCAGAAGTTACTATTTCAGTTGGACTGGTTATTTCCGATACCAAGGTGGTCTCAGATGGCCTAGAAGTTACTGTGTCAGTGGGACTGGTTGGTTCGAGTAGTGTAGTGGACTGGGAGGATGCAGATGTTACATCGGTGGAACTGGTTGATTCAGTTGCTGATGTTGTCTCTGCAGGCTCAGATGTTACTGAATCAGTTGGACCAGTTGATTCAGATGTTGGCTGAGACGTTACTATTTCAGTTGGACTGGTTAATTCAGGTGCCAATGTGGACTCAGCAGGCCCAGAAGTTAGTGTTTCAGTGGGACTGGTTTGTTCGGGTAGTGAGGTGGTCTCAGAAGGTTGAAATGTTATGTCAGTGGAACTGGTTGGTTCAGGTACTGATGTTGTCTCTTCAGGCTCAGATGTTACTGAATCAGTTGGACCAGTTGATTCAGATACAGGCTCAGAAGTTAGTATTTCAGTTGGACTGGTCAGTTCCGATACCAAGGTGGTCTCAGAAGGCCTGGAAGTTACTGTTTCAGTGGGACTGGTTTGATCGGGTAGTGAGGTGGTCTCAGAAGGTTGAGATGTTACGTCAGTGGAACTGGTTGGTTCAGGTGCTGATGTTGTCTCTGCAGGCTCAGATGTTACTGAATCAGTTGGACCAGTTGTTTCAGATGTTGACTGAGATGTTACTATTTCAGTTGGACTGGTTAATTCAGGTGCCAATGTTGACTCAGAAGGCCCAGAAGTTAGTGTTTCAGGGGGACTGGTTTGCTCGGGTGGTGAGGTAGTCTCAGAAGGTTGAGACGTTACGTCAGTGGAACTGGTTGGTTCAGGTGCTGATGTTGTCTCTGCAGGCTCAGATGTTATTGAATCAGTTGGACCAGTTGATTCGGACACAGACTCAGAAGTTACTATTTCAGTTGGACTGGTTATTTCCGATACCAAGGTGGTCTCAGATGGCCTAGAAGTTACTGTGTCAGTGGGACTGGTTGGTTTGAGTAGTGTAGTGGACTGGGAGGATGCAGATGTTACATCGGTGGAACTGGTTGATTCAGTTGCTGATGTTGTCTCTGCAGGCTCAGATGTTACTGAATCAGTTGGACCAGTTGATTCAGATGTTGGCTGAGACGTTACTATTTCAGTTGGACTGGTTAATTCAGGTGCCAATGTGGACTCAGCAGGCCCAGAAGTTAGTGTTTCAGTGGGACTGGTTTGCTCGGGTAGTGAGGTGGTCTCAGAAGGTTGAAATGTTATGTCAGTGGAACTGGTTGGTTCAGGTGCTGATGTTGTCTCTTCAGGCTCAGATGTTACTGAATCAGTTGGACCAGTTGATTCAGATACAGGCTCAGAAGTTAGTATTTCAGTTGAACTGGTCAGTTCCGATACCAAGGTGGTCTCAGAAGGCCTGGAAGTTACTGTTTCAGTGGGACTGGTTTGATCGGGTAGTGAGGTGGTCTCAGAAGGTTGAGATGTTACGTCAGTGGAACTGGTTGGTTCAGGTGCTGATGTTGTCTCTGCAGGCTCAGATGTTACTGAATCAGTTGGACCAGTTGATTCGGACACAGACTCAGAAGTTACTATTTCAGTTGGACTGGTTATTTCCGATACCATGGTAGACTTAGAAGGCCCAGAAGTTACTGTTTCAGTGGGACTGGTTTGATCGGGTAGTGAGGCGGTTTCAGAAGGTTGAGATGTTATGTCAGTGGAACTGGTTGCGTCAGGTGCTGATGTTGTCTCTGCAGGCTCAGATGTTACTGAATCAGTTGGACCAGTTGATTCAGATGTTGGCTGAGACGTTACTATTTCAGTTGGACTGGTTAATTCAGGTGCCAATGTGGACTCAGAAGGCCCAGAAGTTACTGTTTCAGTGGGACTGGTTTGATCGGGTAGTGAGGTGGTCTCAGAAGGTTGAGATGTTACGTCAGTGGAACTGGTTGGTTCGAGTACTGATGTTGTCTCTGCAGGCTCAGATGTTACTGAATCAGTTGGACCAGTTGTTTCAGATGTTGACTGAGATGTTACTATTTCAGTTGGACTGGTTAATTCAGGTGCCAATGTTGACTCAGAAGGCCCAGAAGTTAGTGTTTCAGGGGGACTGGTTTGCTCGGGTGGTGAGGTAGTCTCAGAAGGTTGAGACGTTACGTCAGTGGAACTGGTTGGTTCAGGTGCTGATGTTGTCTCTGCAGGCTCAGATGTTACTGAATCAGTTGAACCAGTTGATTCGGACGCAGACTCAGAAGTTACTATTTCAGTTGGACTGGTTATTTCCGATACCAAGGTGGTCTCAGATGGCCTAGAAGTTATTGTGTCAGTGGGACTGGTTGGTTCGAGTAGTGTAGTGGACTGGGAGGATGCAGATGTTACATCGGTGGAACTGGTTGATTCAGTTGCTGATGTTGTCTCTGCAGGCTCAGATGTTACTGAATCAGTTGGACCAGTTGATTCAGATATTGGCTGAGATGTTACCATTTCAGTTGGACTGGTTAATTCAGGTGCCAATGTGGAATCAGAAGGCCCAGAAGTTACTGTTTCAGTGGGACTGGTTTGATCGGGTAGTGAGGTGGTCTCAGAAGGTTGAGATGTTACGTCAGTGGAACTGGTTGGTTCAGGTGCTGATGTTGTCTCTGCAGGCTCAGATGTTACTGAATCAGTTGGACCAGTTGTTTCAGATGTTGACTGAGATGTTACTATTTCAGTTGGACTGGTTAATTCAGGTGCCAATGTTGACTCAGAAGGCCCAGAAGTTAGTGTTTCAGGGGGACTGGTTTGCTCGGGTGGTGAGGTAGTCTCAGAAGGTTGAGACGTTACGTCAGTGGAACTGGTTGGTTCAGGTGCTGATGTTGTCTCTGCAGGCTCAGATGTTATTGAATCAGTTGGACCAGTTGATTCGGACACAGACTCAGAAGTTACTATTTCAGTTGGACTGGTTATTTCCGATACCAAGGTGGTCTCAGATGGCCTAGAAGTTACTGTGTCAGTGGGACTGGTTGGTTCGAGTAGTGTAGTGGACTGGGAGGATGCAGATGTTACATCGGTGGAACTGGTTGATTCAGTTGCTGATGTTGTCTCTGCAGGCTCAGATGTTACTGAATCAGTTGGACCAGTTGATTCAGATGTTGGCTGAGACGTTACTATTTCAGTTGGACTGGTTAATTCAGGTGCCAATGTGGACTCAGCAGGCCCAGAAGTTAGTGTTTCAGTGGGACTGGTTTGCTCGGGTAGTGAGGTGGTCTCAGAAGGTTGAAATGTTATGTCAGTGGAACTGGTTGGTTCAGGTACTGATGTTGTCTCTTCAGGCTCAGATGTTACTGAATCAGTTGGACCAGTTGATTCAGATACAGGCTCAGAAGTTAGTATTTCAGTTGGACTGGTTATTTCCGATACCAAGGTGGTCTCAGATGGCCTAGAAGTTATTGTGTCAGTGGGACTGGTTGGTTCGAGTAGTGTAGTGGACTGGGAGGATGCAGATGTTACATCGGTGGAACTGGTTGATTCAGTTGCTGATGTTGTCTCTGCAGGCTCAGATGTTACTGAATCAGTTGGACCAGTTGATTCAGATATTGGCTGAGATGTTACCATTTCAGTTGGACTGGTTAATTCAGGTGCCAATGTGGAATCAGAAGGCCCAGAAGTTACTGTTTCAGTGGGACTGGTTTGATCGGGTAGTGAGGTGGTCTCAGAAGGTTGAGATGTTACGTCAGTGGAACTGGTTGGTTCAGGTGCTGATGTTGTCTCTGCAGGCTCAGATGTTACTGAATCAGTTGGACCAGTTGTTTCAGATGTTGACTGAGATGTTACTATTTCAGTTGGACTGGTTAATTCAGGTGCCAATGTTGACTCAGAAGGCCCAGAAGTTAGTGTTTCAGGGGGACTGGTTTGCTCGGGTGGTGAGGTAGTCTCAGAAGGTTGAGACGTTACGTCAGTGGAACTGGTTGGTTCAGGTGCTGATGTTGTCTCTGCAGGCTCAGATGTTATTGAATCAGTTGGACCAGTTGATTCGGACACAGACTCAGAAGTTACTATTTCAGTTGGACTGGTTATTTCCGATACCAAGGTGGTCTCAGATGGCCTAGAAGTTACTGTGTCAGTGGGACTGGTTGGTTTGAGTAGTGTAGTGGACTGGGAGGATGCAGATGTTACATCGGTGGAACTGGTTGATTCAGTTGCTGATGTTGTCTCTGCAGGCTCAGATGTTACTGAATCAGTTGGACCAGTTGATTCAGATGTTGGCTGAGACGTTACTATTTCAGTTGGACTGGTTAATTCAGGTGCCAATGTGGACTCAGCAGGCCCAGAAGTTAGTGTTTCAGTGGGACTGGTTTGCTCGGGTAGTGAGGTGGTCTCAGAAGGTTGAAATGTTATGTCAGTGGAACTGGTTGGTTCAGGTACTGATGTTGTCTCTTCAGGCTCAGATGTTACTGAATCAGTTGGACCAGTTGATTCAGATACAGGCTCAGAAGTTAGTATTTCAGTTGAACTGGTCAGTTCCGATACCAAGGTGGTCTCAGAAGGCCTGGAAGTTACTGTTTCAGTGGGACTGGTTTGATCGGGTAGTGAGGTGGTCTCAGAAGGTTGAGATGTTACGTCAGTGGAACTGGTTGGTTCAGGTGCTGATGTTGTCTCTGCAGGCTCAGATGTTACTGAATCAGTTGGACCAGTTGATTCGGACACAGACTCAGAAGTTACTATTTCAGTTGGACTGGTTATTTCCGATACCATGGTAGACTTAGAAGGCCCAGAAGTTACTGTTTCAGTGGGACTGGTTTGATCGGGTAGTGAGGCGGTTTCAGAAGGTTGAGATGTTATGTCAGTGGAACTGGTTGCGTCAGGTGCTGATGTTGTCTCTGCAGGCTCAGATGTTACTGAATCAGTTGGACCAGTTGATTCAGATGTTGGCTGAGACGTTACTATTTCAGTTGGACTGGTTAATTCAGGTGCCAATGTGGACTCAGAAGGCCCAGAAGTTACTGTTTCAGTGGGACTGGTTTGATCGGGTAGTGAGGTGGTCTCAGAAGGTTGAGATGTTACGTCAGTGGAACTGGTTGGTTCGAGTACTGATGTTGTCTCTGCAGGCTCAGATGTTACTGAATCAGTTGGACCAGTTGTTTCAGATGTTGACTGAGATGTTACTATTTCAGTTGGACTGGTTAATTCAGGTGCCAATGTTGACTCAGAAGGCCCAGAAGTTAGTGTTTCAGGGGGACTGGTTTGCTCGGGTGGTGAGGTAGTCTCAGAAGGTTGAGACGTTACATCAGTGGAACTGGTTGGTTCAGGTGCTGATGTTGTCTCTGCAGGCTCAGATGTTACTGAATCAGTTGGACCAGTTGTTTCAGATGTTGACTGAGATGTTACTATTTCAGTTGGACTGGTTAATTCAGGTGCCAATGTTGACTCAGAAGGCCCAGAAGTTAGTGTTTCAGGGGGACTGGTTTGCTCGGGTGGTGAGGTAGTCTCAGAAGGTTGAGACGTTACGTCAGTGGAACTGGTTGGTTCAGGTGCTGATGTTGTCTCTGCAGGCTCAGATGTTACTGAATCAGTTGGACCAGTTGATTCGGACACAGACTCAGAAGTTACTATTTCAGTTGGACTGGTTATTTCCGATACCATGGTAGACTTAGAAGGCCCAGAAGTTAGTGTTTCAGTGGGACTGGTTTGATCGGGTAGTGAGGCGGTTTCAGAAGGTTGAGATGTTATGTCAGTGGAACTGGTTGCGTCAGGTGCTGATGTTGTCTCTGCAGGCTCAGATGTTACTGAATCAGTTGGACCAGTTGATTCAGATGTTGGCTCAGACGTTACTATTTCAGTTGGACTGGTTAATTCAGGTGCCAATGTGGACTCAGAAGGCCCAGAAGTTACTGTTTCAGTGGGACTGGTTTGATCGGGTAGTGAGGTGGTCTCAGAAGGTTGAGATGTTACGTCAGTGGAACTGGTTGGTTCGAGTACTGATGTTGTCTCTGCAGGCTCAGATGTTACTGAATCAGTTGGACCAGTTGTTTCAGATGTTGACTGAGATGTTACTATTTCAGTTGGACTGGTTAATTCAGGTGCCAATGTTGACTCAGAAGGCCCAGAAGTTAGTGTTTCAGGGGGACTGGTTTGCTCGGGTGGTGAGGTAGTCTCAGAAGGTTGAGACGTTACGTCAGTGGAACTGGTTGGTTCAGGTGCTGATGTTGTCTCTGCAGGCTCAGATGTTACTGAATCAGTTGAACCAGTTGATTCGGACGCAGACTCAGAAGTTACTATTTCAGTTGGACTGGTTATTTCCGATACCAAGGTGGTCTCAGATGGCCTAGAAGTTATTGTGTCAGTGGGACTGGTTGGTTCGAGTAGTGTAGTGGACTGGGAGGATGCAGATGTTACATCGGTGGAACTGGTTGATTCAGTTGCTGATGTTGTCTCTGCAGGCTCAGATGTTACTGAATCAGTTGGACCAGTTGATTCAGATATTGGCTGAGATGTTACCATTTCAGTTGGACTGGTTAATTCAGGTGCCAATGTGGAATCAGAAGGCCCAGAAGTTACTGTTTCAGTGGGACTGGTTTGATCGGGTAGTGAGGTGGTCTCAGAAGGTTGAGATGTTACGTCAGTGGAACTGGTTGGTTCAGGTGCTGATGTTGACTCAGAAGGCCCAGAAGTTAGTGTTTCAGGGGGACTGGTTTGCTCGGGTGGTGAGGTAGTCTCAGAAGGTTGAGACGTTACGTCAGTGGAACTGGTTGGTTCAGGTGCTGATGTTGTCTCTGCAGGCTCAGATGTTACTGAATCAGTTGAACCAGTTGATTCGGACGCAGACTCAGAAGTTACTATTTCAGTTGGACTGGTTATTTCCGATACCAAGGTGGTCTCAGATGGCCTAGAAGTTATTGTGTCAGTGGGACTGGTTGGTTCGAGTAGTGTAGTGGACTGGGAGGATGCAGATGTTACATCGGTGGAACTGGTTGATTCAGTTGCTGATGTTGTCTCTGCAGGCTCAGATGTTACTGAATCAGTTGGACCAGTTGATTCAGATATTGGCTGAGATGTTACCATTTCAGTTGGACTGGTTAATTCAGGTGCCAATGTGGAATCAGAAGGCCCAGAAGTTACTGTTTCAGTGGGACTGGTTTGATCGGGTAGTGAGGTGGTCTCAGAAGGTTGAGATGTTACGTCAGTGGAACTGGTTGGTTCAGGTGCTGATGTTGTCTCTGCAGGCTCAGATGTTACTGAATCAGTTGGACCAGTTGTTTCAGATGTTGACTGAGATGTTACTATTTCAGTTGGACTGGTTAATTCAGGTGCCAATGTTGACTCAGAAGGCCCAGAAGTTAGTGTTTCAGGGGGACTGGTTTGCTCGGGTGGTGAGGTAGTCTCAGAAGGTTGAGACGTTACGTCAGTGGAACTGGTTGGTTCAGGTGCTGATGTTGTCTCTGCAGGCTCAGATGTTATTGAATCAGTTGGACCAGTTGATTCGGACACAGACTCAGAAGTTACTATTTCAGTTGGACTGGTTATTTCCGATACCAAGGTGGTCTCAGATGGCCTAGAAGTTACTGTGTCAGTGGGACTGGTTGGTTCGAGTAGTGTAGTGGACTGGGAGGATGCAGATGTTACATCGGTGGAACTGGTTGATTCAGTTGCTGATGTTGTCTCTGCAGGCTCAGATGTTACTGAATCAGTTGGACCAGTTGTTTCAGATGTTGGCTGAGACGTTACTATTTCAGTTGGACTGGTTAATTCAGGTGCCAATGTGGACTCAGCAGGCCCAGAAGTTAGTGTTTCAGTGGGACTGGTTTGTTCGGGTAGTGAGGTGGTCTCAGAAGGTTGAAATGTTATGTCAGTGGAACTGGTTGGTTCAGGTACTGATGTTGTCTCTTCAGGCTCAGATGTTACTGAATCAGTTGGACCAGTTGATTCAGATACAGGCTCAGAAGTTAGTATTTCAGTTGGACTGGTCAGTTCCGATACCAAGGTGGTCTCAGAAGGCCTGGAAGTTACTGTTTCAGTGGGACTGGTTTGATCGGGTAGTGAGGTGGTCTCAGAAGGTTGAGATGTTACGTCAGTGGAACTGGTTGGTTCAGGTGCTGATGTTGTCTCTGCAGGCTCAGATGTTACTGAATCAGTTGGACCAGTTGATTCGGACACAGACTCAGAAGTTACTATTTCAGTTGGACTGGTTATTTCCGATACCATGGTAGACTTAGAAGGCCCAGAAGTTACTGTTTCAGTGGGACTGGTTTGATCGGGTAGTGAGGCGGTTTCAGAAGGTTGAGATGTTATGTCAGTGGAACTGGTTGCGTCAGGTGCTGATGTTGTCTCTGCAGGCTCAGATGTTACTGAATCAGTTGGACCAGTTGATTCAGATGTTGGCTGAGACGTTACTATTTCAGTTGGACTGGTTAATTCAGGTGCCAATGTGGACTCAGAAGGCCCAGAAGTTACTGTTTCAGTGGGACTGGTTTGATCGGGTAGTGAGGTGGTCTCAGAAGGTTGAGATGTTACGTCAGTGGAACTGGTTGGTTCGAGTACTGATGTTGTCTCTGCAGGCTCAGATGTTACTGAATCAGTTGGACCAGTTGTTTCAGATGTTGACTGAGATGTTACTATTTCAGTTGGACTGGTTAATTCAGGTGCCAATGTTGACTCAGAAGGCCCAGAAGTTAGTGTTTCAGGGGGACTGGTTTGCTCGGGTGGTGAGGTAGTCTCAGAAGGTTGAGACGTTACGTCAGTGGAACTGGTTGGTTCAGGTGCTGATGTTGTCTCTGCAGGCTCAGATGTTACTGAATCAGTTGAACCAGTTGATTCGGACGCAGACTCAGAAGTTACTATTTCAGTTGGACTGGTTATTTCCGATACCAAGGTGGTCTCAGATGGCCTAGAAGTTATTGTGTCAGTGGGACTGGTTGGTTCGAGTAGTGTAGTGGACTGGGAGGATGCAGATGTTACATCGGTGGAACTGGTTGATTCAGTTGCTGATGTTGTCTCTGCAGGCTCAGATGTTACTGAATCAGTTGGACCAGTTGATTCAGATATTGGCTGAGATGTTACCATTTCAGTTGGACTGGTTAATTCAGGTGCCAATGTGGAATCAGAAGGCCCAGAAGTTACTGTTTCAGTGGGACTGGTTTGATCGGGTAGTGAGGTGGTCTCAGAAGGTTGAGATGTTACGTCAGTGGAACTGGTTGGTTCAGGTGCTGATGTTGTCTCTGCAGGCTCAGATGTTACTGAATCAGTTGGACCAGTTGTTTCAGATGTTGACTGAGATGTTACTATTTCAGTTGGACTGGTTAATTCAGGTGCCAATGTTGACTCAGAAGGCCCAGAAGTTAGTGTTTCAGGGGGACTGGTTTGCTCGGATGGTGAGGTAGTCTCAGAAGGTTGAGACGTTACGTCAGTGGAACTGGTTGGTTTGAGTACTGATGTTGACTCTGCAGACTCAGATGTTACTGAATCAGTTGGACCAGTTGATTCAGATGTTGGCTGAGACGTTACTATTTCAGTTGGACTGGTTAATTCAGGTGCCAATGTGGACTGAGCAGGCCCAGAAGTTAGTGTTTCAGTGGGACTGGTTTGCTCGGGTAGTGAGGTGGTCTCAGAAGGTTGAAATGTTATGTCAGTGGAACTGGTTGGTTCAGGTACTGATGTTGTCTCTTCAGGCTCAGATGTTACTGAATCAGTTGGACCAGTTGATTCAGATACAGGCTCAGAAGTTAGTATTTCAGTTGTACTGGTCAGTTCCGATACGAAGGTGGTCTCAGAAGGCCTGGAAGTTACTGTTTCATTGGGACTGGTTTGATTGGGTAGTGAGGTGGTCTCAGAAGGTTGAGATGTTATGTCAGTGGAACTGGTTGGTTCAGGTACTGATGTTGTCTCTTCAGGCTCAGATGTTACTGAATCAGTTGGACCAGTTGATTCAGATACAGGCTCAGAAGTTAGTATTTCAGTTGGACTGGTCAGTTCCGATACCAAGGTGGTCTCAGAAGGCCTGGAAGTTACTGTTTCAGTGGGACTGGTTTGATCGGGCAGTGAGGTGGTCTCAGAAGGTTGAGATGTTACGTCAGTGGAACTGGTTGGTTCGAGTACTGATGTTGACTCTGCAGACTCAGATGTTACTGAATCAGTTGGACCAGTTGATTCAGATGTTGGCTGAGACGTTACTATTTCAGTTGGACTGGTTAATTCAGGTGCCAATGTGGACTGAGCAGGCCCAGAAGTTAGTGTTTCAGTGGGACTGGTTTGCTCGGGTAGTGAGGTGGTCTCAGAAGGTTGAAATGTTATGTCAGTGGAACTGGTTGGTTCAGGTACTGATGTTGTCTCTTCAGGCTCAGATGTTACTGAATCAGTTGGACCAGTTGATTCAGATACAGGCTCAGAAGTTAGTATTTCAGTTGTACTGGTCAGTTCCGATACGAAGGTGGTCTCAGAAGGCCTGGAAGTTACTGTTTCATTGGGACTGGTTTGATCGGGTAGTGAGGTGGTCTCAGAAGGTTGAGATGTTACGTCAGTGGAACTGGTTGGTTCGAGTAGTGATGTTGACTCTGCAGACTCAGATGTTACTGAATCAGTTGGACCAGTTGATTCAGATATTGGCTGAGATGTTACCATTTCAGTTGGACTGGTTAATTCAGGTGCCAATGTGGACTCAGAAGGCCCAGAAGTTACTGTTTCAGTGGGACTGGTTTGATCGGGTAGTGAGGTGGTCTCAGAAGGTTGAGATGTTACGTCAGTGGAACTGGTTGGTTCAGGTGCTGATGTTGTCTCTGCAGGCTCAGATGTTACTGAATCAGTTGGACCAGTAAATTCAGACACAGCCTCAGACATTGGTATTTCAGTTGGACTCGTTATTTCAGGTGCCAAGGTGGACTCAGAAGACCGAAAAGTTACTGTTTCAGTGGGACCTGTAGATTGAGATTGTGAAGTGGCTTCTGCATTCTGTGAGATTATTGTAGTAGTCCGACCAGTTGGTTCCGGTTCTGTAGGTGTCACAGCAGTTTCAGCTGTTACTCTGTCCGTGGTACCAGCTGGTTCAGCTGCAGAGGAGGTGACAGGAGACTTAAATGTTACCGTATCAGTGGGACTGGTTGGCTCTGGTAATGAGCTGGGCTCACCAGGTTCAGAAGTTACTACTTCAGTTTGACTGGTTGGTTCAAGTAACAAGGTTTTGTTAGCAGGCACATTTTCTGTTCTGTCAGTTGGTGTTTTTTGTTTGTTTAGTGAAGTGACATCAGTCATCTGCAA
Source organism: Scomberomorus guttatus (assembly GCA_038419695.1). Classification (NCBI taxonomy): domain Eukaryota; kingdom Metazoa; phylum Chordata; class Actinopteri; order Scombriformes; family Scombridae; genus Scomberomorus; species Scomberomorus guttatus. Next base: position 1,553,008 of record CM076467.1, on the reverse strand, counting down.
AAAGTTGGACCACTGTTGATCATGGTATGAAAAATATTCTGGGAAAAGAAAAGAAAAAATAGTTAAAGGAAGAAAAGTTTTCTGCCCTTTTGGGACAGATGCTTTTTACAATGAGTATGACTTGGGACTAGGTTTTTCTATATGAGCTGGAAGGTGAGAACAGAACTTGGGTCCAGGAGGTAAAGGAAAACAGACTTAGAGTGACCTTGAAGCTATAAACCAAAAGGTTTGTATGGTACTGAAAAAGGGCATTTGCCACTGTTAAAATGCTATAATTTTATAATATTGAGTTTGAAAATGGAATTTGTTCTTTCTACTTCTACATTCATGTTGGAGACTGTAGGTATAAATGTTATATCAGGGACCCCGGGCTTCTCCTTCCTCCAATGCTACATGTTTCTCTACCAAGTGGTCAGATATGTAGGGCTTAAGATCCAGCATATTCTTAATCCTTCTTTAAAGAAAATATCAAGTGAGTGTTCCTCCAGACCTCTGTATACACTTTTTCTTTACAGTTCTTTTATGTTTATCAGTTAGTTGTACCCATGTGATTTATTTACAAGACATCTAGTAAGAATCTTATTTAAAGAATGGCTGCCTAGTTCAGGCCAATCAATTCATATTTTTATACAAACAGAGAAGCACAGCTATTCTCATACATATATGTTTTCTTTGATCACTCAAATGTTATCTCTAATGAAATGTTTATCATACACAATATGAATGTAATTTTAGGTTCTTTTAGGTGCTTATTGTAAATGCTATCAAAATGTCTTTACATTGAAGCTGCTGCCTGAAATTTGGATCATTCGTCCTCTTTAGTTTGTATGCATTCCAGGTCTGCCAAGATAATGCCTGGCATTTCTATAATATAATTGGTAGGCTACTCTCATCTTTATCTGTCTGTAATTATGATGCAATAATTATCTGTGATTATGCCACAGTTTTCATAAAATTCTTTTCCCCCCAGTTGATTTAACTGAGTTTTCTCTCTACAGAGGACTTTGTTGACTTTCATTGCCAACAGTGTGACTCATTTCTAACTTTACATAAATGTCTGGATGCAGGATGGATACAGGTATTTGAAATGAAAGGGACGGCTGCTATACGTTCTTCAAACAGTTGTGGATCACATTATTAGTAAGAATCATCCAATAAATTGATTGGGTAAAATTAAATGTTCATGAGCATTTAAATGTGTACTGTATTTACATGTATACTGAATATACTAAATAGAAAATGTATGCCAGACTGAAAGAGGCAGCACATTATATACAGAGGTCTCTGCGTGTGTGTCTTTACCAACTAAGGCCTGGAATTTGCACCAGGCAAACATCTGAGTGGAAGCCAGCCAGCAGTCATGATTTTGACTTAGTGCTCACCAATGGTGCTTACTGAGGAGACTGAATGTGAAAAGGTTGCGTGGATCAAAGTAGAAAATATTTCAACTTGCCAGTGACTAGTGCCTGACCATTTAGGCACCAGTGGTAGGTGTGGTTTCTGCTAAGTCATTACCATTGCACTATACGTAATTGTACATCCAAATAGTTCCCCAAACCATGTATTTCAAGGAAGTCTGAATTCCCATTAAGGGCGGAGCTGATAATGACTATCTTGTTTATGACCTTGTTGCTCAAATACCTCAACTGGCACCTTTCATTGCAAAGGAACAGTGATTTGGGCATCTGATCTGGATGCTTCCTGGAGGCACCCCTGTGGAGGTATTCAAGGAAAGTCCAACTGTGAGGAGATCTCAGGGTAGCCCCAAAATATGTCCACAGGGAGGCATCTTGATCAGATGTCCAAACCACCTTTACTGGCTCCTTTCAATGCAATGGAGCAGTGATTCTCCTCCGAGCTCTTTCCTCATGTCCATCATATTATTGTGGTGGAGGGGTTTGTGTGCCCCAGTGATACTGGGGGCTGTGTTGTCTGGGGACCCTGTAAAGGTCTCTAAGGCAAAGGTCAAAGGTGAGGGGCCAGACTAAGAGTGATTCTAGGACTTCTATCTATCTTTGGAACAGAACTACTTTGCCCAAAACAGAGAGAATAATACCTGAAGATAGAAAGTTTGATCACATTACACTCATTATACAAGTCCATCCACAATAATTATAATTATTATATTTTATCATTTCATATATTATTATTATTATTAGTAGTAGTAGTAGTAGTAGTATTCTCCCTTTCTGTATAGGATTAAAATCAGATGTGGGGTATTGGAGGCAGTACCAGTGCAGAACCTGCAACAGTCTCAGCTCTTCCAACTCCACCACCATTAATGACCAGGGCTCTCCTACATCATCCTATGCTCACTTTGTTCCACAATCAGGACTGACTTGAAGAATAAATAAGGCTAGGTAGGAGAGGTAGAGAGAATCATTGTTCATGAGAATTACTGTTACAGGTGCCCTGGTGGCATAATGGTTAAGACACGTATAAAAGCAACGTCCATGGTTCAATTCCCTGCCGAGGGTCCCTTGCTGCATGTCACACCCCTCTCTCTCTCCTTGTTTCCTGTTTCACTACATTGACTCCCAAAGAAAGGGAAAAAAGCCAAATAATCTTAAAACAAATAAGAATTAATGTTACTAATTTAACACTTAAGTAATTTGAAATTGAGTTTGGTGTTGAATAGATTTGGGGATACTGACCTCTAGAATCTTTTGTCAAGGGATAAAGTAGGGAACCTACTAGGTCTTTTTTTCCCTAAGCAACAAAGCAGGGTTGTTTTATGGCCAGTGCAGTATACTAACTTGCTCTATATACCCGTGCAGTTTTTCTTTTAAAACCAGGCTGAACAAGTGAGAGAGACACCTACAGTATATAAAGACAAAAATGATGTACAAGGCATATTTAAGAGGCTTGTCTTTTTGGAGAAGTTCTGTTGGGATTGCAACTGCTTGTCTGTCTTAGGTTTGTCTAGTGTGTTAATCCTCAAGGACAAGATCAAGAGGACAAAGCATCCACCTCTCTGACTGAAGCTCAGATCCTCTCTTTGGCCACTCAAGGTAGGTTTTAGTATAGTTCAACAAGTGTTAGATGGGAAAACCTAAATTGTTCTTCAGGTAATGAAGTGTGGAGAGTTACTAAGTACATTTGCTCAGCAACTGTACTTAAGTACAATTTTGAGGTAGTTGTACTTTATTTGAGTATTTCCATTTTATGCTACATTATTTCTATTATTTCAATTCCACTACATTTCAGAGGGAAATATACTATAACTTCAGGTATTCTACGTCACTCATTTGATATGTAAAATATGACAGACTGCTCTCACCTGCTTACTTTGACTATTTACAGCTGTTTAAAATCATCCCAGTCTAGAAAACTAATGATACTGACCTAAACATTTTATGTGTAAACTGCCAATGAAGTCTGGGGAGCTTGACTGACTAAAAGACTGCAGCAGTGGGAGATATATTGTGAGAGAAGTGGTTCTCAGCAATAATCAGTGCTACTTGACGAGAGATGGAGTTGAAGTCAAAAACTCTACTTTAGCCATAGCATAAGAAAAGAAGGCCAGTCTTTACATCCCATAGCTAGTGGTTGGCATAGGACCAACTCACTCACTTCTGGCATATGAGCCAGAATTAACACTGGACCAATTTAGATAATAGAGAGAACACATATAAACAAGAATAGATTAGCTATTATTAACTAATTAATTTTCATCATATGAATGAATGAGCCATGCCTGCATATGTGGTAAGACCTGTCCAGAATATAACATACAGTATAATCCACTGTGGAGTTTAACACTAGTGAGACTATCACAACACACACACACACACACACACACACACACACACACACACACTGCACTGGACATTCAGGCAGCACTGACTGATAAATAGAAGCATTTTTGGGTGCTTGCTCATATTTCATTATGTGACAGAACAATGAGCACAAAAGTCACATCGGAAGAGGCTCTTGACTACATTCTTGATCAAGACACTGATGAGGATGAAAATGATCTTGAAGGAGAAGTGTCAGAAACACAGAACATGATCCAGACTATCATGAAGATGAACCAAATGATGAAGAGTCAAACATTGAAAGAGAGTGGAGGAAACATTCCTGTCAGAGAATGGAAATGTGCTGTGGACCTCACTACCCCACATTGACTTCACTGAACAAGTAATTTTTGTTCTTTTAAACAATGTTTTTCGTGAATAAAATCAGTTTTGACCATAAACACAACAGATGTGATTCTGTCATTCGTTTTAAATTTACTCAGCAAAACAATAAACTCAGCAAACTTTGAAACACTAACCTCTTTAAAAATTCTTCAAAAAGTTTTTCTCTAGTTTTAAATAAAGTCAAACTACTAATTACATTGAGGTTCTTTTACTCAAAAGTAAATGGTGCCGTTTTAAGTAAAATATATGTAATATATCTAACTATATTTAATATATCTTTTGTGTAGGACTTGTAGTTATGAATGGGAATGAAGTTATTGAACTGGTGTTAAACAGTATTTTATGGTAATTTAACTTTATTTAAAATAAAGTTGGATTGCCATCAAATACTTTTTAATACCAGTTAACAGTCAAACCAAGAATAGTTTATCAGCTTTATGTTTTGTATGAAACTTGGTCTCATTCAAAGTAAGCTGATGTGTCCTTTATACTGGACAGCTGATAGTGTAGATAGTGTAGTGTAGATAGATAGTGTAGAGGCAGACAGGAAACATGAGGAGAGAGAGGGGAATGACATGCAACCAAGGTCTCTGGTCAGATTTGAATTGAGGACACCGTGGTTATGTGGTGTGTCCCTTAACTATTCAGCTATCAAGGCACCAACAACTTTTAAAAATAAAACTAGATGAACACATAATTTGCTTTTTAAAAACTCAAGGTCAACACCAGAGACCGATGTACAGTTTTTAACCAAGAAGTCTGTTTTTGTCAAATCTATTGAATATCCATTCCAATGGACATCAGGTTGAAGACATCACATATCCATATCCATAATATTTATGGTATACACTAAATATTAGAAACTCCTCTGAATATAACGCAATACAATTCAACAGCAGCACAAAGCTCCAAAATGATCATAAAGTTAAATGAGCACTTCTCTAAAACAGTTTGAACAAACGTTGAACCTTCATGAAGGTCAAATCTACTACAGGGCTGTTGGAGACTGTGTTAGTATTAGCTAGATGGACCTAAGAAACTGATAACTGATGCATTTTTACAGGGAGTTCAGGGAAAGACAGATGCAGTGGAGAGGTTCCTTTGATAATAGAACAGCTTGAGGTACCAGCTGGGCTTGCATAACCTTGTCTACTCAAAATGACATTTCTATGTTCTACTACAACATGCCACCCAGATTACATTTTTATCAACATAATGAGAAAATATTTTTAATAAACAAATCTCCTAAGTCGCCAAATGTTCATGCTGACGAATTTGGAAGGAAGTCACCCTTATGTGACAAACATCATCCGATTTACATGAAATTTACATGGTGTGGTCTACACGATATACAGCAACATGATGTTTAATTAGTGGGTGGGTCCACATAGTGGACACAGGAAGTGCTATTTAACTCCTACATGCAATGTCCAATATTCATGAAAATGTATAATAATGTCAGTTGCCCTCTGGGAAATGTATTGCTGCATTATTATTTCACTTATGTAGTATTGCCTACAGGCAACAGGAAGTGAGGACTAAATGACTCATAGTTTATCAAATATGTACACAATTTCCAATAAGTCATCTCCAGTGCACACAGGAAATAATACTTTACTAGTTCACAGTGTCCAATAATCCTGAAAATTTAGAGCTGTGTCAACTGACCTTCAGTAGTGATACCACGGCTGCCAATTCCTCCGACATGCGTGAGGTGGGAGGGCCCATTCATTGCTGCTTGCAGCTTTAATTAAATTATTATGGTTCTGTTTAGGCAACTCAAAGCATTTGGTTACGGTTAGTTTCAACAGAGCTGTTACAGAAGCATAAAAATCCAGGAAACTTCATAGGGATTTATTAATAAATAACTAGGGAACTTAATAAGTTACTGTAAACACATGCAGCATGCATGCATCTCCCAAATCTCAACATGTGTTGTGGATCTATGTGTCAAGCAAACTGCTGTCAAAATGGAAAAGACAAAAAAGAAAAAAAGAAAAGTTAGGATTATACAAGTTGTATGTACAACCTGAAACACGCAGGCTAAAAGTTTCGACTGACCCAGGTACGCGTTTGCCTACGTGAAGTCCGAAGTCTCATTCCTGCAGTACAAGAACCCCGTTTGGACTAGAAAACCTATTACCAGTGAACATAACTACCAGGCAGCAAATACATTTCATTGAGAACATATTCGGCAAAACTGTTTACATACACATGTAATTTTTGGGAGACAGGGTTGAGTTGCGTTAGTAGACAATTATGCAGACTGAAGACATGAAGAAAGCAAGTAAGCAAGACATTGGATTACATTTAGGATGACTCCTGATTAAGTCACTTAACCTCTGAACTCATATGGGTATTATACTGGATGTGCAAACTGAGAGTTTGACCTGATGACATGACCAGTATAATAATATGCTTGGATGACAAGGATTGAATTAAAAGGGAGTTTTTCCTTGCCATTGTTGCCAAGTGCTTGCTCATGGGTTAATGTTGGGTCTCTGTAAATAATATTGTAAAGAGTATGGTCTAGACCTTCTCTATATAAAAAGTGTCCTGAGATAACTTCTGTTATGATTTGGCACTATATAAATAAAATTGACTTGACATGGCATAAAAACTAATTGCCCTTAAATCAGCTGTAAAAGGAAATGCAAATATATTTTGTATATAAACTTAAACATTAGAATGTTTAAGACATATTACATCAACATGAAAATTGTAGTGGACATGAAAAATATTAAAGACTTGAGTTGACATAAAAGTGTTGATTTAGCAAATGTGTTTATGAGGATGAATCTTACCATTAGTAGAACATAAGCAGATGAGCAGAGCACAGATAATCAAGAAATGTGAAGAAAATGCCATGACCAGATTAAATCCCATGCAGTGGTGGATGTTAACGATAAAAGACACAAAATACTCCAATCCTAATGTTGAAAATGCAAAATGGCCACATATGTGCACCACGTACACTCTGTAAAGTGTCTGACTACAGTGGATTAGCTCTTTCTAAAAACATCCACCCAGTGTCAAGGTGTAGAGAAACGTCACAGATTGCAGGACTGCCTGAGATAAGAGGAATAGGCATGATATAAAACCACATGACAAGTTTATTGCACGTACTGTACACACCTGTCCTCATGTGTCTCCCCTACATTCTTTTACACTCCATGTTAATTAATATGTTATAAGCACTGAAGCAATGGTCAATCATCTAAGTGCTGTCCCAAGTGTGAATTTTAGTTAATTTGTGGAAACAGAACCTGTACAGTCATGCAGTCTTCTGCTAACGGAAGAAAGTCACGACTTTTTTAACAACAGTCCTGAGAAAAACAGTCACATGCTTTGGTTGGTTTTACTACTCAACAACACTTTTATGCTTAATCTATTATAAACAAGACTAAAGGTACTTTCAGACTGCGTCCGTGATTCACATCCTGCTGTTGGTTTCATGTTATTCCACTGATTGACAGTTGATGATGGTAACATGGCACCACAGGTAACAATGCTCCAAAAAAGGTAGCAGAGAAGACTGCGAGCATGCAAATATGGATGTAAATAATGCACGATTTTAAATATTTTTAAAACACGGCTTGCAAATGTTTTATTTTAGGAACATTACATTATACACTGCCTCTTGATTCCTCACACAGCTTAGCACAATTTTTTCTTGTCTTTATTTTCCTTGCTTTTAACATACATCCTTAAAAACTCTAATTGGCCTTAAATCAGCTGTAAAAGGAAATGCAAATATATTTTGTATATAAACTAAAACATTAGAATGTTTAAGACATATTACATCAACTTGAAAATTGTAGTGGACATGAAAAATATTAAATAAAGACTTGAGTTGACATAAAAGTGTTGATTTAGCAAACGTGTTTATGAGTATGAATCTTACCATTAACAGAACATAAGCAGATGAGCAGATGTTTGAATTGCATGTATAGCACTGGCACTTTTATTGTCTTTTATTTCTGTTTATTATTATAAATATAGTCTATTTTTACACTTGTGGGACAATAAAAAACTGAACTGAACTGAACTGAACTGAACTGGAAATGCACCCAACACACTTGTTAGACTGCAAGGATACACACAATGCCTTTTGGTAAGAAACACTGAATATAAACAGAACTTGTCTTTGTTTACAAGAAAACTGGTATTTAAAGTACAGCAAAATGTTAGAAAAATGATGCAATTATAGCAAATAATTTATCTAACTAATATCATAAACATTAATTACTGGCCCAGACCTGATAATCAAACATTGAAGCTTTTTCTCAAAAACCGTTTTTGCTAATTAACTTCTTTGTTCAATGCTAATGAAGAGGTGTAACCATAATCAACTCATATGACAGCGGTAAATAGCCGTGCACATTTATGTGGGCAGCAGCCACCATCTCTGTCCTTGCTGCTGACACTGCAGCACAGCTGCCATCATCTTTACTTTGGAAACAATGGAATTAGTGGCGGCAACCTCTCACTGCCTGAAAGTAGAGTCTATAGCCGCACTAGCATCTCTGTGAGGCTGTACTGCGAAAATTGCTATCAAAATGCTAACATGGTCAAACTTGCTAATTAGCACTAAACACAAAGTGCTGAGGCTGATGGGAAAGTCATTAGATTTGCAGGTATTTGATCATAAACCAAATTATTGGACGAAGTGAAATTTTGACCTGAGGATAGCACAAGATGAAAATCAAGATCAAGTCTTTACAATTCATTCAGTGGGGAAAAATTTCATGGTGACCCACTGACCAACATTGCCATCACTAGAACCCTGCCATTAGCATTTTAACATATATATAACATATATAACATAACATATATATAACATATATTATTTCTGGGTACAACAGCATTTGTAGCTGTTCTAAATCTCAAATTAGTATTTGAAACAATGCACAGCGCTAACATTCTCATTATCAAAATAATGGGCCAGACAATTCTGAAAATCCTAATTTTATTGTGTTGGTTTGGGTCTGCCAGAGGAGATGTTGAGGTGTTGAATGGTTTGTGGTAAGTGTTGACTCCTTGTGACTTAATGACTCTGACTAGATGTTCTGACTATCCAGCCACTTGAACCCTGTTTCCTAGAATGATGTTCATACAGAGACAGGGTTGGCCACGTAGCTGGGCCATCTCCATGACAACTGATTAAGCTCCATCATCTTTTTACTTTATTAGGAATGTGCTGGTTTATAAAATAATAATAATATAATAAATGTTTTAATTTTTGTTTGGCTTTGTTTTGTGGTGTACAACTGGATGTTGGGGTAGCTTCAGGGTCTGAGATACACAAGCAGCAGAAGCTGTCAGCAGACTGAGCAACAACACACAGTTATGTAAGCTGACAGCTTGACAGATTTGGGAACTGTTGAAAGCAATATGAAAGCATTCAGTAGTGTCCACATTAGATGCTGATAATATACCACCATGATTAAAAAGTGCATCCTTTTACTACTCCTGTTTTAGCAACAGGTAAGCTTAACCAAGAATATGCCTGTTCTGTGGTCAAAGGTGGGTCTTTATCTGGATTTTAAAATGGCTTCAGACATGACACATTATCAGACCTCTGAGACAGTAACTGCTGTAATCGCATGCAGAGCTGATGCCTTATACATCATGTGGAATCTACAGGGCACACCTTACTTATTCACTGCTTGCAGGGTCAAAGGTTTATAGAGGAGATATTATAAGATGAGGTGTAACGGGGTGGGGGTTAGTTTAGTGAAGTAACATCTTGAAAGAAAAATCTCTCCTACTGTGGGTTCACTTTTGTCTTATCAGACACTAAAGTCTGGCAAAACCTCCCTCAGAGTTTATGTACATGTTCCAGTCATAAACAGCGCAAATAATCAGTACGACAGCTGCTTATTTCCTTTTACCTGCACAGTAATATAGCTATTTTTAAACAGACTACCTTGACAAAAACACTATTAGAAGGTCAACAAAATGCATAGGGGGTGTTCATACACACAACCAAGTCACAAACATTAGAGTTTGTTTGGAGATTCTTACAATATAAATAAAAGATACAGTATATACAAATAGTAATTTAAATTTAATGTAAATAGTTGGGCAGTAATTAAAACTATCATTTATAATTATTTATTGTTATGAAATTCTCATAGAGTTTCAGAGTTTCATATCCAAATGAATAAGTTACATTTGATTATAATCTGTGTTGTAGTTACTGGTTACTTTTAGGGCCGCCAGGATTTTAGAATGAGTGAGGTAATACAACAGAGGTAATCTTCAAATTCCCCCAACATAAACCTACACATTTTTTGACTAGCTACAGAAATATTTTATTATTATTATATCTTAAGTAATTATGACCTTAATGTTGTTTCTCTATGCCGCAAGTTATGTAATAAGGTGAAAAATTTGGACAGTAGTGTGCTTTCAACTTTGTGGCAACCGTTTGAGGAAAGTCTTTTCATTTAACACTTTATTTTATTTTTCCATAACTAATAAAATATCAGTGTGACAGTGGCCACTTTGCTTAATGAATATTTTTACTTTTAAATACATTCTCCTGACAATACTTCAACTTTTACTTGAATAAAACATTAAATGCAACCCTTTTACTTGCAATGTAATGTCTTCCATTACTTTCACTGTGTGATTTTTAATAACTTAATAGAATATATTGATAGAGAGAACGCTATGAAAATGAACACTACATTAAAATTGTCTATTTTCCAGCCTTTATTACGATATAACAAAAATAATCAGGATGGCAGAGGAAACAATGGAAATTTTTTATCATCAGACCAGAGAACAGCAGAACGACTGGATAGTGTGATATCTGTGAAGATGTCCTGTTGGTTTCTGTTTCCCAGGAAACTAAAAGACAGGTCTCTGCTGTGAGATTACACAATCAGAGATGATGATTCCAAGTTGCACAAGACAAAGGTTGTAAAGCAGTGAGAAAACAACTGCACCTGTACACTCCCAACTCTGCACGTCATCTCAGGCTATTACAATTAGTCACAGAGTGAGTGTCATGGTAATGGCGGTCCACCTCAAGTGAACTTTCATCTGCCAAGAACATGTCTTTATCACACTATACATGAAAACAACCATGTCCACACTAAGCCAGCTAAATTCGATGATACCCAGAACTAAACTTTAACTAAAACTTTTTTCAATCCCTAACTTTGAGAAATATAGTTTTTTCTGCAAAATCGTTTTTCTTTAATGAACAAAAGAAGCCAAAGTTGTCAAATACCTACATACAAGAATAATAAAATACATCTGAAAATTTAATCTCTTTAAAAAAAAATTTTTAATCCACAACTATCTGCTCTGATCTGAATCTGACATTCCAAGTCAGCTTACAGTACTGAACAGTTGTATATACTTGGTGTTTCAGTCAGTACCAAGTATTCAGGTTTGTTACTGAGGCTAGGCCTTTCAGAACTGGCCTGTCACCTTCCTCCAGAAGAACATTAGAAGGCCCCAAATGGCTTATGCTGCCACTGTGGCCACCACCATCCAAAATTGCTTGGGAACATTTAAACCAACATCCCCTATGTTATTTAATTCTTCTGACTCCTTATAGTGATTATTGGAAAATAATGCAAGCTGATTCTCAATGATCCTATAAAGGCTGTAGCATCACAATGCCCCTGATTTTTAATAATAATGAATAATTCAACATAAACGTAATCTGCAACTATTTTGATAATTGAATAATTGTTTTAGTAATTTTTTAAACAAAAATGCCAAAAAGAATCACTGGTTGCAGCTTTTAAGTGTAAATATTAGCTGGTTTTCTAAGTCTCTCTGTCTCTTCTGAAATTACAATGGGCAATTTTTTAAGCTGCAGATTAATTAGTAATAAAAATATTTGGTAACTCCAGCACTATACAAAATTCTTATTCTATTATTTAACAAAATAAGCCAAACTTCTCAATGCATCAGTAGTTAATGTTGTCTTAACAAAAGCAGCAGAACAAGAACCCAAAATAAAATAGTCTAAAATTCATATAGATTTAGATATTATTTAAAACATTTTGATTTAACTAAGTAACTTTCTGATCAAAGAATACATAAATATGCCAGACATTTGATACCAACTTTCAATACTTGACATGTTGCTAAGGACAGATTCTGGTAGGTAATCAAAAGGCAGCAGTGCCCTCCTAACCTCTGAGACAATGACCAAATCCTGTGTGGTTCAATTCTAGACTCTGTATAAAAACATATTATTACAGAACAGAGACATAACTAAAGAATACTACGCAAACCATTCTATGTCTATTTTTTATTTTGAACTTAATCTATCTCTGCATCAACAGTTTCAGTGGCACCATGAAAGGATTAAGTGGGGGGAGTCCCATCACGTCTGTGTCCCCTGTTCGGCTGGATGTGCTTTCTTGTGATTGGCTCTCAGCTCCATCTGGTTGCAGTTTCTTCCCTCCACTGTCTGTGACATCACTGCTGTCAGCGGCGTCCAGTTGACTGTTGGTTCTGCTGCTGTCCTGCTGTGGCTTTGGGTTGCTGTATCGCACACTTGGTGTCTCTGTCTGAGCAGAGAGTCTGTCCTGTGACCCTGCTGTGTGAGACTCATCAGGTCCTTGTTTCTGTGTCTTTAAGACTTTAAACATTTCTCTTGCTACCAAGGAGTCAGCAGGAGCAGACAGACATTGGTAAACCTGAAACATGAAGAGAGGAGGGCTGTCAGGTTAATGCACAACTGGTGCCCACGAAAAAATGAACACAGCTTTTGTACCAATACAGTGAAGTTAAGTACATACACCAAGTCTACCCTGTACTGGTACATATCGCTTCCAGGAAATGCTTGAATCAACTCACCTTGCATGGTGATGATACTTGCTGCACGCCTCCTCTACTGCCACATTACTACTTACAAGGCAAAGAATATCCAAGATACCCTTGAGGGGCTTCAGAGCTTGCCAGATTGGCTACTTTACCACTGTCAGACAGCACAGATGTGATGCCTTAAGCCCATGCTGTGCATTTATCTAACAGGTGAATAAATCTGACCCTCATTGCTCACTAGCCCGTAGCCCCCCATTCTCTCTCTCTCTCTCTCTCTCTAATGATAAACTAATAGTATTAAAACTTTATTTATGTAGCACAATTCATGCATAAAATGCAGTACAAAGTGCTTAGCATCAAAGCAGATAGCAACAAAAGAAACAGATCGTAATATCAAACAAACAAAAAAATCAGATTAAAACTTAAAGCTTCAGGAGAAAGCAATAGTGAAAAGAGGAGTCTTAAGATTTCATTTCAAAGTGTCAACAGATTTAGAGCCCCTCAGGCAGATTGTTCCAGAGTTTTGGGGCATAATTAACAAAGACTGCCTCTCTGTGCCTTTTAGTTCTGACCTCAGGAACAGTCAGGAAATTCGAGCCAGAGGATCTAAGCAACCTAGCAGGTACATAAGTCTTAACCATGTCAGATAGATAAGATGGAGCAAAGCCATTCAGTGATTTAAAAACCAATAAAAGAATTTTAAAATAAATTCTGTAACTGACAGGTAACCAATGTAAGGATTTTAAAATTGGAGTAATGTGGGCTCTCTGTCTGGTTTTCATCAGAACATGTGCTGCTGCGTTCTGTACGAGCTGTAACTGACCAATAGCTTTCTTAGGCACACCAGACAGAAGAGCGTTACAATAGTCCAGCCTGCTGGAGATAAAGGCATGTATTAACTTTTCTGTGTCTGCCTGGGTGAGGAACAGTCTGACTCTGGCAATATTCCTCAAATGATAGAAAAACACTTTAGTCACGTTTCTAATGTGAAATTTAGATTAGAGTCAATGATAACACCGAGGTTTTTGACCTGTTCCTTGGTGTTTAGTGTGAAAAATTTTAAGTGGTCAGACAGTTTTTCTCTCTCAGCTTTTGCTCCAGTAACTAGGATCTTAGTTTTGTCTTGATTCAGCTGTAAGAAGTTCTGAGTCATCCACTGGCTTATGTCAGCGATGCATCCAATCAAGTTGTTAATAGAACTGTAGTCATTTGAACTTACAGAGATATATAGCTGGGTATAATCTGCATAAGTATGGAAATTGATGTTGTGATTTCTAATAATATTCTAATAATGCTGAGTGGCAACATATATAGACTAAAGAGAATTGGGCCTAAGATAGAGCCCTGTGGGACACCACATGTCAGGTCTATATTATCAGAGGAGTTGTCACCCATGGCCACAAAGAATTGTCAACCAGTTAAGTAAGACCTGAACCATTTAGGAACTGTGCCAGAGAGACTGACCCAATGTTCAAGTCTGTCCCACAGAATGTTGTGATCTACAGTATCAAATGCAGCACTGAGATCTAACAGGACAACCACAGAGAACTTTTTCTCATCAGAGTTCATTCTGAGGTCATTTACAACTTTGACTAGAGCTGTTTCTGTACTGTGCTGGGCCCTGAAACCAGACTGGAATTTTTCAAACACAGTGTTGTCACAGAGGAAATCATTCAGCTGTTTAAAAACATTTTTTTTCTAAAATCTTACTCAGAAAAGGCAGGTTAGAGATTGGTCTGCAGTTAGAGATGACAGAATGATCTATGTTGACTTTTCTGAGTAGTGGTCTAATTAATGTGGTTTTAAAAGCTGCAGGAAAGATGCCAGTGCACAGCAAGTAATGTATTATTGTTATAAACTTCCTCTGCTAAACTGTTAAAAACCAATTTTAAAAATGTGGTGGGAATGGGATCAAGAGCACAGCTAGAGAATTTTAACTCACCGACAACTTTCTTGATTGTTTCCAAGTCCACTGATGTAAAAGAGTGCATGATGCATTTGGATTTCGGCGTAATGCTTTGTGGTACACTTCCAGCCTTTTCTGAATAATATTCATTTTGATGGCTTCAATCTTACCTCTGAAATAGGCAGAAAATTCATAGCATTTAGTAACACAGGTGATCAGGGTAATAGTTAGGGGCAGGGTTTATTAAACTGTCAACAGTTGAAAAAAGAACCCTTGGATTTTATGTATAAATAAGATCGCCTGGCGTTTCTGATGGCTGTATTGTATTCTGCTAGGAGCTCTTTTAGGATATCGTGGTGGACCTGAAGTTTTGTCTTTCTCCATCTCCATTTGGCTTTGCAACAGTTTCTTTTGAGTTGGTTGATGTTCTGTTTTCTCCATGGTGGTTTTTGTTTTTGAGGAATATTTTTGTACTTGGCTGGGGCAATATGATCAACAGCTGACTGTAATTTCCTATTTAAATTGTCCACTAGATCATCAACAGATGAAGGCAGGGTTTGCAAAGACATGTTATTTATAAGAATAAAATTTTCTGCCATTTCAGGTGTAAGATATCGTCTTTTTACAGTACGTCTAGAATTACAATACAGCATATGAAGAGAGACAGTGAATTCAATTAAGAAGTGATACAGACAGAACCACATCTGTAACATAAGATGTCAGCAGAAAATGTGTAAATTAAAGTCACCAATAATGATTATATTTTCATAGTTGGAGCTGATGATAGATAAGAGCTCAGAAAAATCAGACAAGAAATTTGGACAATGCTTTGGTGGTCTATAAACAATAACTACAATGTGGGTACATGCCATTTCAGAATGACAGCATGATATTCAAATGAACTAAAAGCATCAAAGGAAATATTCCTTGGCCTCAGAGCATCAGTACATATGGTGGCTGCCCTCCACCCCTCTTCCGTTGTCTAGTGGAGTAGGAGAAATTATAATTTTGCAGGGCAGTTTCAATAAGAACAGCATGTGCGTCTGTGTTTAGCCAGGTTTCAGTTAAAAATAGACAAACTGATGCTATAAAATAAGATCATTAATTTAAAAAGTTTTATTGGCGAGGGACCTGATATTTAAAAGTGCCATTTGCAGATTTACTGTCTTGCTTTGATCTGTAAGTGGATGGCCATAGCCACTGGATGCAAGGATACATACAAGGTTGTTAAAATTTATTCCGCTGTGAATTTGAAGGTTCGATCATATAAGAGAATTAGATTTTAAAAACGGTCTATGAGGTCTTTTAGTTAGGCGGACTGGAATCGTGTCTGGTGAGCAGATAGATGGTTCATGCTGATAAGGTAAATTTGGGGATTTAAGAACGGGGACACATTTCTTTGGCTTGAAGTTTGTTATAATGGGGATCAGTTTGCCGACAGCAAACATTCAGCATGCGGTCTGATTAATAGGCACAAAATGGAGTATTTTTACATTGCTGTATTGGTACTTTCACTTAAGTAAAAAATGTGAATACTTCCACCACTGCAATAAAGAAACCGGGGTTAGAACAGACTGCAGGATGAGCTGCAGTCATTTCTGACATTTTTTTTTTCTTTAAGAGAAAATATAATATAGCGATGCAGTCTTTGGCTGTGCAACTAAAAATAGCTCACTACTAGAAATATTTCAAAATTCTGAAAATACCAACATTACCCAAATGTTACTGTTAATGTACTGTAGTTAAACTAGCACTGTGCACACAGTCTACAGTTTATATGGATAAATGCAGTAAACAAGGCAGCAAAACACACATCAGAATATTACCTACATACTGAAACAGACATCTTATCACATGTCCTGGGTTATCATTTGCTGTGTTGCATTCCTTCTCCCTGAGAGTAGCTGGAACTTGGATTTAGTACCGCGTCCTGGGAGGACTTACTGCTTGTTAAGTGGTGGAGCATCATGCTGCTGCCAGTGTTTGTGGTCTCTCTTTGTTTGGGGGAACTATAATTTGGATCAGGTCCAACTGTCCTGTGGTCAGTGTTAGTCGGGTCTGACTGTCGTCTGGTCCCCTTCCAGATCAGGTCTCTATGTTTTTTATGCATGTCGGTTTGAGAAGGTTCTCCAAAGGTCTCCTTCAGTCAGTCAACATTTTGGACCTGTGAAGACCTCTATATCCAAGACCAAAGGTCAACTGGCAATCTTTCACTGACAAAAGTGCATGGGTTACACTTATTAATACAACTCTACTACTGTTCTTCTATGGTTAGGCAATATGACAGTATGTGCCATTTGACAATATAGATTCGTCAGCAATCTGAGATTTTGTCATACTGATTATACCGAGGTATCTCTCCCTTTAACATCTTTGGGTGCATCAGACCACCATCTGAGTGAGTGCTGCTGTTGAACGATGACTTACAGTCAGATATCTGGTATCTGGTAAATAACAATACTTTTGTGTTTTCATCTCATGACAGCCTGCAGATATTGGACTCCCAGGGTTTGGTAAGGCAGACTTCTGCAGCTTTGTTTCTAATTAAGCTTCTAGTTTTGCATGTTGATTTCAGTCATCTCTCTTAATTTCTTATGTAGGCTTCTCTCATACATTACATACAGAAGTGTTGGTGGATTTGCATATTTACTAAAACAATTATACACAAGTAGATTTAATACATTTACAACAAAATAAAACAATCGACAAATGATTTTATAAGTCTTCAGCTAAATATAGTCTACAGCTTCATAATGAAGGATAATGATTAATAAATAAACCACATACTTCTGCTTTACTTCCACTCAATACCAGAACAACCTATGAGAGTGCCCTGCCCTCTAGAGGCCTTGCACAACATTTATTTAGGGACAAGACTCAAACTCCCTCCAAAAAATCCACTGTTTGAATCATTTAGTTGCACAGACTTGGTATGTATGTGATATGTAGCAAAAAAAAAAAAAGCTTTGAACCTCCAAGCATGAAAATTACATATAGCTCTCAGTAGTAATGACTTTTTGAGCTTCTTTAATGACAAAATTCTAACTATTAGAGACAAAATTTATCACCTCCTGCCCTCAACAGGCACTGTTTCACCCTCCAATCCAGGAACCTTAGAAATAGCTGCTAAACCCGATATATATTTAGACTGTTTCTCTCCAATTGA
Organism: Scomberomorus guttatus; assembly: GCA_038419695.1. NCBI lineage: Eukaryota > Metazoa > Chordata > Actinopteri > Scombriformes > Scombridae > Scomberomorus > Scomberomorus guttatus. The sequence continues at coordinate 1,534,995 of CM076467.1, read as the reverse complement.
CCTTTGTGAATTAATTTCAATGATTTCGTCCTCTAAACCATCACCCTGTCTCTTGGACCCCGTCCCAACTAGGCTGCTTAAGGAAGTCTTACCCTTAGTTAGCACTTCTTTACTAGATATGATCAATCTGTCTCTAGTAACAGGCTATGTACCACAGTCCTTTAAAGTAGCTGTAATTAAACCTCTTCTTAAGAAGCCTACACTGGATTCAGCCGTTTTAGCCAACTACAGACCCATATCTAACCTTCCCTTTCTCTCTAAGATCCTCGAGAAAGCAGTTGCCAATCAGTTATGTGACTTCCTACATAACAATAGTTTACTTGAGGATTTTCAGTCAGGTTTTAGAGCGCACCATAGCACAGAGACAGCATTGGTGAAAGTTACGAATGACCTCCTAACTGCATCGGACAAAGGACTTCTTTCTGTACTTGTCTTGTTAGATCTTAGTGCTGCATTCGACACCATTGACCTTCACATCCTGTTACAGAGACTGGAACATTTAATTGGTATTAAAGGAACTGCATTAAGCTGGTTTAAATCCTATTTTTCAGATCGACTTCAGTTTGTACATGTTAACAATGAATCCTCCATCCACGCAAAAGTTAGACACAGAGTTCCACAAGGTTCTGTGCTTGGACCAATACTGTTCACCTTATATATGATTCCTTTAGGTAATATTATTCGGAAACACTCCATAAATTTTCATTGTTACGCTGATGATACCCAATTATATTTATCAATGAAGCCAGATGAATTAAATCAGTTAACTAAACTTCAAGTGTGCCTTAAGGACATAAAGACCGGGATGACTGACAATTTTCTGCTACTGAACTCAGACAAAACTGAAGTTATTGTGTTTGGCCCTCAACACCTTAGAAACACATTATCTAATGACATAGCTACTCTGGATGGCATTACCTTGGCCTCCAGCTCCACCGTAAGTTATCTTTGACCAGGATATGTCCTTCAGCCATCATATAAAACAAATTTCAAGGACTGCCTTTTTTCACCTACGTAATATAGCAAAAATCAGGCACATCCTGCCTCAAAAAGATGCAGAAAAACTAGTCCATGCATTTGTTACTTCTAGGTTGGATTATTGTAATTCTTTATTGTCAGGCTGCCCTAACAAGTCTCTAAAGACTCTCCAGCTGGTCCAGAATGCAGCTGCACGTGTACTAACAAAAACTAGGAAAAGAGATCATATTTCTCCTATTTTAGCTTCGCTACATTGGCTTCCGGTAAAATCCAGAATAGAATTTAAAATACTTCTCCTTACTTATAAAGCTCTTAATGGTCAGGCGCCTCTATATCTTAAAGAGCTCATAGTACCTTATTACCCCACTAGAGCACTGCGCTCCCAAAATGCAGACTTACTTGTGGTTCCTAGAATAACTAAAAGTAGAATGGGAGGCAGAGCCTTCAGCTATCAGGCTCCTCTCCTGTGGAACCATCTTCCAGATTCAGTCCGGGGGGCAGACACCCTCTCTACGTTTAAGAGTAGGCTTAAAACTTTCCTTTTTGATAAAGCTTATAGTTAGGGCCGGCCAGGCTCGCCTTGGACCGGCCCCCAGTTATGCTGCTATAGGACTAGACTGCCGGGGGACTTCCCATGATGCACTGAGCTCCTCTCTCCTCTCTCCTCCTCCTCCTCCTCTCCATTTCAATGCTTCATGTACCATTAATGCATGTTACTAACTTGACTTCTTCCCCGGAGTCTCTGTGCTCTCTCATCTCACAGGAAGATCCAGCGCCTGAATGGTGGGCCACGGCTGTGGGGACTGTGGCGTGGTCCCGTGGATGTCCTGCTTCTATTTCTATTTCTGCTACTGATATTATTGCTGCTATTATAAATTCATAGCTCTACTTACATTACTGCTGTTATGGTTATTGTTTTTGTTGTTATTATACTTCTCTGTGTCTCTCCCCACCCCACCCCCCTCTCCCCTTCCCCCGTCCCCCTCCCTCCTTCTTTCTCTGTAAACCCAACCGGTCAAGGCAGATGGCCGCCCACCTAGAGCCCGGTTCTGCTTGAGGTTTCTTCCCGTTAAAGGGGAGTTTTTCCTTGCCGCTGTCGCCAAGTGCTTGCTCATGGGGGGAATTGTTGGGTCTCTGTAAATGAGTACGGTCTCGACCTGCTCGATGTGTAAAGTGCCCTGAGATAACTTTTGTTGTGATTTGGCGCTATATAAATAAAATTGAATTGAATTGAATTGAATTACTCAGGGTAATTTGCAGCTGCAAGTCCATAATAGCCAATGAGATACCCAATGAAACTAAATTTCTCCATACAATCTAAACAGAAAGTATTTTTGTGTGTCAGCTGATTTCTTTAAAGGGGACATATTCGGCACATTTCCAGGCCTATATTTATATTCTGGGGCTCTACTGCAATATCTTTGCATGCTTTACAGTTAAAAAACTCATTCATCTTATACTGGCCGTTTATGCAGCCCCTCAGTTCAGCCTCTGTCTGTAACAGGCCGTTCCTCCTTTCCTGTCTCATTAAGGCCCTCCTCCTGATGAGCCCACTCTGTTTAGCTTCCAGATGCTGTGTCAAGGCCAACTTCTGACATTTTTCTTCATTCTTTAATCGAAATGTTATTGTTGCAATTTTTAAATACATCCGTACATGTTGGAGCCCAAAATATGACAGTAGACAACGCAAACAACACATGGAAAGACCTTAACAACAACCTTAGCAACCAAGGCTACAGAATGGACGTCTATTTATGGGCATGTGAGACAAGCAAACGTCAGCTCGTTGGCAAAATAGAAAAAAATGCAAATGGAAGCATTGAAGCCCCTGGTTTTGACTTGCAGGCAGCATGTCTGCATATGTTCAACTCAAGCTTTGGAACTTCGACTGGGTTTAACATCCAACATCATATCAGTATAATAATGAGGTGCAAACTCATCAGGGGTGAAAAAGATGACAAAGATGCGAACCCCCCATTTTGTGAGACTTTTGTGAGACTGTGGTGGGTGGACCACGGACCCTCTAGGGGGGTCCAGGGGCATGCTCCCCCAGAAAAAAATTCTATACATTTTAAAGGTTAAATGCATCAATCTGGTGAACTTTAAGAGCAAAATTCAGAGGCTAGATCTTTAAAGAGCTTTGTGCTCTTGTAAACAATTTTATGCTCTAGTAAATTTAATCATTAACACATTGGTTGAATAGATATGAATGGTGATGACACAGCAAATACACACGTGGACAAAATTGTTGGTACCCCTCAGTTAATGAAAGAAAAACCCACAATTCTCACTGAAATCATTTGAAATGTACAAAAGTAACCATGAATAAAAATTTATTGAAAATTAAACAATCAAAATCAGCCATTACTTTTGAATTGTTGATTAACATAATTATTTAAAAAAATGAAACTAATGAAACTAATGAAACAGGCCTGGACAAAAATGATGGTACCCATAATTTAATATTTTGTTGCACCACCTTTTGAGGCAATCACTGCAATTAAACGATTTCTATATTTGTCAATGAGCCTTCTAGATCTATCAACAGGTATTTTGGCCCACTCCTCGTGAGCAAACTGCTCCAGTTGTGTCAAGTTTGATGGGTGTCTTCTCCAGATGGCATGTTTCAGCTCCTTCCACAGATGTTCAATGGGATTCAGATCTGGGCTCATAGAAGGCCACTTCAGAATAGTCCAACGCTTTTCTCTTAGCCATTCTTGGGTGTTTTTGGCTGTGTGTTTTGGATCGTTGTCCTGTTGGAAGACCCATGACCTGCGACTGAGACCTAGCTTTCTGACACTAGGCAGCACATTTCTCTCCAGAATGCCTTGATAGTCTTGAGATTTCATTGTACCTCGCACAGATTCAAGACATCCTGTGCCAGATGCAGCAAAGCAGCCCCAAAACATAACTGAGCCTCCTCCATGTTTCACCGTAGGGACAGTGTTCTTTTCTTCATACGCTTGATTTTTGAGTCTATGAACATAGAGTTGATGTGCTTTACCAAAAAGCTCCAGTTTTGTCTCATCTGTCCAAAGGACATTCTCCCAGAAGCTTTGTGGCTTGTCAACATGCATTTTTGCAAATTCCAGTCTCGCTTTTTTATGATTTGCTTTCAACAGTGGTGTCCTCCTTGGTCGTCTCCCATGAAGTCCACTTTGGCTCAAACAACGACGAATGGTGCGGTCTGACACTGATGTACCTTGGCCTTGGAGTTCACCTTTAATATCTTTGGAGGTTGTTCTGGGCTCTTTGGTTACAATTCGAACTATCCGTCTCTTCAACTTGTCATCAATTTTCTTCTTGCGGCCACGTCCAGGGAGGTTGGCTACTGTCCCGTGGATCTTAAACTTCTGAATAATATGTGCCACTGTTGTCACAGGAACTTCAAGCTGCTTAGAGATGGTCTTATAGCCTTTACCTTTAAGATGTTTGTCTATAATTTTGTTTCGAATGTCCTGGGACAATTCTCTCCTTTGCTTTCTGTTGTCCATGTTCAGTGTGGTACACACCTTGTCACCAAACAGCACAGTGACTATTTGTCACCCTTTAAATAGGCAGACTGACTGATTATGAGCTTGAAGACACCTGTGATGTCAATTAAAGGACACACCTGAGTTAAACATGTCCCTCTGGTCAAATTATTTTCAATCTTTTATAGGGGTACCATCATTTTTGTCCAGGCCTGTTTCATTAGTTTGTTTTTTTAAATAATTATGTTAATCAACAATTCAAAAGTGATGGCTGGTTTTGATTGTTTAATTTTCAACACATTTTTATTTATTATTACTTTTGTAAGTTTCAAGTGATTTCAGTGAGAATTGTGGGTTTTTTCTTTCATTAACTGAGGGGTACCAACAATTTTGTCCACGTGTGTATAACCAACTATTATAACTGTTTTCTGACATTGTTTTGTGTTCACTACTTATTTCTGCTGAAAAAAGGAGGTCAAAAAATTAGAGTTGAGTTAATCGATTAGTCGATCGACAGAAAATCAACTATTTTAATTACTAAATAATTTTTTAAGGAAAAATGCTTGCAGGTTCTCAAATATGAAGATTTTAAGCTTTTTTGTGTCATACATAATAGTAAACTGAATATATTTGGATTTTGGACTGTTGATCGGACAAAATGACATTTGAAGAAATTATCATCAACTATTATATCAACTATTATAACCATTTCCTGACATGTGTTCACTACTTGTTTCTGCTGAAAACATGGACAAAAAATTAGTGCTCAAGGATCAATAAATTTGTCAATTGACAGAATATTAATCAGTAACTATTTTGATTACTAAATAATTAAAAAAAAATGTTTAGGAAAAATGACAATTTGCTGGTTGCAGCTTTTAAATTATGATTTTAAGCTTTCTTGCATGTCATACATGACAGTAAACTGAATCTAAACTTAGGATAAAAAGTAAGGAAATTTGTGTTTGGTAGATTATTTCTTTTTTGTGACAATGCTTCTTGGCAATAAATCTTATAGCGTTCGAAAGCCTGTTTATTTCCCTTTTAAATGGTGCCACATTTGTAAGTAACATGCATTTGTGGGATGATCAGCAGAGCTGAGTATGTGGGTTGCGCCCATGAAAAATTTGCCAAATCTTCTCTGCAAATGCCAAACAGCTTATTCTGCCATTGACTCATTTGTTGTTAGGTGGATTGGATGATTGAAGTTTGAAGAAACAAGACATATTGGCAATTTAACAATCTATTCATTTAACAGACAGGAGCCTCAGTAGTGTGTGGAAGAACCATACACAGCCACAACAGCCTGGCACCTCCTCCTCATGCTGGTCACCAGCCTGGTCACACACTGCTGTGGGATGGCATCCCATTCTTCAACCGGCATTTGTCACAAGTCAGCCAACGTGTTCAATGGGGTTGAGGTCAGGACTGCTGGCAGGCCATTCCATCCTCTCCACTCCCAAATTCTGGAGGTAGTCTCTGATAAACCCTGCTCTGTTGGGGGCGAGCGTTGTCACCTTGGAGGATAGAGTTTGGTCCCAGACTGTGGAGATATGGGATTGCCACTGGTTGCAGAATCTCATTTCGAAATCTCTCTGCATTGAGATTGCCTCCAACGCTGCAAGCCTCATTTTTCCAGTGAGGGAGATGCCGCCCCACACCATCACACTGCCTCCACCAAAAGATGTTACTCTATCGGTGCAGCAATCAGCATAGCGTTCTCTGCGTCTTCTCCACACTTTGACCCTATGATCCAACTACCATAGGCAGAATCTAGACTCATCGCTGAACATAATGTTCCTCCACATGTTCAGGTTCCAGTGCATGTGTTGCCGACAGCTGTGCAAATGGGCCTGACAGTGAAGGGCAGTCATGGCAGGCCTCCTGGCAGCCCTATGAGACCGGAGATTGGGTGCATGCAGTCTGTTCCGGATTGTCTGGGCAGAGAGCTGTCGGCCATATCGTCCTGCAAACCTTGACTGCAAATCTGTAGAATGGCCTACGGTACTTAAGTGCTGACAGGGTGAGGAAACCTCTGCGGTTTTGCGGAACACCAGCTTGAAGTTGCCCTATCGCACAGGCCCTATCCAGATCAGTCAAACGTGGCATGCCGATTCTTGGAGCGGACACCTACTGACCACTGTAGCAGGGCCCATGCTCACAGGTGCCTGATTGGCACCTGATTGGCAGCACCTGTGGGTACCAGAAGCTCAAAACAAGTGTCATTGGCTACAGCAAAATAAGCTGTTTGGCAATGGCAGAAAAGATTTGGCAAATTTTTCATGGGCGCAACCCACATACTCAGCTCTGCTGCTCATCCCACAAATGCATGTTCCTTACAAATGTGGCACCATATAAAGGGGAAATAAACAGGATTTCCAACAGTATAAGATTTATTGCCCAAGAAGCATTGTTACAACAAAGAAATAATCTACCAAACACAAATTTCCTTTTTGTGCTCTTTATTTGGATTCGGACAAAATGTGACATTTGAAGACATCACATTAATTATAACCAACTATAACTATTTTCTGACATTGTGTTGTGTTCATTACTTGTTTCTGCTTGTTTCACAGAAGGACAAAACATCAGTTAATGCAGTTTTAAAGGTTCTATATGTAGGAATCAGAAATTCCTTCCCATTAATGACACCTGTGGCCATTAAGTGAGCTGCAGTCAACACCCTGTTGCTCGTGCTTGCATGCTCGCGGCACGAGACCATTGCAGGTGATGTCTTTTCCTTGCTTACACTTCTCAAATTACATAAAAGATATCTAACCTTGTTTTTTGCACCGTGTTTCAGCAAAATATCTCTCACTCCCATGTGGCCAGGGAGCAACACGCTGTGGTTTTGTTGTGAAATGTGTGCTTGTTACCACCTTTCAAAGCAAAAGGGGTAAGCAATGTTCTGGTATCACTCTGGAGCTTGTTTTCTGCTCCTTTGTTGAGGAAATAATGTCGTTTTAGCTGTGTGTGCTCAGGAGTGGGCAACTTGTCATTGTGGGGTTGTTTTACTGTGAAATGCTGGTCAATGGAAGCAGCTAGCTGTCTCATTAGGTGGAGAGCTAATGTCTGCAGGGTATTTCTACTCGGATAGCATCGTTTTTGTTGTGTTGTTGTGTCATTATGCTGGTTGTTTGTTGACGTTAGCGGGAGAGAGGCAAGGCACTCGGGAGCACGCAAAACATCACATTGTATTTTCACAGAAAATCTGTCCCGGATCCCTCACATAGAAATCAGTCCACAGGCTGTTACAGACAACCAAGAAAGTCGGGGAAGGTCTCATTTTTACGTTACTACCCATTCACTCAGTGGCAATAAAAAACGATTAATACATTTAAATTGCGTCACAATTCTACATATAGAACCTTTAATGTTTTAATGTGGCCCCTATCAACTTTCAAACTCTGCTTTAGGTCAATTACTTCCGAACTGAAACCCACTGATTTAAAAACACATCAACTCAGCAACAGAACTTTCTGAGATGCATACTGTTAATAGGCTGCTCAATGGTCAATATTTAGGGATCATGGAAGCAGTAGAGCTAATGCAGAAAATAAAGAGTATGCATAAGACTATCATCTCTGTGCTCTGTAAATATCTGTGACAGCCAGAGATAAACTGACAAGCGTGTCACAGCATCTGTACCTGGATCAGGTGGTTGTGCAGTTTGTTGCAGTCCAGCAAGGGGAGCTCTTCTGGGAGAGACATCAACAGGTCCAACACTATAGCACTCTCTGAGGGACACAAGACAGTACACTTATGTGAAAACAGTCACCGGCTTCTGTGAACATCAACAACTGCAGAAACATGGGCAGGAATGAAGGGGTGGTAGCCTGGATTTCTGGCCCTAAATCAATATTCCATGTTTAGGTGAACTCATTGATGTGATGCTGTATGTTGAATGCGACTTGTTCAAATACCTAATGAAGTTTTATGAAGTTCACATAAAGTTCACATTAAAGTACACTTTAAAATGACTGACACTAAAGTAATGAATCCCTGACTCACCCATGGGGGTGAGATGACACTCATCATTTGGCTTGTGGATGACACTCAGGTAGCGATAGATCCTCTCGAAGTCCACTACGCACTTGACGCCGAACGTCCTGGGACTGTCCTTTGTGGCATATTTGCTGGTGCGACCAAACCTGGCGTGAACTGCTGCGGCAGGAGTGGAGAGTGGGGTCTTGGGGCGGGTGGAGGAGCAGTTGGAGGTGGCTGAACTGGTGGAGGCAGCAGAGGATGGAGTAGTCCTGGGGGCCAAGGAGGAGAGGGGTGTGTGAGGACTAGATGGACTGGTGGTGGGATTTTTCTCTGAGGTTTGCTTGTTAGTCTGGCTTGCAGAGCTGCCATCGCTCAGAGACTTGACCACAGCTGCAGAGCTACAACTGGCTGTGACAGCAGCAGCTGCTTGGTCTGAGGACAGCAGGGTCACAGTCTGTGCAGCAGACGGCAGCAAGGATGGAGGAGGACGCTGGCAGGAGGGAGCAGCAGACTGAGAGGTGGCAGCGGGTGAGCTTCCAGCTGCAGCAGAAAGCGGTCGATGGAGTGGAGGGGTTTTGCTGTTGGTCACTCTGACCACTTGGGATGGTGCTGGGAGTCTTCTGGCTGGGCCCATGGTTGGTGCTGGAGTCTTGAGTACCAGGTGTGGACGGGCTGTGCTGGTGGCAGGACGCTCACCTGAGGTGGACAAAAATCTCACATAGTTAAAGGTGTTAAGCTATTTTTATCAGAGTAACTTCAGAGCAGAGCAGCCTGGGACCACATATCTGTGGCAAAATATTCTAATTCACTAGCTTTTTCCAGGGCTTTTGACCATTTCCTAGGGCTTTCTTCAATAAATAGAACTTGCACAGGTGTCATCACATGACCTTTGTATGGAAGATCGGTCATGAGATAGGAAGTGGTTGTATAATGGGGGGAATTGTAACCTTGATCTGCTTGGCTAAAAGCTCCAGAAAGAGTTGGTAAGTAACCCTTGAGTTTAGAATTTTTTTTGCTGTTATTCTGAATTAATGAGATACTTATCTGAGAATTTCTCAGATAAAAATTTCTCAGACAAAAATTATTTGTTTTTCTGAATTAATGACATACCTCGAAATCCCAAGAGAAGCTCCCATTCCTACTTGAGAGCTCAATTTCATGGAAAAAAACATGTCCCACCTGTTTAGATTACTCCAGTTTTATTTTGGTTTTGATTTGAAACATTGGAAGATACTTGTGCCTTTAAGTAATATAGATGGTCTTATTATTAGTTTGTCAACTTTGTGCAGGCACCTCAGGACAGGCAAAAATGTTTCATCTGTGTGTGTGTGCAAGCTGTTAGCTGTTGCTGCTGCCAGCTGCTTTTACTGCTGCTGCTCCAGCAGCATTTTTTTTGGGGGCGGCTGTGGCTCAGGAGGTAGAGCGGGTCGTCTACTAATCGGAAGATTGGCGGTTCGATTCCAGTTCGCATGTCGAAGTATCCTTGGGCAAGATACTGAACCCCAAATTGCTCCCGATGGCTGTGCCATCAGTGTATGAATGTGAGTTAGATTTCCTCTGATGGGCAGGTTGGGACCTTGTATGGTAGCCCCTGTACCCATTCAGTGTATGAATGTGTGTGAATGGGTGAATTGACTCGTAGTGTTAAAAGCGCTTTGAGTAGTCGGATGACTAGAAAGGCGCTGTACAAGTACAGACCATTTAGCACCACCTACAGGTGAAATTATATCAAATGCTACAGACTTGTTCACTATCCCCATCTGTACAACTTTGCTGAATTTAGTTACCATGGAATATTATATTTAAGAGATATGGCAGTCAATAATATGGTGGTGTTTCACTAATGGCCACAAGGTGGGGCTATTGGTGCCATGCTTCACTATGTTGTGCACATTCTCATGGAGAACTTGTGTACCAGGTTTCATTTTAATAAAGACAACAGAATTATAGAGATGTCATGTTATAATATTACAGTAGCATCCCTTGTGGGTAGAACTGTATCAAATGTAACACACTTGTGCAGTTTGGCTGTATGTACAACATTACCAAATTTGGTTGCAATTCCAATTTAGCATTCGAAGAGTTATGGCCCATTAAGTGCATCAGGCCATGCCTTCAAAAGTTTGGTAACCAATTAAAAGAAAAACGGTACGTGAAACCCAAAAACAAACTCATAAGTTTTGTTCGGGTTCATCTAAACATGGTATGTGCGAAGTTTGGTGAAGATTAGATGAAATATGTGCCAAAAGAAGCAAAAAATGCATTTACAAAAAGTCCAAAATGGTGAAAAAAAATTTTCCAGGCGCAAATGGACGTGGCCTACATCAGTTGAATCAGCTTCATCCAAGGAACACACTGTGCCAATATTGTTGAATACATTAGCAGTTTTTAGTTTTTGAGATATCAACTTTAAAACATTCCTCCCATAGACTTTCTATTATAATAAAAAATACAATAAAGAAAAGTAATAGCATACATCTCCTTAAGAAGATGTAAGTTGACGTTTAAATGAAGTAGAGGACAGTACAGAAGTAGATGCCAAAAACCGGAAAATAATTAAGAATAAAGAGCAAAGAGAACATAGTGAAGGCCTCACAAGAAGGGCCCTTGGCTGTTCGTGAATGAGGCATGTTCAAACTTTGAACCTCTTTTCTTCTGCAAACAGAAAGACTTTTGGCTTGAGTTTTTGATCACACTGAAGTCTCTGCCGAAAATGTGTTGCACCATGCATCTGCAGTAAAAAACTGGGTCACAGAGACTGTCTTTGTACACCTGTGCCTTCAGTCATGCTCTGCCCTCTGATGGTCACTATGAGTCTCTGCTGACAGTCTTACCAGTTCCTGCACTTTGTGGCTACAATGTCAAGTGAGGGACTCTCATTAGGGCCTGAACAGCCCAAGGGTCAGCCCATTAGGGCCCAAGGACCTGAGGGCCATGTTGGGATAAAGCTGCTTGGATTTTCATGAAATTCGGTGGGATCATTGCGCTCATCATTCTGGCCATAGTACATATTTTTTCAATTTTCTCCACCGTACAGGAAGTCAGCCATTTTGGATTTTGTGCATCAATTTTCATTTTCCGAACACGTTTGAGGATGTGCAAAAACTCACGAAACTTTGTACATATGTTCGAACTAGTAAGTATTTCGATTAGTATCACAATTAGGCTTGGGTGTGGTGTGTTGGCTCTATAGCGACCCCTAATTACTTTTAGCAATTTTGAGGTGCTAGAGGTGCTCAAAAACTCATGAAACTTTGCACATGAGTAATTCTAGTTCAAATCAACAGATTTTAGAAAATGTTCCCGACTGACCATCTTGGATTTGCTTCATACTTTACGTAATTAATATCATTGTACCTAACACTAGTGTGCAAAATTTTCAGCTTGTATCTTCTGTTTCTGAGATATGGAGGCTTTAAAAAGGAGTCGTGGCCTGCAAAAAATGAGTGTTGCTGAAAAATCAAAGATCCATAAGTCATTACCTTTTAACTATTCATTTTAGATGCATGACATTTTCAGGGATTATTCTACACTATTAGATGTACTGAACTAAAATAGCTGTCCCACAGTTGCATATTTACCAAGTTATGGCTTGCTGAAAATTGTATTAAAAAATTATTTAATATATATTTCTATATCTTTACACTGTACCACAGATCTTTTAAATTTTTATATATAATACTGTTAATAGTTATAGCACATTCTTAGCAACTAGGTGCATGTCTGAAAGAAATCAAAATTTCGGATTTATGAGGCATTAAAAATGGAAAAAATAATTTTACACCTATATTTCAAGTGCATATTCCCCATGTGTGACAAAGTCTACCATAAAAACAATCATACCACTGGAAAGAGCATGTTTTAATTAGTAAATGCACAAAATATGAAGTTGGTACTCCAAACTACATTAAGGTATCAAACATGCCATGTTTTACTACAAGCGCAAATTCTGCAATATTCAGTCCTACAAAACTGCAATGTCATGACACAGTGGCCGATAATCAGGAAGATTCAGAGCTGTGTCTACAGACCTCCAGTAGCAATACCACGAATGCAGCATTAATGATAATAATAATAATAATATTAGGGCCCGAACACAAAAGCGCCAGGGGCCCAACAGTCTTTGTTGGAATAAAGTTGCTTTGATGTTCATGAAATTCTGTGGGATCATTGCTCTCATCATTCTGGATATAATACATATTTTTGGATTTTTTTGTTCACCAGACAGGAAGTCAGCCGATTTGGATTTCATGTGTCAATTTTCATTTTAAAAAACACACTTCCAACTTTCCCCGTGCCACTTCACAATCAAACAGCTGGCTAACAACTGGAATGGGACAAAGCGGAGCAGGCTCAACAACCTGACTCTGTTCCCCAGTGAGCTGGGATGTACGGCAAAACCTGACATACTGAGAAACATCATGCTTCAACCGAGGCCAAAAGAAACAGTGCAGGACACGGTCATAGGTTCTCTTTATCCCCAAATGTCCACAACTATCATACACAGTTTGCACCACCACATCATGGAAGTTACTTGGCACAACAATCTTAAAACTCACTTCCCACTTTCTCACCAGCACATCCTCTTGGACAAAGTAACCACAAGCAACTTCTTTTATTTTTTCAACCGGCCAGGCCTAATCCCACAAAGCAGACAGAGATGAATCAGCCCTTTGACACTTCAATCACCCCCCCCCACGCACTCCCTCCGACGCATGCAAGGGCCCATTCATCGCTGCTAGCACCTTTCATTTAATTCCTATTTACTCACATGATGCATGTAAAGAGTTTTGCTAGATATTCATTTTTTGAAAATATGAAAATAACGAAACTGCTGGTCTGGACTTTTACATATTAGGGACTTGGTTTCTTATTCAGACATGAGACCAACCTATTAAACTTTCACCACATTTATAACTTAACCCATAACTTAAGGTGAAATTTGGGCTCTGCTCAGAAGGTAGCAAATCCACCTTCCAGCTCCTCACTGGGGAAAGCAATGCAAAAGCTGGTTTGCAACAAGGCAAACAATGCAGGATGTGTGTTTAGATATGCGCTGCAAGGAAGTGTGTTGCTATATACAGGAGATATTCTGAATAAGAATATCTGACATGTATATTCTGCTGCTTTATAAAGCACTTGCGTGCATGTTACTGGTTTGATTACATTTCCCAGTAATGTTCAGATTCTGTAGGTATCTTTAAGATCATGTAACATTTCCAGTAATAAGCTATGTTTTGCAACTAAATCCTGCACTGCAATATTTTATTTTATTTTTAAGAAAGACAAGCTCATAAATGCATCCTGCAGTCTGTTGTCCAACAGATTCCTCACTGTCGCCTTCCTGTCTTCTGATTCAGGAATGAATTGAGCAGCCGGATGATTTCGGTCAGGAGCAGAGAAAGGGGACCAGCATCTCTGCAGAGCTGCTCTACAATAATCACTATTGCACACTTAAGTAAAGAATAAAATATAGGTTTTATTAAGTGTTTTAAGTGTAGCTGTGGTCAGGCAAGCAGGAGGCTCCATTATTTATATCAGCTGGAAATTACGCAGACTCCTGACGTCTAATATTTACTGTCCACCACATTTCAGAAAATTTGATAACACTCTTCTATCTTTTGGAGATCCATACCTTTGGCTGGTAAACGAGGCATTGGTCTCAAAGGAACTGTGCGATCAGCAGGCCTGTCTTCCTGTGTGGGTGGTCTGTGGACCTGGGGAGGGTCACAGTTCCTGAGGGTGCGAGGCTCTGTGGATGACACTATCAGCATCTGAGAGACACAAGGAGAGGAACGTGGTGGGAGGAGAGAGATGAAAGATTCAAAGTAGTGCCAATGATTCCACAACAGATAAGATAGATACAGGTTTGCCTGCAGGTGTTTTTTAAATGCAAAGAACAGAATGCTGTAAGAGAGTTGTTCTCTGCAGAACAAAACGAGGCAAAGATGCATCTTAGTGGTTACAAATGTTTCCTTTGAGACAAAACGTTTGTGTTACTTCAATAATGTACAAATAAAATAAGAACAATCCAACCCATGTGGCTTGCTGTACCTGAGAGAAAGCAGTGGAAATGGGTTCTTCAAGTGTTCCAGCCACAGCAGAAGCCATGTGTGTCCACACCTCGATGGGCTTTCTGACCTTCTTCTCCTCCCATCTCTTCTTCTTCAGGTTGAAGCTGGCACATGAGATCACTTTGTTCTTCAGAGTTTCCACCACAGAGTGAATCTAGAGGAAGGAAGATATGCATCATTATAGTCCACACAATGTCTTTAAAAACACAGATACATAGAGCTACCCAAAGCACTGAGGTGCTGACAAAATGTGCAGTTTCATATTGAAACAAATAGTTGCCAAATTGATAAGTTGATTGATATAGATTTAACAAATTTAGTCCTTTAATTCTGGGGACTTAGAATGGCCATTTTTGATATTTTGCAGGTTAGGGGGTCACTTCCCCAAAATGCCCTCAGTAAGAGCTCAGAGTCACTTCAAGCACAGTTTCACAGTTTTTTAAGTGTGTCTTAAAACGAAAGTCAGGTGCCTACATGAACAGTGCAGGAGGTTTTCCTCGCTGTAATCATCCCTCCTGTTCATACTGGCTATTAAAAGATCCCCTTCAAATGTGCTTTCAATGTAAGTGATGGGGGCCAAAATCCACAGTGTGTCCACACAGCCAATTTTGTGCAAAAATACATGTAAAAGTTGATCTGAAGCTTATATGAGGCTTCAGCAGTATGAGTTAATCATATCAAGTGAATATCTGCCACATTTAGTGTTTTTAGCATCAAATTCCCTCTTTGTGTTTCCTCAGACAGTGTTTTCCTGTTGAGCTGTGGTAGAAGTATAGTAACAAAAAGAGGGACTTTGACACTAACAGGACTGTAACGTTGAAAGATATCTACTTGATTTGACTCATTTGGACGCCTGAAGCTACATATTAGCTTCAGAAAAACTTAATACATTTTTGCACAGAAGGACTGTGGATTTTGTTCCCCATCACTTACACTATGCATTATGAAGGGATCTTCTAATGGTCAGTATGAACAGGAGGAATGATTATGGCAAGAAAACCCTATTCTTATTAGTTCATTAGGGCACCTTAATGTTGCTTTAAAATTATAAAACTATCATTTAGGGAAATTTGCGGTTCGTTTGTTTGGTTGAAATAAACAACTAAACTGGAAGGCTCATGTACCATGGTGGAACCGGGATATGTCTATGAGAACATTGCCAGTACCTCTGTAATGGAGCGAGAAGGGACGGATTTTCTCAGGAGGGCGTAGTCGATGTCGCTAAGAGCTCCGGCGGTACTGCGGAGTCTTTTCAAGGCATTCAGGAGCCTTCTCTGCTCCGCTCGCTGCCACTTACAGGGCAGTTTACCTGAAAGCTCCGGCACCAACTCGGGTTTCAGGTCGCGTTCTGGTTTAGTTCGCGTACGAGGAGGCGGCTTCATGTCCACTCACGGTGCTAACACAAACCAAGCTAACCAAACAACAACCGGCCCGGGCTGAAAGATTCACGAAGCTAACGCCAACTAACGTTAGCTCAGAGAGTCTGACTTGACTTTACAACATGCACCTTCCCAACACAGATCACTGTCACGTGTCTACCGTGTTCCGCTACAATAACAACACTGCTACTTCCGATACGTTTTTTCAGAATAAAAGCGCTACCTCTGTAAATGACTACACTAAAACTCCGCGCTTTAGTTAGCTTGGCTGATCAGACCTCAGTTCAGGATGGTGGGCAATTTGACCCAAAACTATGTTGGGAAGTATCTTTGAACTAATTGCAAAGATAAAGATGCAAGTTGCAGGACGGCAAGAGGGGATGTGAACCTTTTTTATGTAAATGGAATAACAAGTATAATTAAAATACATTTAGAGTAGACTTTGCAATTCAATTTTAACTTAAAGCATCTAGCTGTGAGGTTGCAGATAGCAATCAACTGAATACACTTCCCCTCCCTCTCCCCTTCCAAGCATGTAGAAGAACCTATGGTGGCCGCGAAACTTGCAAAAAACACGAAAGGCACTCTCTAGAGCCAGGCGTCCATGCTTGCGCCGCTAGCCTGCTATTTCCTAACTGAATGTCTGGTGTAGAGTAATGGGAAACATTAATTCTGAAGGACTATGTTTCAGTCAAGCATAGAGGCTGTATTATGTGTAGTTTGCAAAATAGCGATAAGAGGCACTGAATTTGATGAGTTTACTGTTTATCAGACCACAAATGAGACAAGAATTAGTACAATACTATTTTCCAAGCTACACATAATTTACCCTCTATGCTTGACTCAAACTGTTAACTCATAGTCCTTCAGAATTAATGTTTCCCATTACTCAACACCAGACACTCACTGAACATACAGTTAGGAAATAGCAGGTTAGCAGTGCGAGCATGGACGCATGGCCAATCCCAGCCCTTGAATGCTACACGGGGCGTGTCTTGCCAAGAAAAGCAGCGGGATCCATAATAACATGTCAGTAAAACGAATGTGCACCAGATCCGTACTGGCTGCCCAATCTGTTCTGCACATGCGTGTGCATGCGCGAGTCCACCATTTTGGACAGCTAGGTACAGCACCACCACTTGGACAAATGTGATACTGCATGTTTTATAGATGGCTTTATATTTTGCCGCTGCCCAGTCTGAGTAGCTGCCCGATCTGAGTAGCGCATGTGTGAGCGGGTTTGCCATCTTAAGCCTTTTTCACACATAGTTCCCGGTAAATTACTGGGATAACCTTTCAGGGACTGCTAGTAATTTTCACTATTCACACATGCAGCTACATTCAGGAACATTTCAGTTTTGTGCCTTTTCGCACATGCCATGGCAATGCCGGAATAGATGGCCAAGGGACAGCCCAGCAGATGGTGGTAATGCAACACTTATGGATGCCACCCACCATAAATCTCAACAGAAGAGGAGGAAAATCATGAAGCTCAGATCAAACTTTCAAACTAGGCAGTGCTGATCAAATATGAATCAAGATTATGATACTGCATTGCCTATTTCTCGCCTCAAATGTTTCCAGAAACATATTTTAGTGTACTGTTTAGCTATATATGAGAAAGTTTGTGATACGGCTGCCATGTTGAAAACAGACGAGCCAAAACCAAGCACTGCCCAACTCACAGTACGTCACCCACGTCTTGTGGTTGTTTGGCTCACTCCACATGAAAGCGTCTTTCATCAGACAGACGTAACCCTGATGTACTTGTCCCTGAAATGTTACTGCTTTCATTCACAACACAGCCGTATCGGCATTTTCCCTGAAATGTTATTAGGTCTTCAGGTGGGAAATTGGCAGTACAGATATTCCCTGAATATCGATCCCTGCTCCCATTCACACATGACCCCAGACTGCATGTGTGAATGGGGCTTTGGACAGCTAAGTACAGCAACAACTTGGACAAACTGTGGAAAAATTGAAATTCGTCCATCTTTATCTCTTATTTGGCTTATCTGTCACTCTCTGTTTATTTCTTCAAACTAGAAAAAGCACAAGCTAGCTACGATTCTGTCCTGCAGTTGAATATTAAGGGAAATCTTACTGGTTCGTGCATGAAGTATAATTCATTTGCAGTTGTTCACGTTGTACAATGAAAAATAATATTTTTCGGGGTATTTCCTAATTTCATTGTCCTAAAACATGCAATGCAATTCAGCGTGCAAAAGTGTCCGCTTGTTCCATTATCCAACTTGTACAAAAAAATTGAAACAGGAAGTCGAGAGCCGGAAACAGAGACAGCTTCAAAGTAAAAGTTGCTCGTTTTGAAGCATGTTGGCTGCAACTCAATTTAAGGAGAGCTAAACTAAATAAATAAACAAATAGCCTAGATTATGAGCATTAATTATAACTTCTTTTACACAATTTGGAGACAAAACTATGTAAAAGGAAGCAGAGGGGGCATGTTACACCACTGAGCCATGCAACTTTGAGGACTTCTCATATACCCAAACACATAGCCTATTTTGAAGCAAAAATAACTATATATTATCTTCAGGGATTAAAATGCCTCTGATAGATTAACTTGTGACCACTGTCATTGAAATGATAGCAGCCACACAAGCCCAGATTGTTGCACCTTTGCAGTTAAACATTTTTCAAAGACCAGAGGTTAATGTTAATGTCCCCTTTTTACCAATTTTAGGACAATGCAGGAGGACAATCCCAAATTTTAAATCCTAGATTTTTTTATGACCCAGCAGTGGGATGTTCTGGACTGGCATTGTTATTCACCTGACCTCAGTCCAGCCGAGCAGGTGTGTCACCCGTCGAAAATCAGGACGAAGGCAAAAGTCCAGTTTGCAGTTCAGGTCTGGCATAGAATCACCAGGGGAGATATAAATCCTCTGGCATCACAGACTTCAGACAGTCAATAACTGAAAACAGTTTGACACCAAATGTTAGATATCATGATAAAATTTGATCTTTGGTCTTTTGTCCTTGAAGGCTCTTATTGAAAGCTGAAGGCATTCTAGGCTTGTTTATGTTGCCCAAAAAAATTGACCAATTGCTGATTTTTTTGTGGAAAAATCGTATACACTACAATAAAAATCTGTAGTGATCAATTCTTGCAAAAATGGTGGTCTTAACTTTTTTGACTTCTCCACCTTAAATAACGTTTTTGAGATCAACTGTTTAATGCATTTTTAAAAAAATGACTCCTCGACGTGGAGCTTCATTGCCAAATTTGTTTTTGATCAAATTGGAGAACTCCCCTTCCCATTGGTATGCAGTTATAAAATAAATAAAATACCAGTTAAACTGTCTTTATTGGGCTTTATTGGTATTACTGTTATTGTGTACTGTCCAAATATTTGGACAAATTGTACTTTGATGCTTTGGCAATATTGTTCTTGAAACTTTCATGCCAATAAAGCCCCCTTGAAATGAATTACATTGCATTGCATCGAATTGAATTGAACTGAAAAAAAAAGCTACGCCACGACAGGCAACCACGCACCGCTCCGCTCCGAAATACTCGTTAGCTAAATTTAACAAACTGCCATTAATATTATTACTACAGGTTTAACTGCAGTTCTGCGTGTATTTTGTCCAAGTGGTGTTGCCGTACCTAGCTGCCCAAGATGGTGGACCTGCTTGCGTTACTCACGCCTGTTCCACAAACACACTCCGACAAACCTCCAAACTGTCAGGAGGGAAACCGACAACAAATAAGGAAAATAACAACGCCTGGACGCAGATGAAACAGCAGGCAGGAGCCCCGGTTTGAGTTAATATCACAGAAAGCGAGCAGGAGTCAAAACAAGAAGCTCCGTGTGTCATCGACTCTCCGTGCTGGAGTTCCCCGCCAGAGAGGCTCCTTGCCCCGGCATGCAGCGCACAGGCTGACCCGCAGTGGTGACACTTCATGTCTGTAACATATTCTACAGATACACGCCTGGGCCACACTGGATGCGTGAGCAGCGCGTGTGGGTCGCGGAACCTCTTGGTTTTCATTTGGGCGCCCATGTTAACAGGTTAGAGCAGCCACACAGCCCGCGTGAGACGCACGTCACACGCGCGTCTCTGCCGCAGCAGCCACGCTTCAGCTAGAGAGGTCTCGCCTGTTTTTTCCGCGTGCCGCGCGCGATTCTCAGCAATATAGACAGGGAAAATGATCTGTTGACAGTCATATTGACATCATACCAGCAACAATAACACCTTTCACTATGGTTTCAATGTCTGTCGCCTGGGCCACACTGGATGCGTCTACCTCAGCAGCGCGTGTGCGTCGCTGAACTGCTGCGTCTCCCACGCTTGCGGTGTCCACACAGTGAGCGTTGCTGCTGCTGTCAGCCCTATCTTTCTACATAGTTTCACTTTGATAATGGCCATCAATAATAGAATGTTTTATATCATTTAATTATGAATTTTATTTATATTTAGTTTAGACAGATAAAGGTTAAGAAGCGTGTGCTCAATTGTGAAAAATCAATAATAATGAGGTGAAAGCAGCTTTCTTTCTGACAGGCATGGCGGGGTCTGGTTGGGGATCCTTCTGTGACAGTCACATACACACCTCACACAGGATGGGTTTTTTTATTGATTATATTGATTATTCTGCCAGTTAAACCCCCGCTGTCACCGCACCAAGTGAGGAAAATCCCCTCCCCTCCAAACGAGACAAACACACTCCGACAAACCTCCAAACTGTCAGGAGGGAAGCTGACAGCAAATAAGGAAAATAACAATGCTAAATCTCCGTCTGGAAGCAGGTGAAACAGCAGGCAGGAGCCCCGGTTTGAGCTAATATCACAGAAAGCGAGCAGGAGTCGAAACAAGAAGCTCCGTGTGTCACCGACTCTCCGTGCTGGAATTCCCCGCCAGAGAGGCTCCCTGCCCCGGCGTGCAGCACGCAGGCTGACCCGCAGTGGTGACTTTCTGTCTGTGACTGTACACATATAGACATTGAAACCATAGTGGAAGGTGTTATTGTTGCTGGTATGATGTCAATATGACTGTCAACAGATCATTTTCCCTGTCTATTTTGCTGAGAACCGTGCGCGGCACGCAGAAAAAATATGCGAGACCTCGAATCTCTAGATGAAGAGTGGCTGCTGCGGCGTGTGAAATGCACGTCACACGCGGGCTGTGTGGCTGCTCTAACCTGTTAACATGGGCGCCGAAATGAAAACCAAGAGGTTCCGCGACACACACGCGCTGCTCACGCAGCCAGTGTGGCCCAGGCGTAAGGTAACAAAAACACGATTCTTAGCTTCAGGTGATTATACACTGATTAAAACATACTCATGAATATTGTATTCCATTTCTGCCAAGTCCGTTCTGCTAGATAAAACTAAATTTTACATGCTGGACCTTTAAGTGGACTTGAAATTTCAAACCTCTTTATCTACTTTAAACAATATAAATGGGACTGCTGATGGAATCAGGTACAATAATTTGGCTAGCTATAGACTGTCTGCATCTTCACTGTAGTTATATACAGTAAATATTGTATATAGACATCTTTATCTACAGCCTGTGATCTGAGACCATACAATGCAACATTATTTGCATAAAAAATAAAATAGCAATAACATATAAGCCATTCCAGGCGACAATCAACTCATTTTCTGAAAATGCATGTCATAGCAGAGGAAACAAACTTCTTGAAGTAACACTCTCTATATTTTATTTGAAGGCCAGGGGATACAGTTTAGTGCTTCCAGGTTGCTTTTGTAGCCCAGGCAAACGATTCGCCCCCACAAATATACCCAAAAGTCATGTGCCTCTCCTAACAAGCAAGCTCTACCAACAAACACTTTTGTTATAGACAATGTTAGAAAAGCAGGCGGCAGGGTTTAGAGTCCGGCAGTACCATCGGGATAAGCGGGATATGTCTGCAGCTTGAACTGAGCACTGCCTGCAAGACGTACAAAGGGGTAAATAACCCATAGTCCATGGTAACACACATCTTCCAAACGCGGTGTAGCATTGTAGTTTTTGCCAATATCAGGTTTAATCAAATGGTGAAAAATAAACCATTGATTAGCCCACCTCAGCCATTCAAAATTTATCTATTGGCAGCAGCGGGATTCAAACCCACACCCCTGAAGAGACTGGAGCCTTAATCCAGCACCTTAGACTGCTCAGCAATGCCGCCAACAACCATTATCAACAACTGCTTTATCCTATATATGTCCTGATAAGTTGTCTGCTGAAGAAAAAGAAACACTGTTTGAATATCAAAACAAATTAGATGAGCTCTATCAATCTAAAGCTGGGGCTTTTGTAAAGTCCAGGAGGCAATGGCTGGAAGAAGGTGAACAACTTGGTGTATTTCTTTAGGTTGGAAAAATCCCAAGCTAAAAAATAACACCATTCCACATTCATCAATTTAGAATAGAGAACATTATGGAAACGTATTGCTGCCACGCCAGAAAAAGAAAACGGATCAGTATCACGTTATAACGTGAAGTGTATTGTTGTAACAAGATGTTTTTCATGTTATAACAAGATATTTTCACGTTATTACAACATACAAACTTATCACCTTATAACAATATACTATTTATCTTGTTATAACGTGAAACTTATATTGTTATAACATGAAATGCTTCAGGTCATAACGTGATAAGTTGGTCTCAGGCGGAGGTGGACCCCCCGCCATGTACTCCGGTTGTGAACTGTCACTTGGCCTTTTGCAAACTACAAGACAGCTCGATCCTTCACTTTCTCCATCTACTACGGCCTCAGTGCTTGTGGACTCTGGTGGACTGGTGGCTCCTCCAACGTCAGCTGAATAATAATGCCCGTCCAGCTGATCAATGAGAAATGATACTACCTCCAGAGCGTCTGACTCATTCGTCCTTCTGTACAGCCCCATGCATTTTAAAATCCTCCTTAGTGTACACATACCAATCACAGTATCACCCACCATGCTCAATGACAGCAGAATCTTTCCATGTTTCAACCCAAGCATGAAGTAGAACTTAATACTATTCGTGTAAATGAGCCATATTCCTCAATTTATTCGTTCTCCGCACATTTGTTCCTCATTTAAACATGAGTTTCACGTTATAACAATATAAATAGTATATTGTTATAACAAGAAAAGTTTCTTGTTATAACGTGATAAGTTTCTATGTCGTAATAACGTGAAAATATATTGTTATAATGTGAAAAACATTTTGTTATAACAAACTTCACGTTATAACGTGATACTGTTCCATTTTTTTTTCTGGTGTAGCAGCAATACGTTTCCGTTGAACATAGTATGTGATGACGCAAAACAGATTGCAAAC
Source organism: Scomberomorus guttatus (assembly GCA_038419695.1). NCBI lineage: Eukaryota > Metazoa > Chordata > Actinopteri > Scombriformes > Scombridae > Scomberomorus > Scomberomorus guttatus. The sequence continues at coordinate 1,511,800 of CM076467.1, read as the reverse complement.
TGCTCCAACTTTTATACAATCTATATAGCTCTCAATGTTGCAATGATAGTAGGCTTACTGTTTCATTTTTGGATTCTTTAGTTGATACTAACCCAATCAACACTGCTGACCTAGAATTCTGTAATAGACCAATTTCTCTTAAGGATTAAGAGAAATAATTACATTAAGATTAATAGTTTGAAGAACAATAAATCTCCTGGAGTGGATGGGCTTACATCAGAGTTCTATAAATCCTTCTCTGATTAGAAGTGTTTTGTGAAAGTATTGCCAAAGGTGTTCTCCCTCCCACTTTAACACAGGGCCTAATAACCCTTATTCCTAAACCTAAGAAAGATTTGTTAACTTATTGATAATTGGCGCCCTAAATAATGATTACAAAATTTTAGCTATTATTTTTGCTAAGCGTATAAAAATGTTTTGGATGGTATCATATGAAACACAGTCTGGATTTATGAGGAACAGGCATACCTCTAACAATATTCAGCCTGTACTTGATATATTAGATTACCCAGAATTAGTTGATAATAAAAGTTTCATCCTTTTTCTGGACTTTTATAAAGCCTTCGATTCAATTGAAAATGATTTTATCTTTAAAACAGTTAATAAATTTGGTTCTTTTTTAGCAGAACAATTTAAACATTATACACTAATGGAAATAGCTCAATTAAATTCAAAAAAATGGCACATCTAGATTTGAGTTCAAACGTGGCATACGTCAGGGCTGCCCTATCAGTCCTTATTTATTTTTGCTATCTACCCAATTATTAGCTAATCATATCATAGCTGGTGGCTTGAAAGGTATGTCAGTCATTGATAGGGAAGTCATCAGACAACTAGCTGACATTACCCTTTTCTTAAAGGACTCCTCTCAAATTCCTCTTGGCCTTGACTTCATTTGGGGATTCTCTAATGCTTTGGGTCTTCATTTAGACTTGAATAACCCTACCTCTGTTTGTTACATCCTGCCAGGACTTTCTGCTTGTGTTTGAATTTTTAGTTCCTGTTTTTTTAAAATGTTTTCTCCTTGTGTTTTGTTACCTTTACGTCCTGTGTTTTCCTGCCTTTGTAGATTACCTCATGGTTTTGGGACTCATTTCATTTGGATTATATTTTCATTTGGTTTACTGTGTTACACTTATGTTGTCTAGTCCTTCAGGTCATTTGGTTTTGCTTGTATGTTAGTATCTTAGTTAGATTGTAGTGTCCTGTACCTGAGTTTTGTATTCTGAGGCAGTTTGATTTATGCTGGGTTGTTATTGAGTGGTGTTGTGTTTTCTGGGTTTTGGTTTTCTGTTTGTGCTGTGTTTCCCTCCTGTGTTCCTGCACTCCTCCCCAGTCCGTTTTTCCCTCCACACCTGCCCTGCATCAAGCTCGTTAGCCCTGCCCTGCTCAGTGTGTTTTCCCAGCCTGCTTTTACCTTCACACCTGCCCTGTATCAGTCTCGTCAGCCCTGCCCTATTCCCTGTGTTTCCCTCAGCCTATCAGCTCCCAGCCTGCCCTTGTGTCCAGTCAACTGTTCCCCATTTGCTCATTAGTTCAGTTTGTATTTTATCCCTGCTTTTCTGTTCATTCTTTGTTGGATCCTCTGTTTTGTTCTGGTTTGTTCTGTTCTGCTCAGTCTTGTTCAGTTAAGTTCTGCTTCACCAGCTATATTGTCTGGAATAAAGAGTATTCTCGAGTACCTGCTGCCTCCAGTGTTCTGCATTTGGGTCCACTTCCTACTTTCATGACACTGTTTGGAATTTTATTTCTCATCATTTGTTTTCTAATCTGGGCAGTTTGAAATGTGTTCTGTAATTATAATATTGATCGGATTCCTGTCTCTCTCTCAAATTTCAGTAAACAAACACTTTTGACGTGGTCTCTTATTTATAAGCACAATTTTAAAGCTTTTTGCGTACCATTGTAAGATTCCTGTGAGCCCTAAACAATTTGCTATTGTTTTTAATGCCATTCCATCTGGTGTTGTCATGCTCTCTAAGGGTTATGCCTTTTCACCTTCTGCTGTGACACCTTCACTTGGTCTACTTTATTCCAAGCTGATTGTGTCCCTGTCCCATATGTAATTGCAACCTGGAATACATTTGTTCAGGATTTATGTTGGAGAAAAAAAAAGGTCTCTTCCTAACAGATATCTACTGGTTAACAAAGTTAAATACATTTCTTTTAAGATCATTCATTGCTGTTAACCGGTCAAGTCATTTTTTTTGTCAGATTCAAGAAGGATATTGATGTAACTTGTAGTTTTTATAACATGCATCCGGAGACTGTCTTCCATTTGTTTTGGATTTGTGAACACACTCGAAATCTGTGGCAAGGCATCTGTCGTTTCATATTAGACAATATCTATGATGCTTTTGTACTTTGTTTGAAGGATGTTTTGTTTGGTTTTACAAATTATGGGAGAGAATTGGAAAATTATTTTATTCTATGTAATCTTAAAAGTGAAACCCTCTTTTTGTACATTTAAAAAAGAGTAGAGTCCTACATTAAAACATTGTCTACCTCATGCAATAGAAAAGCTGTGAGAACTTTAAATTTGTGCTCCAAATTTAATATGGTAATATAATTGTAAGTTGTATATTTTTTTACTGCACCATTTTAATTTTATATTTAGCTGTAATCCCTGGCGTTGTATATTTGTTTGTTCTGTATTTCTGTTTTATCACTCCAGTTGGGAAAAAAAGTCACAGTTGACTCGCTCTATCTTTTATAGTTGCTCACTTCCCAATCACAATGTTAGTTTCGTTTTGTCATTTCAACTGTCATTTTATAATAAACAATTAGCTGGAAGGGAATTGTAATTGAATTTACAGTGATAAGGGAAAAGCAGAAAATCTTCACATTGGCTGCAAACATCAAAACTTTTGTGTTTGTACTTCACAAATGACAGTATTGGTCATTGAAATTGTTAGTGATTTTTTTTTTCATAACTCGATTAATTAATTGGCGTCTCATCAGTTGCAGTAAGGTTGAATGGTGTGAAATATATAGGCTACATGTGCACAAGACATACAATACAACTGATTAAATACAAATACAAACTAAGTACAAGTTTTAAAATACAACACATTGTTAAAGATGAAACCAGTGGTTTCCAACCTTTTTGGCTTTTGACGTCGTACAAAAAGCAGTGTGTAGTCGGGGTCACATTTCAGATGGTTATGAGTTGTTAACAGCTCAACCAAATAGTGATTTTTCCCTCTAAACTTCTCACATGGTTTTATTTCAATAAGCTAGTGTAGTGCCTGTTCAAATCGTGCCTGTTCAGAATGGGACGATTTCTCAATACCTAGAGAGAACAGTACCCGTCCCCTAAAAACCTCACATGCAGGCTGTTGGTAGACATTACAATTTACTGATGCTCCCTAAACATGCAGAATATCTGGAGACTACAATTTTGAGTTGAGCTGAAGTTGATCGGATGAACTGCAGTGCACATTCAAAACGTGCCTGAGACATCCTGCACTTGAATATGTCTTGAATACCCTGGATGTATTATAAGAGCTGGATACCAGACCAAAAATGGTGCCCATTGAAACCGATGAGAATTGCTCGGCTGGCGCATATGCCAAAAAAAGCTTCTAGCTTCCGGGTTTGCTTCTGCATTGTGCGGCCCACTGAATATGCGCAGTAACGTTTCCCCTGCTGGACCCGCGAGTTCCCACTCAGCCCATAGACTTTACATTGTGATGACATCGCAGATTTTTAAATTGCTTTTCTTGGCTTAAGGAAAGTTTTACTAATATAAAAACTTCCATGGATCAAAAATTCATAATAGAAAAAGTCATAATTTACTTTGTTTGCAGTTCGAGGTGTCTTGTCAACAGTTTTACAGATGTCTCTTTTACAGTGGTGGTCTATGGAGAAAATGCATTTTGGGCCACAGGGGGATTTTCGCTGCAATAACGTGAGTGGCCACTGGGAAAATCTGGCTGCAAGGCTGAGCAGTGGCGCCGTATCCAACTCTTACGCCTGGGCCACACAGCCTGTGTGAGCAGTGCATGTGCGTCGCAGAACCTCTTGCTTTTTATTTCAGGGCCCATGTTAACAGGTTAGAGCAGCCCATGGGCATGAGATGCACGGCTCACGTGGACGCCATCTAGAGATTCGAGGTCTCGCCTATTTTTTCTCTGTGACGTGCGTGGTTTTCAGCAAAATAGACAGGGAAAATGATCTGTTGACAGTCATATTGACATCATACCAGCAACTGTAAAATATGTCACAGACATGAAGTCTCACCACTGCAGGTCAGCCTGTGCGGTGCAACTCCAGCACGGAGGGTCGGTGACACATGGCTTCTCTTCTAGACTCCTGCTCACTCTCTGTGATTAGTTCAAACCAGGGCTCCTGCCTGTTGTTTTACCTGCTTCCAGACAAAGATTTGGTGTTACTTTCCCTATTTGTTGTCAGTTTCCCTCCTGACAGTTAATTTGGAGGTTTGTCGGAGTGTATTTGGCTCGTTTGGGGAACTTGGTATTATCTGGAGGGATTTTCTTCACTTGGAGCAGTGACAGCGGGGGTTTAACTGGCGGAATAATCAGTATAATCAATTTTAAAAAAACATCCTGTGTGAGGAGTGTATGTGGCTGACACAGAAGTAGCTCCAACCAGACCCCACCATGCCCATCAGAAAGAAAGCCACTTTCCCCTCACATATTATTTATTTTTCACAAGCACACACTTCTTAAACTTTTTCTGTCTAAACTAAATATAAATTGAATTTATTATGTAATGATATGAAACATTCTATTATTGATGGCCATTATCAAAGTCAAACTCTATGTAGAAAGATAGAGCTGACAGTAGCAGCGCTGCAGCAGTAACGCTGCCTGTGTGGACACCGCAGGCCCGTGAGACACAGCAGTTCAGCGACGCACACGTGCTGCTCAGGTAGAGGCAGGCTGTGTGGCCCAGGCGTTATGATACATCCATGGTTTCCGCACGTGAGGAATGGGAATAGAGCTTAACTCTAAAGTTTTTCAATTCATTCTCTGGTAGTTCTTATCACTACGGATGTAATCCCACCTCTGACCACAATGTTGGCTGCAATGGCAGAGTAGCGCTGTCTGTATTGCTCGTTGACTCCTCGTGCAGAAGAAGAAGCAACGTTGTTTATGAGGTATTTTTATATAATTCTGAATGTGCCTAATACTTGCAGCACTAAGTCTTGAACATACATGCCAAGTTTAGTTCACAGTACACAGTTCGATAGTAGAGCTTAAGTCTCTTAAACGTTTTCAAGTCAGTAACACTATGGATGTCATCCTACCTCCGACCACAATGTGGGTTGCAATGGCAGAGTGGCACTCTCCGTATTTCTGCTCGTTGACTCCACGGCCAGGAGAAGAAGCAAATCAACGTTGTCGAAGCAACGTTCTTTATGAAGTTTTTTTTTTTATATATATTTCTGAACGTGCCTGAGGCACCCAGCACTAAGTCTTGCATATACATGCCAAGTTTTGTTCACATTAACGTTACACAGTTCAATTGTAGAGCTTAAGTCTTTCAAACGTTCTCAAGTAATTAACACTATGGATGTAACCCCGCCTCGGACCACAATGTGGGTTGCAACATATTGTAATAACATTACTTTACTAATTTCTCAACTGGAAAAATAATTTGCTACATTATTATTTACTTTACTTTTGTTTACATTTACATTTAGTCATTTGGCAGACCCTTTTATCCAAAGCAACTTAGAAGTGACTTTATGCAAAACAGCTGTGTGAGTCCTCTCTCTTAGACAAACAGGGGGTCAGGAGATAGTGTGTGACAGACACCAGTCCATGATAATATTATTTAGGTCCTGTAGAAACATTATGCTACACTACTACCTGCTCAGTCAGTCTTATTCAAATACATCCAGATATTTGGTTGTCTATGAACCAGCCACCTCAACAGAAACATTCAGCTGCTGTTAAACTGACAGTTTAAGCTGCTCTGTCATGGTCCAAAGTCCAGTCAAGTCAAGTCAAGTCAAGTGAATTTTTATTTGTATAGCCCAATATCACAGATCACAAATTAGCCTCAGGGGGCTTTACAATCTGTACAGCATACAACATCCTATATCCTTCTAAATAAAGAAACACTCCCAAATAAAACTTGTAACAGGGAAAAAAATGGAAGAAACCTCAGGAAGAGCAACAGAGGATGGATCCCTCTCCCAGGACGGACAGATGTGCAATAGATGTCGTGTGTACAGAATAGAACAAGAAAGCAAAATTACAACATCAAAAAGCAGGATTGCAGAATTATAGATGGATTCATAACATATATGAAGAATCTGATCAGGAGGACATCAAGCAACTTCCATGTGCTACCTAAACAGAATAGAACCTGAGCCACGTGACCTCCATCACCATGGAGACCTGGGAAGAGGACAGACTACACATACACACATGGGAAACTCACATCACACCATTCACACATACAGAGAGGGAGGAGAGACAAGAAACCACACACACGGAGAGAGAGAGAGAGAGAGAGAGAGAGATAAGGACATCCTTCACACAGGAGAGAGAGAGACATGAGGTAAGGCTGAATCTCCTGCAGTATGAGGAACCAGATGCAAAACCTCTGGAAATGGCACAGACAGCAAGGGCAAGTGCAAGCAAGGCAGAGCAGTCCCAGTCTAAAAAACAACTTGACCTACAGTATGTTATATATTTTGTTGAGTTTTGTACTTACATTATCCCAAACCCAGAGAAATCTGTAATTTTAATCAGGGTAATGGTCTGTTTCATTTGATCACCTGTCAATGGTGTCATACCCCTCTACCAAAGAGTATATATGCACAAAATGAATGCGTTAGCGTTGTGGTTGTCTGCCACAATGGCGTCTACCAAAGAGCATACACATACAAGATAATACATTGCATTATCAGCATTATCAAGCATTGTGGTTGTCTGCAAGAAACTGTCATAAATGGTCAGTTTTAAGCCACATTTTTACAATAAACTTTTTAGATCTTGGTCGTTTTTAACTTTATCTTTCAACGGGATGAAGGAATTTAGTCATTGGACTTCTGAATCTTAAGTTTTTAGAGAAACAAGCTGAGCAAATGTTAGCAGAAGATCGGCTAGCAGCCCTTCCCGGACGTCCTGTGCCCACTGAACAGGGTCAGAGAAACACTGATTTTATACATGAAACTGCTTTATTCAGTGTTTTTACCTGTTTTACTCATGGGGTCTGTTTGTTCTGGAGAGGAGACCTCTGCGGATAATTCGACTCCCGGTAAAAACATCCTGAACAATGAACACTGAAGTAATCCTAACTTGGAGAAGCTGGTTATTTAACAATGAAGACAAAGCCCATTATACCATGCTACTTCACTAAGTCATCAAACTCTGTATTTTTTGTTATTGTTTTGATTGAGAGACCCCTAGTGGCAGAAATTACATATTGTGCATTTAAGCATAGGAAGCTCATTCTGTCAGGTGGGAGCTAACAAAAAAGACCAAGTAACTAAATAGTTAACTTCAAGACGGAAATGACTGACAGCAAATAGCTCTACATAAATCACATAATATAGTTCAGTCTGACCTGTTATAAAGGTTTTGTAGGTCTGAATGATACTGTATGCATAAGCAGACATGTGTTTATCATTTACACATTAAATATCACTCATTAAGAAAGTAATTACATTATGTTACTAATTACTCAACTGGAAAAGTAATTAGCTACATTATTAGTTACTGTACTTTTGTTTACATTTACATTTAGTTATTTGGCAGATGCTTTTATCCAAAGCAACTTACAAGCGAGGCAAGATAATCAACCTTTAGGGGACAGTGACTCAGAAAGAGCTGTGGTACAAACTCTCAAGTAGCTGACCAGGTAAAAGTGTAATGAGGGAGAGTGCTAGACAGAAGTTTATTTATTTATTTATTTTTTAATAGATGAATAGAAGTAAGATACGACTGGAAGTAGACAGGTGCACAAGAAATACCATAAACAACAAGAAAGTTGTTTTGCTTAAATCCAACTGTGGTGGTGTCATTTACTATAGCATACCTACTTATAGCCTTTGGTGTATATTTTTAAGTTTAACCTTTTGCTTGAATTGAACACACAAGTCTCACCTGGACATACAAGTTGAAGTATGGTGCAAAATACCTGCATCTGCTCATGGTGAACAGCACGTTGTCCGAAATGACTTTATGCAAAACAGCTGTGTGCGTCCTCTCTCTTAGACAAACATTAGGTCAGGAGATAGTGTGTGACAGACACCAGTCCATGATAATATTATTTAGGTACTGTAGAAACATTATGCTATACTACTACCTGCTCAGTCAGTCTTATTCAAATGCATTCAGGTATTTGGTTGTCTATGAACCAGCCACCTCAACAGAAACATTCAGCCGCTGTTCTGACAGTATGTGCTGCTCTGTCAAGGTCAAAAGTCCAGTCAAGTCAAGTCAGGACATTTTGTATTTGTATAGCCCAATATCATAAATCACAAATTAGCCTCAGGGGGCTTTACAATCTGAACAACATCCTCTGCCCTTAGACCCTCGATACAAATAAAGAAACACTCCCTAAAAAACCTTTAAAGTGCCCATTAGGACCACAAGCACCTGGAAGTTCAGATCTCACTGGGACACATTTATTTAATGAGTAGCCTACATCCTGTGGATCTTGCATATACAAATCCATGGGATGATTTGAGCTCAGATGTTTTGTTGGTTATATTCAATTTCCACAGGATCAACCTCAGTTTTACAGTTACAATCAGATGACAAAGCACACATTCAGGAGCTGAGAGGCGTCATGCAATCAAGAAAGCAATTAAATCAAGTTACCTAGAGGCACATGGGTGTACTGTGTATGAGAGAACATATTATTTTGGATGGTTTCTGTCTGAAACAATTTTAAGGAAGGAATGTATTTCTCAACATTATTGATAAAAGGATGTACAGACCCTTTCCAAAAAATTTGAATATCATGGAAAAATGTATTCATTTCCATAATTCCATTAAAAAAGTTAAACTTTCATAGATTATAGATTCAGGGCCCACAATTTAAACGATTTTGAATATTTATTAGTTTATTTTTTACATATTTTGGGCTTCCAGCTCAAAAAACCCATGAAAACAGGAATTCAGAAAATTAGAATACTGTGAAGAAATCACCATTTACTTCTCAGTTTTTGCAGAAAAAAAGAGAGAAATTAGGATCACACCAAATTAATCAAAATATGGTACTTTCTAAACGATATGTCAATGTTCAATACTTGGGAATCCCTTTGCCTTAATCACTGCCTTGATGCGCCGTGCCATTGAGGCAATCAGCCTGTGGCATTGCGTGGGAGTTATGGAAGCCTAGATTCCCTTGATGCTTGCTGTCAGCTCTTCTTTGTTTTTGGGTCTGGTGCCCCTCATTTTCCTCTTGATAATACCCCATAGAATCTCAATGGGGATTAGGTCTGGCGAGTTGGCTGGCCAGTCAAGCACTGTGATGGCATGGGCATTAAACCAGGTTTTGGTGCTTCTGGCGGTATAGGCAGGGGCCAGGTCCTGCTGGAAGATGAAATCTGCATCTCCATACAGATCCTCAGCAGAAGGAATCATGAAGTCCTCTAAAACATTCCGGTAGACTGTTGCGGTGACCTTGGATTTAAGGAAAGCAGAGTTTACCAACACCTGCACCGGACATTGCACCCCAAATCATGACTGACTGTGGATATTTCACACTTGACCTCAAGCAGCTTGGGTTCTGTTCCTCACCTGTCTTCCTCCAAACCCTTGGACCTTGATTCCCGAATGAAAGGCACACTTTACTTTCATCAGAAAAGAGGACCTTGGACCACTGGCCAACAGTCCAGTCTTTCTTCTCCTTGGCCCAGTTGAGATGCTTCCTACGTTGGCTCAGGCTCAGAAGTGGCTTGACCCAAGGAACCCGACAGTTGTAGCCCATCTCCCAGATGCGTCTGAATGTGGTGGTTTTTGAAGCTGTGACTCCCGCCTCATTCCACTCTTTCTGGATCTCTGCCAGATTCTTGAATCTTCTCTGTTTGATAATCCACTGAAGCCCACAGTCATCTCTTATGCTGGTGCATCTTCTACTGCCACATTTTGCCCTTCCACTAGACTTTCCATTGGTATGCTTGGACACAGCACTCTGTGAACAGCCAGCCTCCTTAGCTATGAACTTTTGTGACTTACCCATCCTATCAATGATGGTCTTCTGGCCAGTTTTCCCAGTCTTCCCCATATTGAACCGAACTGAGACAATTGAACCAAACTGAAGCAATTTAATGACACTTGGGAAAACCTGTGCAGGTGCTTTCAGTTTAGTAGATGATTAGTGTGTGACTCAGTTTAAAACATTCATGCCCTGCAAAATTTGGGCTGATTTCTTCACAGTATTCTAATTTTTTTGAATTCCTGTTTTCGTGGGTTTTATGAGCTGGAAGCCCAAATTATGTAAAAATAAACAAATAAATACTTGAAATCATTTGAATTGTGGGCACTGAATCTATAATCTATGAAAGTGGAACCTTTTTAATGGAATTATAAAAATAAGTCAACTTTTCTATGACATTCTAATTTTTGGAAAGGGTCTGTATTTGATAATTATGCTGACAATGTCAGATTTGCAATTATTCTTGTCAATCTCAAGAAGAATAAAATGTGGTGGTTAGCACTGTCGCCTCACAGCAAAAAGGTTCTAGGCTCAAACCTACCAGCCAGCTGGGGCCTTTCTGTGTGGAGTTTGCATGTTCTCCCTGTGCCTGCGTGGGTTTCCTCCAGGTGCTCCAACATCCTCCCACACACCAAAATGTGCAGTTTAGGTTAACTAGAGACTCTAAATGTGAATGTGAGTATGAATGGTTGTCTGTCTCTATGTTTCAGCCCTGTGATTGACTGGCGACATGTCAAGGGTGTTAAGGCTTTCCATCTCTAAAGCTTGTGAGGGAAAACTGAATAATAGGTTTTATTAGGTCATTTTATTAATCTTTTATCTTTTGCATACATTTTACAAATGTTGTTCTTAAACTAGGTGGGTCAGTCATTTAACATCTGTTCCACATACCCACCTGTTTCACCTGTTTTGTGTCTATTCTAAACCTAGTTCCTAAAGAGTTGAGTGTTTAACAGTTAGTTTATTTTGTTGTACTTTTGTCTGAGCCAGTGGTAAGACAAATCATAGTTATGCAGATTTCTATGTGTCAATCTGATCTATTAAGCTTTTAGAGGATGTTTGTTTTCAACTGGATGTAATGTAATGTCACTGTGACACTGTGGTATAAGAAATCCTACTCCTAGGCTAGTTGAACTCTTGAACTTGTTTCTATCTGAATGTTTGCTGACCTCTGGGGTTAGATAGAGATATCTTTGCCTTAAGCCTACTGTTTTAGAGATTGTGTGGATCATGAGGTACCTAGACAAGCTAAATTTGAAGGATGTCCTTGTTTGAAGTTATTGACTGACCATGAGGTCTCTATCGGATTTGTCTGTTTGTAAGAAGGTGTAACAGTTTGTGGAAGTGTCCATTTAGGGACCTGACTGTTTTTAGCTTTGCTTCTGGAGAGGTATAAAGCTGTCTGGTTTGATATCTTTAGAGAAAGGGCTGGCTTTGGGGAAAGGGCCAGCTGAACAAAATGCTTTCTCTCCAAAAATACAAGATAATTGTATTTTTGTTTTGTGTTTTGTATTTGGACATTTGTATAATTGTTATTGATGGTGTAATGGATTGTACAGTGTCTACAACTGCTTCAACAAGTAACAATGTTTAATGCTTTCTTTATATCTTTGTGTGTTTTTGAGTGAGCCATGCAAAACTTTCCATTACAAGCTTCAGCAAGTAAAATTCGTCAAACTTTTTCTACTGTTCAGTAAAACATTTGCATGTCTGTTATTTTACTTATTTTCTGTGCGGAAAGCAACAATGATTAGTGGTAAGTCTGACCATATTGAAATTCTTCCACGTTGGCCATAAATCCATCTCATTAAATCATGTATATTTCTGCAGAGCTGTCTGTATAAATGATGGTCAGCTTCAGTAAAGACCTGTGTACTCTTCAGTCAGCCAGATGGTAAGTCTGTTTCTCCTTCTGCATTTTCACATTCATAATAGTCTGTACAGAGAAGATGAAGGACTTGGTAAAATCAGGTCATGGTGTGTTACTCTTCCAGTCATTCTAATGAGGACAGTCTGGACTACAGCACTGGTCTAAATTGGTGTAAATGGTGTCAAATGTATAGTCGTCTCTCCTCTTAAGATTTTGATGTCTGCTGAGTGCAAGGGGAAAAAATAATACATGGACAATTATGTTGTCAAGAGGTAGGTTAATAAATATATTCATTTTAGATTCAAGAGTTCTGCAGGCAAAAATCCATTTTTATACACTGCTGCAGCTCTTTGGAACAGTCCTCCAGGTTCTCTGAAGCAACAGTGGACTGAGAGGGGTTTCAAACTCTTGGTAAAGAAACGGTTGATGAAAAGTCAGTCATAAGTTTGTTTTACTTGTTGAAAAATTCTGTTGTTCTTCTGTTGTTGTCTTTGTTTGTCTGTTGATTTGTTTGATTGTGTACTGTTATTGCATGTGTTTTAAGCAGTCTTGCCTGAGTTGAATATCTGCCATCTTACTGCTTAGAGGATCCCTTAGAGGATCACAATGGAAATAAGCTTTTACTGTTATTGTGTTTATGTCCTTGATAATTTAATTATATGAGTGAGGAGCTCAGCTCCCCTGAAATGGACATGAGCTCTCCTGAAAGTATACTTTGATAAATGTAGGGGGAGCTCTAAAACATTGTTTATTTTTGTGTCACAGGTTATAGATTTAGATTTTCTGTACATTAAGGTTCCTGAAATAAATAATAATAGTAAAACTATTTGAAACTGGTGTTTATTCACTCATTACATTACATTTGTCTATAATAAACACAATGCTTTGTCTATTCCTGCTGTGGCCATCCATGCGTGGCAGTGCATTTAAATCATTGTTTACGTCATTACGTTCAAGTAGCGAATAGTGACGTTGCCCCCAGGATGTTTTACTATGCAGTAGGCGTTTGCGTGTTGTGTTTAGAGTGTGGCTGTTGTCTTGCTAGCTTTGTGTAAGACCAACAGTTGAAGCTGCGGGCATGTTCCGATGTTGTCATGTGATATAACCTAGGTCTGGTCTGTTTAGAAGCATAGTGCAAACCACTGGCTGATTCACTGAGTTTTTTTGTTGTTGTTGCTCGAGTGATATAAAAAAAATGCAAAAGTGAATTGTTTGTCTCTTTGTGGTACCTGCATGGCTAGATTTTCTCTGTATGAAGTGAAATGTTATTGACAGTATTAACTTTATGTAGTAACAGTAGAATGTTCTATTTCAGTTAGGCTTCACCCTCCAAGGCTATCGCTAGTGGGTTTATCCCTTGCACACCCACGCTTTAATCTACACCCATCTGCGGGATTGGCCCCACTCACGATCTCACCTCGAGTATAAATTACATTGAGACTGGACAATTGGCTCCCACTTTTCTTCACCTGCCGCTGCAAGCACTGAAGAGCAACATTATCCTAAGAAGAATGTCTTCAAGACAGTGAACTGTATCCAGGTGTATCCAGTTTGCCAAACCGGTTACTTCATGAGTTTCGACCTGTATGGCTGCTATGAGAGTTGCCTGGGACTGGAGCACGCAGGCCTGACTCTCACACCACAGTTGTTGTGCCCATACTGCGCTCTCCTCCCTCACGCTTGGGCCACACTGGATGCGTTTACCTCAGCAGCGCGTGTGCATCGCGGAACTGCTGCGTCTCCCACGCTTGCGGTGTTCACACAGGGAGCGTTGCTGCTGCCAGCCCTATCTTTCTACATAAGAGTTTCATTTTGATAATAGCCATCGATAATAGAATGTTTCATATCATTTAATTATGAATTTTATTTATATTTAGTTTAGACATATAAAGGTTAAGAAGCGTGTGCTCAATTGTGAAACATCAATAATAATATGTGAGGTGAAAGCGCTTTCTTTCTGACAGGCATGGTGGGGTCTGGTTGGGGATACTTCTGTGTCAGTCACATACACACCTCACACAGGATGGGTTTTTTATTGATTATATTGATTATTCCGCCAGTTAAACCCCCGCTGTCACCGCTCCAAGTGAGGAAAATCCCCCCAGACGACACCAAGTTCTCCAAACGAGTCAAACACTCTCCGACACACCTCCAAACTGTCAGGAGGGAAACTGACAACAAATAAGGAAAATAACAATGCTAAATCTCCATCTGGAAGCAGGTGAAACAGCAGGCAGGAGCCCCGGCTTGAGCAAACATCACAGAAAGCGAGCAGGAATCGAAACAAGAAGCTCCATGTGTCACCGATTCTCCGTGCTGGAGCTCCCCGCCAGAGAGGCTCCCTGCCCCGGCGTGCAGCGCGCAGGCTGACCCACAGTGGTGACACTTCGTGTCTGTGACATATTCTACACATATAGACATTGAAACCATTGTGAAAGGTGTTATTGTTGCTGGTATGATGTCAATATGACTGTCAACAGATCATTTTCCCGGTCTATTTTGCTGAGAACCGCGCGTGGCATGCAGAAAAAATAGGCGAGACTCCGAATCTCTAGATGAAGCGTGGCTGCTGCAGCTGTGACGTGCGTCTCACGCGGGCTGTGTGGCTGCTCTAATCTGTTAACATAGGCACCGAAATGAAAACCAAGAGGTTCCGCGACGCACACGCGCTGCTCACGCATCCAGTGTGGCCCGGGCGTCACGCTGAGAAGCAGCAAAGAGACTCTGGACATCCTGGATCTGCTTGATGGGCCAGAGTCGGACGACTCCACCCCCTCCTTGCTGGTTACTGCCCACCTGTCAGACCAGGCTCACCAATGCGCCTTCCAGGCGTCAACGGCAGCCAACAACATCTCCCTGCTTGCGTTCTCACTGATGAGGCTGGCCACTCAGTTGACGGCACTGCCTCCGGTACAGGCGTCAGAGGTCAGCAAAGCTGCCAGCACATTGCGCACCCTGTGTGCTTCCATTGCTGTATCTCAAGCATGGCTTCAGCAGTCCTCCATCCCTGAGGCATAGAGGATGGATCATACAGTGGCATGTTGCCTGGGCTCAGCCTTCTGTGTGCCCTCAGTGCCCCTCCGGTCAATGGCGGGACCACCGGGACTGATGTGACCAGTGCCAACGACAAAGGTGCCCCATGGCGGCTGCTGGGGCTGGGTCTCGTCCTCCTGCTCCTCCTCCGCCTCCACAACTGCCTCAGCCAACTCTCTCAGCTGTGCAGCCGGTGCCTCGGAGAGGTTTCAAGCACAGCCATGTGGTCCACTCCTCCCCAAGACCCTCCAAGGAAGCAGAGCAGGAGGCAACGACAGGTTGGGAGGGTTGTGTGTTCTCAAAATGTTCATGTTGTTGAGGCTGTTGGTGGTTTTGAAATAGAACAAAAACATTGTCTCCGAAAGAGCATTTGTCCTATGAACATCTCTCATGTCAAAATGTATAATAGCTATGTTGGTCCACAGCGCAAAAGGTATTAGTTTCACAATAACAGCTCTAAACTTGTGAGATGCCTACGTTCTGTTTTTGGCCTATTCTTTTCTATTGGCTTACATCCATGTCACGTGACTGTCAAGTTTCTGTCTGCTCAACAAAAACAAAAAAAGGCAGCCATTCATTTTACTCAGTTGAGTTTTAGGCATTAAAATGTGTTTGGATAACATTTCTAGCAAGAAATGTGCATTTTATTTTCATAATCTTCATTCATTGAATGTATATGATGTTTAGTTTGTCAGTTATTATGAAGATTTTTGCAGGCTTTCTATTGTTGTTATGGTGGTTGCCATGGATACTACTATTGCTGAAACCATGTAGTTGCATGTTGTTTGAATTATTGTTTTTGTATTGTGTAGTTATCCGAGTTGTTATGTTATTTGTGTTATTTTATATAACTGATGTTCTTTTAATGAAAAACGTAGATTTTAGAGCGATGAATTGAATTTGAAATCCAGAATTTGAAGCTTTGAGATTGGCTGACTGGAGGACTTGCCCGGAAGTATTTTCCTCACTGTCACTGTGTTAAGGTTCTCTTTTAATGATATCTCTAACATTTCTCAATATTTCTCACGGTTAGACTTTTCAAAATATGTTACCATAGAACCTGCTCTGAGATCAGTTCTAATTGCAGGAAAGTTAAGACGTTAATCTACTGCAATTGTTAACATATTGGTAAGCATTCAGAAGACAGTTTAATACATGCATGATGTGGCTGAACAAATATTTTGAATCCATAGCAAACAAGCTCCTTAAACACAGTTTGAAGCGCTGCATAACACTCACTGACACTCAACAATAACCCAAAACCCCATTTCTAGAATACTAGCTAAAATATCTGAAATAAACCATCTTTACTTTTTCTTAAAATAGATCATCTAGATCATCTAGCAGTGTAATTACAAGATGAGCTGTACTAGATATTTGATATTTTTATTAGATATATCATTCTACGACCCTATATTTACAACCCTACTTTCCAAACCGGCAGAACTACAACTGTGGTGCTGATTTGTATTAAGCTGCATGGCACTGCACTAGGGAATTGTAGTTTTTAAAAAAAATATTAGTGTTTTTCCTAGAATTGGAAGTTGTAAAAACTGAATTGAGAGTACACTGAGGAGATTAAGGGGATGGTAAACACATTTGTGTCATCAGATTTTAAATATCTAATTGTTAAATGGGTGAAAATTAACTTTAACCATATTTTGCCCATATTTGATAGCGCCCCCCAGACTATACTCACATGTAGCTGAGGTCAAGAGCTCTCTATAACAGTTGATCCCATGTCTGTAGCCCCTTTTGTTGCTGAATTATAAGCCTTTAAACATGCACCAAGGTCAAGGTTCAAAGGTCAGTATTTCAAAGGAGCCATGTAGAATCTTCATCCTGACATATGTTACTCTCCAACTCGGGACCTTTCCTTGTATATGGTTTAGCTCTATGACAAATTTTTAATTTTCTCATTTCATGGACACAAGCCATCCTAGGCCTGGTTTCAGAGAGCATTTTGAAGGCCAAATATATAAAAATTAAGCTTTTTGTTTGTTTGTTTGTTTTGTGACCAAAATGAGTCACCTTCAGAGATTACAATACTGCTGACAATCTAAGATATTACAATCTAAGATATTACTACTGCAATTGTAGTAAAGTGCTTGGGTTAGGGTTAGGGGTTAGGGTTAGGACTGAAAAGACCCAACTGTTCTCATTGGGCCGCCTGCGGCTCAGGAGGTAGAGCGGGTCGTCCCCTAATCGGAAAATCGGTGGTTTGATTCCTGGTTCCTCCGGTCCACATGTCGTGTGTCCTTGGGCAAGATACTGAACCCCAAATTGCTCCCAATGGCTGTGCCAACACCCTGCATGTTAGCTTGCCGCCATCGGTGTATGAGTGTGTGTGAATGGTTTCCTCTGATGGGCAGGTTGGGACCTTGTGTGGTAGCCTCCGTATCCACTCAGCGTATGAATGTGTGCGAATGGGTGAATTGACTCGTAGTGTAAAAAGCGCTTTAGGCTACTATTTACACAACCCTGGAGATTTTTTGTATCTTTATGATTTTTGGTTTTGGGTTAGGGTTAGGGTTAGGGTTAGGGTTAGGGTTAGGGTGTCCATTCAATCAGAATCTGTTTTATTAGCCAATGCAAACATACTGTTGGTGTTGGGTTAGATTCTTTGGGTCTCAGTTTGAAGAAGTTTAAAATATCTCAAAACCAAATCAGGAAAAACAGGAGTCAAGATTTCAGAGCAGCAAAAAGTGTTCTTTTATTGCCAGGCAAGAAAAGGAGAGCATATCACAACACACAATGTGTAACTGAGATGACTCTGGACTGCTGTGGTTTCTGTCTTGTCTTTTATACTCTTAGGCCTTCAAAAGTCATGCCTATGGCCAACCCCTTATTTCTGACTAATTACATTATTAGAACTTATTTTCGGTCCTTGTTTGGTCACTTCTCCTGATACAAGTTTCAGCAGAGCAGGTTCTGCCTAGGCATGTCTGGAGCTTTGTCCAGACATGTCCACTTTCTTTTAAGACTATTCTTTGTTAATTTTACACCAATATCTTCACAATTCCCTTTGGTCTTATTTTTTTTAAGTTATTACTGCCTGTTTTACACCCTTATTTCTAAACATTCTCTTAAGGATATTTTAAAAAAATATTAAAGTTTAATACACACACTTCAAATTTCAACAAGTGCACTGAGTGAGATTGCCATCTGCATAATATGTGCCTTCACACTTAATCACACATCTTGTGAGGTATACATGAAATATAATTAATTCAGTGTTTTATAACAGTATTTTAACCTTACTTAAGGCTCAACATGTAATATCACATTAAAATCATTCTGCAATGCAATTTTGTTCCCTTCAGCACATCACAGGTCTTTAGAAATTATACCACTTTGGGACTTAAGAGCAGGTTTTGTTATTAGGAATAATTAGTAAAAATTAATAAAATTATTAATTGTAAATTAATAACAATGGGGCACCATCCTGAGGTCAGGGACCAATAACCAAACAGTAAAAACAGTCTCAAAAAGGGTGTTCATCCAAGAATGTCAACATCTGAGAGATATTAGCATTACAGGATGAACAGCGAAGGTTTGAATTCGAGAAACAATCGAACTCACAGCCCATTAACTTCACAACAAAACAACATCAATAAAGCTGAAAATAACACACTTTAATGTCCTGTCTCTGCCCAGACCTAAGCCTCTTACTTGTGTCGCTTAAGGAAGCAAGCAGTGTGTGTTTCAGTTCATCTTTCAGTTTGGCTTGGTTCCTTGGCTTGAATGTCCTTGTGCTCTGTCGGCAGGTTCACAGCAGCTGATCCTTGGCGGCATGGCAGAGAAAACAGCGGAGTCGACTCAGTTAATGATAAGCGGGGCTCAGAGGTTATCCTTCATTGTTTTTCCGCAGGAAAAAGGTGGAAGAGAGCTGGGTTGCACAGCGGTCTTCTTCGGATCCGGTAACGTGCTCGTTTGAACATAAAGAAAATCTCTTCTTGTCCAGCAAGGCTGAGATGGTGTGGAAAGGGAAAGTCCCTGTGCATTTCCAGCAGGTCTCGTCCAAAGGGAGTCGAGAATTTGACTCTGCGGGATTTCACACCTAGGTGTGAGTTGAGCAGAGCATGATGGGTGTTAAAGTCCGTTTTGGACTCCTTTTGTTTGACTTGGCGCCTTTCCTTGTTATCAGGCTTTGTGACTGCATGCAGAATTGCCTTTGTCTCATACACATGGAGTGTGAGGCCCAACTATACGAAGAATGTGTCATGGCATTTGCTTCCAAAAACGCAACACAGAAGAATAAAATTAGACAAGATTTCAAGGACTGCCTTTTTTCACCTTCATAATATTGCAAAAATCAGGCACATCCTGTCTCAAAAAGATGCAGAAAAACTAGTCCGCGCATTTGTTACTTCTAGGCTGGATTATTGCAATTCCTTATTATCAGGCTGCCCTAACAAGTCTCTAAAGACTCTCCAGCTGGTCCAGAATGCAGCTGCACATGTACTGACAAAAACTAGAAAAATCATCATATCTTAAAGAGCCCTATTAGCCCACTAGAACACTGCACTCCCAGAATGCAGGTTTACTTGTGGTTCCTAGAGTCTCCAAATGTAGAATGGGAGGCAGAGCCTTCAGCTATCAGGCTGCTCTCCTGTAGAACCATCTTCCAGCTTGGGTCCGGAAGGCTGACACCCTCTCTACATTCAATATATATTATATATATGAAGAAAACCTACCAGAATAGTGGGCAAGCTTTAGCTATAGTTCCTCTGAAATCATATTTTTCTCTTTTCAATCATCTAGCAGTGACTCTTACAGTGGTTTACTTTCAAGATAGTGGTAATTCCAATTATGTTAGCAACAGTTCATTTGTATGCTCATCATTCCAATCAGTTTCCACTATATATTAACAGTTTACCACAAAAAACACTTGAAAGTACACTAACCTTGTTCAGATGGTCTGGAAAGGATGCAGAAACTGAATCACACATTCCTTCACACACAGTTTGCCCAGTTCTGTCAAAATCATCTGCCTTGAAATGACAGCTACAGAGAACTGTAGTGTCATTCAGCTCAAAATCCTTCCATCTGACAGCTATAGCCCAAGCTTTCCATAGTTCAGGAGCTTTGGGGAACCTTTGACAAAAACAAGGCCAGCTCAAAATTACCTAACAAAATTAGCTAACAACGTACTGGTGCATCCAGTGCATTAAGATAGCAGCATAAATATGGCTTATTAGATCTAGCTAATTTAGGCTAGCTAAAGTGTATAATCTCATGAGCACAAATACATTCCAGCTGATAATTTAATAAGTAATAAGTAAATTATACAAAAAATATCATGTTTAGCCCTTGTCACATAGTGCTTTAACAATCATTCAGTAATGTCATACTTTCAGGTAACATTAGCCATCATCACAACAATGTCAGGTAATTGTCAGGATAGTCTGAGGCAATATTTCATGTTCACTAACTTGCATAATTACGGAGCCAATAAAGTCCAGAAAGGTGTTATTTTTTATCTTGTGCACACAAGTTAATATCTTGTATGGAACAAGTTATTATCTTGTGCACAAGATAATTAACTTGTTCCCACAAGATAATTATCTTGTGCGCACAAATTATTTATCTTGTGGGAACAGGTTAATATCTGCACAGTAAAGGCATGATAGGCTTATGCTTTGAAGACCACAGGGGTAAGTTGCGTTTATAGCTTTTAATAGTTTGTTGTTAGTTCTCAAGTATGTTTGAAACATGGCGGCATTCATTGCTTTATTTGAACAGTCAATTTGCTATGTTTTTGGTGGGTGAGCTGGTTGAAGCTTTCTGCTACTCGCTCATTTTACCGAAGCGCCTAGAGAGAACCTCTCTGACATCTGGTTAATTTATCTTATATTGGACTGGCTTTCTCTGTAATAGCCAATAGCTCGTCTTCAATTTTCTTTCAGATGATTCTTGGTAAGTTGGGTGCAGCAGTGAAAACTTTTGGTTCTTTGCAGAGCTTATCTGTAACAAAAACCTACTTTAGTCAGAAAACAGTGCATTTTGTCCTTCTCTTGTGCACTCTTGACACTTTGGCATGCATTAGCTCTACTTTTTTAGCATACGTATTTATGTTT
This sequence comes from Scomberomorus guttatus, assembly GCA_038419695.1. Lineage (NCBI taxonomy): Eukaryota > Metazoa > Chordata > Actinopteri > Scombriformes > Scombridae > Scomberomorus > Scomberomorus guttatus. The sequence goes on along the minus strand of CM076467.1, from coordinate 1,490,671 downwards.
GATGATGAGTGTAACCGACTCATATGTTAATGTCCAATCTAGTTTTAAATCATGGTGTGATGGCTTATGCACACATTGGAGTAATATGTTATTGATTTGAATTTTAATGTTTTGGTCATGGGGCCTGCAATATTAGCCTCAATGAGCAAACAAAATTCGTTCTACTATATCGATCTGTTTACTCTTTCACTGTTAGGGATATGGAATCTTCTAATCTTGTGGATTTTCTTCGTAAAAGGGAGATTTAGGAGGCCATCATCTTGAAAATTGTTGAGGACAATGTAAGTTTGGTTTAAACAGATAAATGAACTCATGCAGACATACAAAAAACTAACAGCAATTCAGAAAAAAATGTTACATATGAAAGAAACTGTCCATTTCCTGGTAATGTGTATTTTTCAACTCTATTCACTTTTTTAAATTCCCTATTCCCCTTCAGCTGCTGATAGCATGATTAATCTATATGATCTGGCTGCACAAAATTCTAATTTTCTTTTCCATTTTTATAACATAGCTGTTTTGTGCCTTCAATAAAAATGCTATAGTTGTTATGCTCTGTTCTATTCTAATGTTATTCATTTGTACTGTAAAAAACAAATTATATTAGATTTGATTAGGATCACAAAAGCATATTATTCAGTTGTTGCCAGGATCATGTAGCAGAAAATTTTCTGTAGCAGAAAATTTAAGATTTCTGTAGGTGCTATTATGGTTGGTTTATTTAACACTAGAATGGAGTTGTGAAAAGCAGAGAGGCCACAACTTAAAAGTGAGTTAAAAATTGCACACCATGGATCAAAATCTAAAGATGGTTATGAATAGAGTCATAGACTAACAACTGTACATGTTTAAAAATATTCACAGGGGCTATCTGTATATTCTAACCTAATGAAAACATCCAAATAACTTCAGAGATAGTCAGTATATTTCTGACTGAAAGTATTCTTTTTTTGTACTGAATATATTTTTTTAGTATTCACATCCTTTAGTATCCTATACTAACCCCTCTAAATGTTTCCTTGGTGCAGATTGATACCGCAAAAGGAGGAGGGACAAGGCATGTTTCTATAGAGAGACATACAAAAGTAGTAGAGATCAAAACTATCGCAGAGAGCTTGTTTTTCCCAGAAGGGAGCTCAAAAGTCTTCACTCTGATGTGGGATATCTGTCACAGGCCAATTGATGAAGAGTGTACCACTGAAGAGTTATATGAAGAAACTAAGGTGAAACTACTGAGATTATACCTTTGCACCAGGAAGCTGGAGAAGGTGCACAGTTCTCTAACAAAACAGATGACATTAATATCTTGTCACCAGAACATACACCTGATGAAGATGAACAACCTCCTCCACATGACATTCAACAGACCAGTGAAGAACTCGTACCAACTGTCCTGATGGTTTTAGATGATACATACTTTTCAGACACAAATGTTATGCAAGAACCACAAGACCTAATGAACAACACATTACATGTTATGACTGAGCACAATGAACGGGGTGAGGAAACAGGAAAGGAGTTTACCAACACCTGTACCGGACACACTTTACTTTCATCGGAAAAGAGGACCTTGGACCACTGGCCAACAGTCCAGTCTTTCTTCTCCTTGGCCCAGTTGAGACGCTTCCTACGTTGGCTCAGGCTCAGAAGTGGCTTGACCCAAGGAACCCGACAATTGTAGCCCATCTCCCGGATGTGTCTGAATGTGGTGGTTTTTGAAGCTGACTCCCGCCTCATTCCACTCTTTCTGGATCTCTGCCAGATTCTTGAATCTTCCTTGTTTGATAATCCGCTGAAGCCCTTATGCTGGTGCATCTTCTACTGCCACATTTTGCCCTTCCACTAGACTTTCCGTTGATATGCTTGGACACAGCACTCTGTGAACAGCCAGCCTCCTTAGCTATGAACTTTTGTGACTTACCCATCCTATCAATGATGGTCTTCTGGCCAGTTTTCCCAGTCTTCCCCATATTGAACTGAACTGAGACAATTGAACCAAACTGAAGCAATTTAATGACACTTGGGGAAACCTGTGCAGGTTCTTTGAGTTTAGTAGATGATTAGTGTGTGACTCAGTTTAAAACATTCATGCCCTGCAAAATTTGGGCTGATTTCTTCACAGTATTCTAATTTTTTGAATTCCTGTTTTCGTGGGTTTTATGAGCTGGAAGCCCAAATTATGTAAAAATAAATACTTGAAATCATTTGAATTGTGGGCCCTGAATCTATAATCAATTAAATAATAATCAATTCAGTTTTAATGGAATTATAGAAATAAGTTAACTTTTCCATGATATTCTAATTTTTGGAAAGGGTCTGTATTCTGAGACTGCTTATCTGAATTCTGGAATGAGTTCTGCAGCAGATGCACTGTGGGTGCCAATGTTAAAGCCCCCTACCTCAGACATGAGTACCAAACTTATGATTGGCAAGCCATTGGAAGAATACTTGTCAAAGGCTGGCTTGCAGTAGGATATTTCCACCTTACACTTCCATTCTGGGAGGAAGCCTTGTATGGTGTCACCTACAGCAGTATCAGAGAATCTTTCATGTCCTACATTTCAAAACCAGAGTGTGATGATGCCTATCATGTTTGGTTCCTGCTGCTACCTGCCTTTGTTCAGTGGACTGTCAAGAGAAAAATAAATAACAATTTTGCAATAATTGCTTTGTACCATTAAGCAAAAAGTTTGAATTGATAAAGTTTAAGAATTTGAAAGTATGGAGAAAAACAGTTCAGATTGAGGGCTTGCACATCTTCTGTTCTAAAGATTTTGATCAGTGATTTAGTCATCACTTAGTTGTATGTTGATGGCATATGTTGATGGCATTCCTTAGTGTTAAATATAGATCAATAGCTGTCCAGTAAACCTCCATCAAACCCTCCTTTGTCCTGTAGCTCCCCAAGCAGCTGGATCCAATATATTCCATACTCTCTTTCCGGAGGATGCCCCACCAACTCTCAGTGTGTTGGTTTGCTGTACTCACAACAAATCATCTCCATGGTTTGTGCGTGAATGTCTCTGCAGCTCTTGTACAAGGCAGTTTTCCAAGGTGAAAATAAAACTTGATTAGCTGAGTTCTCTCCATTATATAGTGGCTGTGTGCATTGGAAGTCGTTAGAGACACATATGAAATCATAGTAAATTATCTTGTGCGCACAAGTTATTTATCTTGTGTGCACAAGATAATTACTTTGTTCCCACAAGATACATATCTTGTTTGCACAAGATAATAAATATCACCTTACATGACTTTACGGGCTCCGTACATAACAGTAAAATAAAATAAAATTGCCACTAACTTGTGAAAAGTTATCCCACGATGCCTGTTTTGAATGTTTCGTCTGTTTGTACAGCCAAAATCTGTGGAAGGCCATTTCCGAGATCTGGTAAGTCATTATAATGAGAAACTTTCTCAAAATAATGACAAACTATCTCAAAATAATAACTTAATATGTCAGAGAAAGCTACAAAAGAACCAGCTTTGGTGGAGACGAAATAAGACTGATGAAGCTGAAGTGGCATACTTTTTTGACCAACAGCTACAAATGTCTGGCAAACAGCACGGCTACAGATGGATGCACCAGAAATGTTGGATGGCTGGAATAATTACTGACAGAGAAACTGTGCATCAATTGATGTGACTGATGGACAGCAATGAGGTAGATCTGTGTGCACGCAACCGTTTGAGACGGCGTATGTATATCTGTCGTGGGCTAAACTATGTATGGCACATAGATGGGTATGACAAATTATAGTCTTGTGGCATATGTATCAGTGGTTGCATAGATGGCTTCTCAAGAAAAATTATATGGCTAGAAGCACATAAAAACAAAACAGTGACCCTTGTATTATTGCAGGTTATTTTATAGATGCTGTGACTGAAAACAATGGAAACAAAACAAAACAAAAAGTCCAGTTGGATCATGGGACTGAGAATACCCACGTTGCAGTTATGCAAACGTTTCTGCACAACAGTGAGAATGAGAATGGTATGGAGTGTGTCACTTTAGGTCCAAGTACTGTCAATCAAAGGATTCAACATTGGTAGTGCACCTTGCGAAGTGAGGGGGGGGGGGGGGGGTGGGGGGGGGGTGGGGGTCGGGACTGCTGGAAGTCAAAGATGCCATATTTAAGTTTATGTTCTGCTTGTTCAACAGTTGTTTGATAAATTGCGCATACTGTCTCCCTTACTGCCGGATTTTGTTGCACTTACAGCTGTGAGCAGTTGTAGCCCACTCACTGTATTCACACATGGGCTCAATTGGACATTACAGGGACATTGTATTAGGGAGCTGGCAGGGTAAAGTCTGTTTAATGACCAGTCCATCTGATTTGGACATTTGCATTCACACATACAGCTCCTCAGGGTAATGTCCGGATAACTTCAGGGGTGCAGTGCATGTGTGAAAGGGGTTTATGAGAGATTACGTCATAAAACATGGATTATTTTCTAACAAACATTTTCACTCTTTTTCTGTACATTATATAGCAGGAGCTTGATGAAGTTGTAAGTGCCTGGAATGACCATCGCATAAGAACAACCAACAATCCTTGGGTTCCCAATGGTTGCCGTACCATGATGTATGCAGTTCCCAACTTTTATAGGGCTCAGAATTTCTTGCATCCAGCTGATCATATGAAGTTGTTTTAAGGACTATCTGTGTGATGAGGATGTGTTTCACTGTATGGAACTTATGGCTGAGCACAATCTAGAAATGTCTGATGATGTGTATGTCATTACTGACCTTTATCTAAGACTTCGTCAAATGATTATTGATGGGCTGGGGGAGAAAAGTATATGCTTTGAGAAAAAGCGTCAGCTAGTCCTACCATTGTAGCATGAACAAATATGCCCTGAATTGTTTATTGTATATGCCATCTGAAATACGGGCATGCAGGTTGGATACATCAGTGACACTGTCTTTAAATTAAATGAAAATTAGAGTTAAATGATAGGCTGGTGTTTTTTTTAATAGCTGCTTCTTACACATACTGCACTATTGAAAGTGACACTGAAAACCTCTGAAAGCAGTCACAGGCAGCATTAGTTGCACTTACAAATGTATGTTGTTTGCCTAACTAAATTTGTAAAAGTAAATTGTAAATGTTTTTTGTGGCACTTTTATCTATAATTTTTCATTTATCTGGGTTTGTGCAAAAGGCAACACATTGCAGGGGGTAGGGGTAGCCTATTCATTCACAGTTCACATTGTGGGACAATACTTTTCACTGAACATATCTGCATAAGCAATATAGGCTATATTAAAATCTGCCTTATGGAAAGGGGTCATAGAGGATTATGAATGGATTTTATTATAACTTATTTTATTTTATCTAGATACACAATATATGTTTTGAGAAAAAAATACATCTGATCTGTGGGATACTGCATTTTGCGTAGGAATGCATTTTTAAACACGATTTCAGCATCTGATGCCAGACAAAGGTTCATATAAACAGCTTATATAGGTTCAACCAGCTCTGACAACACAATTATTAAAATCTTGCAAATATTTCATTAGGCAAAGAGCAGCACGTGCAGATTATGATAATTATTACATTTTCATTTTGAGCAAGCTCACGTGCAGGTGTTGTATCTCTTTGAGTGCTGTTCTAGTTATTATAATTACACTTAACTGTTCTTACTATTATTACTATTACTATCATTATTATTATTATTATTTTGCTATATTTTTGTAAAATAGACTAGGCTATGTGTGAAGATGTAGCCTAGGTGAATTCATGCATCACCTGGTGTGGTGAAGGAACAATGAATCATTGGTCGGAAGACGAGCGAGATGCAATAACACATGGATAACACACAGAGGCGAAATTTAAAAAAAAACTTTTATCCAAATGTGATTTTGAAATTCTTGCAATGTTGGCATTTAAGGAACAAATATCTAGGAAAAGTCAGCGAAGGTGGATGCTGTAACTTGTTAGTAACTAAATGCTATTCATTCATTTGCAATGATACATATGGGCCTATAGGTTGCCAGCCACCTGGCAATCTATAGAGACAGGGGTGCAGCACCTTTGGGTGACAATATTGATATTGCCTGAAATGGCCCACATGTATAATAGCAAATATGGCCCAAATATCCCAAATCAAATGTGGACCTTTTTTGTTTTTTTTTGCTCTCGCTAGATGTGATTTGTTCTTGGTTGACATACTGCATTGCTATGGCTTGCTTGTGGCCCAGATCTGGGTTAGGGTTACCACCCCTGCAGTGGTACAGGGGAGGTTACAGAATTTTAAAGTGTTAACCAAACTTGACTCCCACTTAGGTCACTTACCTGCAGATGTTGTACAGCTGATTCTGTCACACAAGCACTTTTTTTCGAATGTACCTTTATGCATGACCGTCTTGTGGCATGATATTGATGTAGGTGGGTGCCCACCAATCAAGAAGCATGCATATCGTGTTAATCCTGACAAGCGTCATCGATTTAAAAAAGAATTGCTGAGCCCAGTTTGAGCTCATGGAGTTCTCCTTGTCTCTTGGTTGACAAGTCTGATAAATCTGATCATTTTTGTACAGATTTCTGGAAGGTGAACAGTGTGACGAAACCTGACTGTTACCCTTTGCCCAGGATGGAGGACTGTGTTGACCGTGTTGGTAATGCCGCTTAACTTCGCAAAATGTGATTTCAGTCAGGCAACTGTGGTCTATTTGGGTAAGGTAGTAGGCCAGGGTGTAGTGTGTCTGGTCCAGACCAAGGTGGACGCAATCTTGGCATTCCCTGTTCCTGGTTCTCTACGAGCCCCAAAGTTCAGTTTGTGTGGTCTGACCATTGTCAGCATGCTTTTCAGCAGATTAAAGCTCTGTTGATTAACGCACCCATATGGCGCCTGACTTTGACCAGCTGGCCATTCAAGCTGGCTATTGATGCAAGTGAGTTTGGGGTGGGAGCCGTTCTACATCAAGATGGTGCTGATGGAGTGGAACATCCAGTGTCATACCTCTCTAAAAAGTTCAATCAGCGTGGCTATTCCACGATTGAAAAAAAAAGGCCCTCACTATGGTTCTGGCTCTGAACCATTTCGAGGTGTACATTGGGTCCTCTAGCATTCCCGTTGCGGTTAACACCGATCACAACCAGCTGGTGTTTTTACACCGGATGCGGAATACAAACCAGAGGCTGATGCAGTGGAGTATTTTTATGCAAGCCTTCAATGTTGATGGAGGGAAAATGTGGTGGCGGGTGTTTGGTTGTAAATATTTGTTGTGATAGTTTGTTTTTTTTGAGTGTGATGAGGAAAAAAAAGAAATCACTAACTTAGAGTGGGGGTGTTACGTGCTCCTCCTCCCTTCTTGTGTTTTTCTCCCTCTGTTTTCTCTCTCTCTCTCACTGTCAGGTGTTTTCTCTCTTTGAGGACAGAGGTCTGGTAGTTCTGTTCTTGCAGCTTTGTTTGATAGGTTAGGTGATGACCATTTTTTGATAGGTAAGGGAGGGAAGTTGTCGGTCCAACGGCCCACTTAGTGGTTGGCCCAGACTTCCCCCACCTTAAAGTTTTGTTTGGCCAGACCTCCCAACTCTCATAGTTTTGGTTAAACCTTTAGTAGTTTGTTTACTGTAGCAGGAAAATGCATTCTTCCCTGGACCAAGGAGGGATCGCTAATTCTATTTGAGGCTAACACCTGTGTACGTTCCTTCTTCTATTCATGTCTATTAATTTCTGTTCTGTATTTAGCCACGTGCCAAACAAGGTAGACCTGTCAGAAAGAGTGACATATGTTTCAAGCAGTTGTCATGGTGTGTGTGTATAAAGATGATTTTGATATGTTTCCAACTTCAGGTTGGATTCCTCCCTATTTTGATGACAATGAGACTATTTCACTGTTGACTTTATGTGACTAGGTACTACTTTTTGTGTTGTATTCCCCATTGTCTGTATGAATGTATGACTATGCTCTTTGAATTTTAGACCAGATGTGATAATCCAGTATTTGCATTTTTCATCTTTTGTGAGCATTGAATGTGTAGTAGGAAAATGCATTCTTCCCTGGACCAATGAGGGATCGATAATTTTATTTGAGGCATGGTCACATAACTTGGAAGTGTCTATGTGACAAAACCTAACACCTGTGTATGTTCCTTCTCCTATTCATGTCTGTTCTGCATTTTGGCCATGTGCCAAACAAGGTAGACCTGTCAGAAAGAGTGACATATGTTTCAAGCAGTTGTTATGGTGTGTGTCTTTCTGGTAAGAGAAAATTCCACTGTGATTCTCGGAATTGCAAACTAATATTTTGCTGCTTATTATTAGTTGGTTCTGTATAAAACACCAGGGTTGGAATAAAAAGGGTTCTGTATAGCCGACGGGTTACTAGGGCAGGTCTGGGACCGCTAGAGAACTGCCTAGAAATCGGTACCATTAATAGCAAGAATGGGGAAAAAAAACTGAACTAAAGAAAAACCTATCCAGGTTCCAAGGCCCGATAGAGGGGCTCCCAATGTACAGTACATGCTGAGAAATTATGGGACTAGGAGTTGTGAACAGCTGGATGTCTGGGTTGCTGAATGTGGATTTCCCACAGGGGGCAGTTTTAGTCTTAGACAGCTTGAAGAGCTTAAAAGAAAATTAGAAGAAAAAGAAAGTGTGGGTAAATTGATGGTTAATGGCATGTCAAAAAAGGAAAAGAAAAAAGTATACACCCTTTGAAATAGAGTGGAAGGCATATGATGAGTTGTTACAAGAGGCTAAACGCAAGGAAAGAAAATCACAGGCAGGGATAGAAAAATCTAATCAGTCTGTACAGTGTCTCAAATACACAGATGCAGACTTGGACTCTGCTCCACCAATAGGCCCTCTATGCCAGGGACAACTACTGCCAGTGGCCTCAACAGCAAGTGTATGTGTTTCAGGTCCAGCTCCTTGTAGTCTAGCGCTGTCAGATCCAAACTTGTATCCAAGACTCCCTTCATCATCACCACCTCCTCTTGCTGTGCCCTCAGTGGCACCACCACCACCTTCCTACACATCAAGCTCAGGTTCAGTGGTGGCAGCAGCAGCATATGGCAGCAGACCACAGTAGGCCAGTACTCCTGTAGTAGGAAACCAGGTTGTCAGTGGCAAACAAATACTGCAAGATATTCAAGACAGTATTAATAGTATACATTGGTACCGGCTGCAGATTCTGATTGATGAAGAAGAGCATTGAGTTCAACCAGTCCAGGACAATACACTACAACTCCCACTAGTGGAGGTTGCAGATGGATACAGAGGCATCCAAGAAATGTACAGGCCATGGACTGTGTTAGACATGAAAGAGGTACCACAAAGTCTCCCACAGGTGAATGAGGTTGGAGGAGAAGAATATGGAACTCAACTTCAACTATTAATTGGACAGTTCAAGCCAACCACAAATGAAATCAAGCGTTTATTGGGAATTCAGATGGGTTTGAACCAGGATGGCCCACAGGTGACATACATTACAGCTGGACTCGTGGCAGTCAGTATAGAGTGGCAGTTGAAACTTTGTTGGACAGAGTAGAAGACAAATTCAAGTGCAGAATAGACTTGGGAAAGGTTGCAGCTTGTAAACAACTGTCTGATGAGTCAGTAGTTGATTATCTGACCCAACTGACTAAAATCTATGATGACAACATTGGGATACCACATTGTTGGTTCTCAAGGAGCACGGCTGGTTATTAGCAATAATTAATGATTATCAGAGATAATTATTAATTATAAAACAAATAAAATTATTAATTTTGATTAACAATTACGGGGCACCACCCGGAAACCGGGACCAATAACCAGGTAGAAAGGTAGTCTCATAAAAGTGTTCACCTTGGATGTGAGAGTCTGAGTGACATCCACATTTAAGGTGAACAAAGAAGGTTTGAATTCGAGCTCTGACTCTCTCAATCAGCCACTTATCACAATACAAATACACAATAATGACAGAAAGGCTTCTCTTTAAAGCTATAACAGTATTTATTAATCTCCACAAAAATCAACAAAGTTAACGAATGTTTCGATCAATTAACACTGCACTACCAGCTAAGGCTACAACAAATACACAGATAACAGCATAAACAAGTTCCACATGTGTAAGCAAAGTGGGTGTGTATGTGTGTGTGTGTGTGTGGGTGTGCATGTGTATGTGTATGTGTATATGTGTGTGCGCGTGTATGTGAGTGAGTGGATGTGTGAGTGAGTGGTCGTGCAGGACCAGGAATGGTGGGCGTGATCTGACCAGCTGACGTCGCGCACCTTACGGTAGCGGGCGTGACCTGGGGAGATGACGTTGTACGAAATTGAGATGGCGGGCGTGGCCTCGTGAGGAAGTCACGTCACGCTACAATGAACCGGCGGAAGTGCCGCGGTATTCAAACAGTACAATGGCAAAATGGCGCCACCTAGCAATCGGCGGTTCTGCACTCACCCAATTTATGTTCACAAGCACACGTGTCTGATGGCGGATAATGAGGGACAGAGCAACGCTATGTCCCACGTTATCTTACCGCCAGATGTGTAAGAGATGTGCGGTTATGTAGGTGTACGTGTGTGCGGGTTAGTAGGAGAAGAGAGAGAGGGGAAAGAGAGAGAAAGGGAAAAACCGACTCTCGGCGGAGTCTCACGACCGTGGGGGGAAGGCAGCGGTTACTTTATCTACAGAGAGCGCGCGCACGGATAGCAATCTGTGCGCCCGTTGTCTGGTGGTTAGCGGATAAAGTAACTTACTCTCCTCTCGCGGTGGCACAAACACAGTGGTCCCGATCGGGACAAAACAACAGTTTAGCGTGGTGAACACTAACTAAACAGGCAGCAACTTCAAATTACTCGCTAGAGTAAACAGACAAGGACTCGGCCGTCCGTTAAACATCAACAGCATACAATAAGCACTAAGCTTATGAAACACACACAAAATATTATAGTCTCTGCCCAGACAACCTCTTACTTGTGTCGCTCTTTATAGCGAACTGATGTGTGTTTAGTCCGTCGGCGTACACCACGGGGGCTCCGGTGTGTGGTACTGGCGGTGCCGTTCAATTCCTCGGGGATAACGGCGGCTGGTTTCTCGGTGGGGCAGCGAGGAAACTCAGGGTGGTCGACTTGGTCGGTAGATAGCGGGGCATAGAAGTTATCCGCTTCTCCGTGGCGAAAATCCCTCTTCTTTCAGGGTGGTCGACGTGGTCGGTAGATAGCGGGGCATAGAAGTTATCCGCTTCTCCGTGGCGAAAATCCCTCTTCTTTCAGGGTGGTCGACGTGGTCGGTAGATAGCGGGGCATAGAAGTTATCCGCTTCTCCGTGGCGAAAATCCCTCTTCTTTCAGGGTGGTCGACGTGGTCGGTAGATAGCGGGGCATAGAAGTTATCCGCTTCTCCGCGAAGAAAATCCTTTCTTCCTTCTGCAGGCAAGGTGAGAGGGCTGGGTTGCACACAGCCCTCTCTGTGGATCCGATGATTGTGTTCTGGATGAACACGGGTCGTGGTTTCGTCTCGTCCAGCGAGGGGAGAAACTCCAAAAAGAAAAAAAAGGGGGAATACACGTGTACGGTTACCTCCGTTAGTAAATCTGGCCGGTGAAGAAAGCGAACTTCCTCCTGGCGCGGTTACTGTGGAAAGGCGACGGCAACTCCGTGCAGCCGCTTCTTAAGGGGGCGGTGACGTCACGGCTGTGTCGCCGTGACTCCTGGTGGTGGTTGTGGATTTCTGCCAATCCGCGACTCGGGTTTGAGCTCCCGCTGTGATTTCTCACTTAGGTGCGAACTGGCAAAGCATTGTGGGAGGAGGGCTCTGCGAGCAGCATTTTGGTGCTGCTGCCTTTGTTTCAGGGGACAAAGGACAAAGGAGGCCTCGTGGTCAGGCTTCAGGTTTTACATGTAGGCCTGCCTTTGTCTGACCTCATGGTCGAGGACCAACATCCCCCCTTTTGGTCTGAAGAATGGGGTGCCGGCCACAATCTTCAGAGCAACCCAATGGCCGACTGGTCCACACAGGGTGCGTGACCTATGGGTTATACAGTCCATATTCCTGAGGGGAGAGTCAGAAAGTTATTTCAACAGTTCATGGGTTCGCAGAGGTTCGTCTGGGCAGTTAAACTTGAGGTAATGTCTGGGCAGTTAAACTTGAGGTAATGTCTGGGCAGTTACTTGAGGTAATGTCTGGGCAGTTACTAACTACATCTAGGTACACACGAAAAAATATTAACAAACAATTCTTTTGCTGCTTTTGGTTATCCACAATAACACAAAGTCATAAAAGAAAAGAAGGAAAAAGAAAGGTTGTTAGGTTAGTAGGCTCACTCCTGAAAGAGGTTGGAGTTAGCCCGTGGAATGGCGCAGACTGGTGTGCTGAATGGGAAGGAGGGAGTCCAGTCTGGCCTGTGTGTGTTTGGGGTGTACCTGTAGGTGATGTGTGAATCCTAGTCCTAACAGGATTTGCAGGAGTGCATTGCCAAGACCATATACCAGATGTGTTTGTGAAGGTGGCATAACAGTGGTAGTAGCGGAGCTAAGGATTTAGTCTAAACTACATACTCACCTAAGTTATTTCTGACTTCACACTTCTGACATAGTAACTAAAGCATGCACGGTGTTAGAGGGGGAGTCCCTGTTATATCTCTTGATGGGAAGGTGTTAGGAGTTAGTGCATGTTTATGGGTGAGTTGGGGCATGCAGCTATCCCTATGACGCTACTGTGGTGCGTCTTCTACCCTTTGGGGTTGAGTCTGCTCCACTCTTTGAGGGGGTGCGAATGGCTTACAGAACCTGATGTGGGTTGGACCGGATGTCACTTAATGGGAGCTATGGTACCGGATGGAGTGGTGTTAAGCCATATTGCATGCTGCGGTTGTGGAAACAGCACGCTAAGCTTAACTGCAGGGGACACTACCATGGTGGGTCCACCCCCCCTTCGGTGTGGAGGCTGCTCCACCCATTTAGGGAGTAGACACGGTTCATGGAGGTTAGCTGGGGGATGAGTCTGGTCATCATCCCGCTGGTATTGTTCCCACCCCACTTGCGAGGTGGTCGGTGCCTGAGAGGTCCTGTTCTGCCATCCATCTTGGTGCGAGGCGTCTTGTTGCCTTCCCACACTAGGTTGGCGTCTGCTGAGGTGTGTACCCACAGGACTTCAGCATGGTCTTTGTGCCCTCTGGCAGGGCGCTTGGGGTGAAGTGAGTCACCTGGGCAGCATTCGACTTCCCTGAGATAATCATTGATGTCTGACTCATGATTATCTGGGTTGAAGCATGCGGCATTGCTTGCAGGGGACTCAAGTTGTTGAGTGTGCAAGCCTCTGTGTCGATGTGGCGGCGGGCTGTCTGACAGATCGGAGACTCCAGAGTCGCTCAGGTCGTCATGGCGAGGAGGGCGACTTCTCCTCCTTCGTGGTGGGGATGGAGTCTCATCAGGACAGGGGTGCAAGCTCTGCGGTGCATGCAGCTCGCTGGTTAAGGGGGGCCCGGAGGCACCCACGCCGCTCTCAGCTTGGGCGTGATCCTCCCCCCTTTGGTCAGGGCAGGAGGTGGCGTGGCTGAGTATTGAGGGGGGTGCACCATCGGAGGGTGGGGCACCTACATCCATCAAGTGGGCTGATGGAGGCACTTGGCAGTCATCTGGGCCGGGAAGGTCAGCGACTGCATCACCAGGGGTTGCTAGGCTTTGCATCTCCTGGTGGACTGGAGTCACCGGCTCCGTTACCTGGGCGGCTTCCTGGAGCAGGCTTTGGCTGGGGAGTGAGAGGGGTGCACCATCAGAGGGTGGAGCACCTACATCCATCAGGTGGGCTGATGGAGGCACCTTGCAGTCATCTGGGCTGGGAAGGTCAGCGACTGCATCACCAGGGGTTGCTAGGCTTTGCATCCCTTGGTGGACTGGAGTCACCGGCTCCGTTACCTGGGCGGCTTCCTGGAGCAGGCTTTGGCTGGGGAGTGAGAGGGGTGCACCATCAGAAGGTGGAGCACCTACATCCATCAAGTGGGTTGATGGAGGCACCTTGCAGTCATCTGGGCTGGGAAGGTCAGCGACTGCATCACCAGGGGTTGCTAGGCTTCTAGCTCGCACCTCCTGGAAGAATGGGGTCATCTGCTCCCTTACCTGGATGGCTTGGGACTCGCCGCTGTCCTGTTGGAGACATTTGAGCTGGGAAGGCAGGCTCTCCGTGTCTCTCCTTGCTCGGGCTAGCTCAGCCTGGTTGTTTGTGGCTTCCTGCTGCAACTTGAAGTAGGAAGTTTGCCTAGTTTTGTTCCTGTGCTGCAGCTGAGCTATCTGTAGTTTGGCTTTGGCTATTTGTAGTCGGGTTTCGGCCTCCTGTATTTGGGTTTCGGCTAGCTGTAGTTGGTTTTGGGCTACCTGCTCTTGGTTTTGGGCTATCTGCAGTTGGTTTCTGCGCTGGTCGAGCAGGAGCATTTGCCCCATCGCATGTGCGAGGGCATGCTCGGGCTTCCCGGCTGGGTTTTTTATGTAATCCCTCAGTTCCTTGAGCATGCCATTGCATGCACTGAGGCTACAGTTAGCCAGGTTGTACCGCTCTTGTGGGGAGAGGCAAATGAGGTTAGAGACCACATCCTGCATGTATGAGTCCTCCCACTGTAGAGCTTCAGCTCCAGCCACGTGGGGTCTCTGGTAGCTCATACACTCCACACGGTGGCTGGATGTTGTGACTCCTGTTAATTGTTGTTAAATGCACAGGTGAGAGGTTAACCTGTGACTTACACGGTTGATTATTCAAGGACTGCAACCTATTTCTGTCTTAGCAGGACCTTAGTAGTGACTTTTAGCACTAACATGAATTTCAACCAATAACGGTGTTGTGTTAGGGATTATTCCTATTAGCATGCAACTGCTAGTAACTCTCTGTAAACAACTACTAGTGCACACTGTATACCGTATAACCACTCTATAGCATATGCTTGGCAGAGCACTAGAGAAATCACAATTTCAAAAAAAAAATTTTTTGAAAGAAAAACTTAACTAAATTGTTAATTCTGGATTATTGTGAATCAATATTATGACAGGGCTGATATATCAAGAGCCTCACACGGGGCACCAATTTGTTGGTTCTCAAGGAGCACGGCTGGTTATTAGCAATAATTAATGATTATCAGAGATAATTATTAATTATAAAACAAATAAAATTATTAATTTTGATTAACAATTACGGGGCACCACCCGGAAACCGGGACCAATAACCAGGTAGAAAGGTAGTCTCATAAAAGTGTTCACCTTGGATGTGAGAGTCTGAGTGACATCCACATTTAAGGTGAACAAAGAAGGTTTGAATTCGAGCTCTGACTCTCTCGATCAGCCACTTATCACAATACAAATACACAATAATGACAGAAAGGCTTCTCTTTAAAGCTATAACAGTATTTATTAATCTCCACAAAAATCAACAAAGTTAACGAATGTTTCGATCAATTAACACTGCACTACCAGCTAAGGCTACAACAAATACACAGATAACAGCATAAACAAGTTCCACATGTGTAAGCAAAGTGGGTGTGTATGTGTGTGTGTGTGTGTGGGTGTGCATGTGTATGTGTATGTGTATATGTGTGTGCGCGTGTATGTGAGTGAGTGGATGTGTGAGTGAGTGGTCGTGCAGGACCAGGAATGGTGGGCGTGATCTGACCAGCTGACGTCGCGCACCTTACGGTAGCGGGCGTGACCTGGGGAGATGACGTTGTACGAAATTGAGATGGCGGGCGTGGCCTCGTGAGGAAGTCACGTCACGCTACAATGAACCGGCGGAAGTGCCGCGGTATTCAAACAGTACAATGGCAAAATGGCGCCACCTAGCAATCGGCGGTTCTGCACTCACCCAATTTATGTTCACAAGCACACGTGTCTGATGGCGGATAATGAGGGACAGAGCAACGCTATGTCCCACGTTATCTTACCGCCAGATGTGTAAGAGATGTGCGGTTATGTAGGTGTACGTGTGTGCGGGTTAGTAGGAGAAGAGAGAGAGGGGAAAGAGAGAGAAAGGGAAAAACCGACTCTCGGCGGAGTCTCACGACCGTGGGGGGAAGGCAGCGGTTACTTTATCTACAGAGAGCGCGCGCACGGATAGCAATCTGTGTCTGGTGGTTAGCGGATAAAGTAACTTACTCTCCTCTCGCGGTGGCACAAACACAGTGGTCCCGATCGGGACAAAACAACAGTTTAGCGTGGTGAACACTAACTAAACAGGCAGCAACTTCAAATTACTCGCTAGAGTAAACAGACAAGGACTCGGCCGTCCGTTAAACATCAACAGCATACAATAAGCACTAAGCTTATGAAACACACACAAAATATTATAGTCTCTGCCCAGACAACCTCTTACTTGTGTCGCTCTTTATAGCGAACTGATGTGTGTTTAGTCCGTCGGCGTACACCACGGGGGCTCCGGTGTGTGGTACTGGCGGTGCCGTTCAATTCCTCGGGGATAACGGCGGCTGGTTTCTCGGTGGGGCAGCGAGGAAACTCAGGGTGGTCGACTTGGTCGGTAGATAGCGGGGCATAGAAGTTATCCGCTTCTCCGTGAAGAAAATCCCTCGTCTTTCAGGGTGGTCGACGTGGTCGGTAGATAGCGGGGCATAGAAGTTATCCGCTTCTCCGTGGCGAAAATCCCTCTTCTTTCAGGGTGGTCGACGTGGTCGGTAGATAGCGGGGCATAGAAGTTATCCGCTTCTCCGTGGCGAAAATCCCTCTTCTTTCAGGGTGGTCGACGTGGTCGGTAGATAGCGGGGCATAGAAGTTATCCGCTTCTCCGTGGCGAAAATCCCTCTTCTTTCAGGGTGGTCGACGTGGTCGGTAGATAGCGGGGCATAGAAGTTATCCGCTTCTCCGCGAAGAAAATCCTTTCTTCCTTCTGCAGGCAAGGTGAGAGGGCTGGGTTGCACACAGCGCTCTCTGTGGATCCGATGATTGTGTTCTGGATGAACACGGGTCGTGGTTTCGTCTCGTCCAGCGAGGGGAGAAACTCCAAAAAGAAAAAAAAGGGGGAATACACGTGTACGGTTACCTCCGTTAGTAAATCTGGCCGGTGAAGAAAGCGAACTTCCTCCTGGCGCGGTTACTGTGGAAAGGCGACGGCAACTCCGTGCAGCCGCTTCTTAAGGGGGCGGTGACGTCACGGCTGTGTCGCCGTGACTCCTGGTGGTGGTTGTGGATTTCTGCCAATCCGCGACTCGGGTTTGAGCTCCCGCTGTGATTTCTCACTTAGGTGCGAACTGGCAAAGCATTGTGGGAGGAGGGCTCTGCGAGCAGCATTTTGGTGCTGCTGCCTTTGTTTCAGGGGACAAAGGACAAAGGAAGCCTCGTGGTCAGGCTTCAGGTTTTACATGTAGGCCTGCCTTTGTCTGACCTCATGGTCGAGGACCAACAACATCCACAGGCTGATGGTAATGGAGATATTCCAATGAGCCCATGGGAAGCACATCTGAGAAATAGATTCATTCAGGGGTTGTTACCTGACATTCAAGAACATGTTAATGAACACTGTGTTGGCTATGAGACAGCAAGACTCTCAGATGTGGAAAAACATGCTGCACATGCTGAAAAGATGATAAAAGATAAGCAGCAAAAGACAGACAAAAAGAAAGAAGATGTCAGCAACAAACTCTTGATGGCTCAGCTCCAAGTTTATGAGGGATGGCAGCGAGGCCGAGGAAGAGGACATGGGTGAGGCAGAGGAACAAGAGGCAGAGGCAGAAGATGCAGTGATGGTTGCTATAACTGCTGAGCATATGATCATTGGGTCAAAGACTGCCCACACATGAGGCACAAGGGTTCTGATTGACTACTGGTGGAGCCGGGGACAAGCAGTAATCCGGTTATGAAGTCATCAACACGTGAGAACACCATTACACAAACACTTAGCATACAAGAGCAAAAGCAACTGCTAAATGAATCTGTTATACATTTAGAGAAGAAATGTCAGAATAAAGTTCAAGGTACATATGTGATGTTGACGCATGATGCATACAAAGTGATGCCCAAGCTAACATTAAAAGTTGCAGGTCAATCAATCTCCTTTTTGGTAGATTCAGGGGCAACAGAGTCAGTAATAATGGAAAATGAACTGATTAATAAACCAAAAATGAGTGGGAGGTTTATGAAAGCGATTGAAGCAACTGGGATACCGTAAAAGAAAAATATACAATTCCACTAAAAGTTGAAGATGATGTACAGGGTACCTTTTTAAACATTCATTTCTCCTCTCATCCTGTTGTCCAATAAATGTATTAGGTCGTGACCTTATGTGTGTGCTGGGACTCACTTTGGCTGCTAGTGAAGCAGGCGTAGAACTTTGTAGACAAGAAAAAGAGAATCTGCAACTAGTGCAATGTGGGTAGAAGAACTGCAGTATGTGTATCAGTGGAGGCTTGCATGTACAGGACCAGGTTCTATAAATAGATACTTGTTACAGCTGGCTGACACACACACACAGAATCTAATTACAGAAACTACACTATACTGCATGATACATGTTTCATCAGGACAAGATTTTGAGTATGAACTACTGTAGTTTAGAGACGGTCGAGGAAGTGACGTTTTGGAAACAGATTGGCTTTATTGGAATATGTGTTTTGTAGGTGTGATACTGCCAGAAGAATTACAACAGACATTTTTCCGGGTTCATGATTTAAGTCTGCATATATTACTGGGTAAAGCTCAGCATGTACAACAGCGGACCCTTGGACAGTGGGTGAAGCAATGTAGAGAAGACCACCGGTGGCAGATAACAAAAGTAGCAGGAGTTTTTTACCAACCAGGCCTTAATGTGTATAAGTGTTGTTGTCAAATACGTGTCCATGCGCAAAGAAATGTACAAATATTGCCTGAAGAACAAATAGACATTTTTGTACATGTCTTACTCTGGATTCACCAGAGTTAGCAGATATTCCACATTATCTATGGGCAAAGAGTAAATATGATGTGGGATTCATAAAAGGGGTGTCACCTGTAGAGGTGATGCCAAAATCTTCTTTTCGTGCCTGCAGGGAACAATATCCATTTCATGCCAGAAGCAGTGCAAGGAATAACACCAGTGTTTGAGTCTTTGCTAGAGGCTGGAATTATTGTTCCATGTGAGACATCACCAGTGCGTATGCCTATATTTCCAGTTAGAAAGATCAGAGATGCTGGACAGCCAGAGGAGTGGAGATTTGTACAAGACCTGCAGGCACTAAATTCAGCTGTCTACCCTTGAGTACCTAACATTCCTAACTCACATACTATCTTATCACAAGTACCACCAATGAGTAAATGGTTTTCAATTGTTGATTTGGCAAATGCTTTTTTCAGCGTTCCAGTGCATAAAGATTCACAGTACTGGTTTGCATTTTCCTTTAAAGGTAAAACTTGGACTTGCTTACCGATGGGTTTTTGTGAAAGTCCTGCAATTTATAATGCAGCACTGAAAGAAAATTTAGAAAGTTTGACATTACCTGGTGGAAGTGCGTTACTGCAGTATGTGGATGATTTGATGATCTGTTCACCAACAAAACAAGCTTATGAAGAAGATACAAAAGCGCTGTTGCAACATTTAGCAGATAATGGTCATAATGACTCTTGGTCTTACAAGAGTCCAGCCAGAAGTAACCTTTTTGGGACATGTGATCACAGCAGAGGGTAAATCCCTTTCTCCCAAACGTATAACTGTTGTTCAAAATATTTCAAAACCACTAACGAAAAAACAAGTTTTGTCTTTTTTTAGGAACGACGTCATATTGTAGACAGTGGATCCCTAATTATGCTGAAATTGAGGTTCCACTGAAATTGAGGTTGCACCAAAAAGTGACTTGGACTGATGACGCTGAAAAAGCTTTTGTAGACTTGAAAATAACTTTACAATCTACACCGACTTTAGGATTACCAGACATGACCAAGCCATTTATACAGACCGTTGATGAGAAGAATGGTTATATGACATCGGTGCTGTTACAGGAACATGGTGGTAAGCGAAGACCAGTTCTTCCCAGTTAGATATAGTGGTTGCTGGACTTCCAAGGTGTCTTACGCCTGGGCCACACAGGCTACCTCTACCTCAGCAGCACGTGTGTGTCGTTGAACTGCTGTGTCTCACACGCTTGCAGTGTCCACACAGGCAGCATTGCTGCTGTGGCGCTGCTACTGCTAGCTCTATCTTTCTACATAGAGTTTCACTTTGATAAGAGGGCAGCAAGATTATCCCTTAGTACACCACAACTTGTGTCTGTTCCTCAGGATGCTGAGTTGACAGCTACAGCTGATTTGCATGAGATGCAGACTGAGAGTCCTCTGTCTACTTGCTGTACAGCTGAACCTCACGTCTGGCATTCTCACTATATGTTACTGGTCACTGGGTTGAGCCAAGTGTTTTCTTATTTGTGGCCATAACATGCATGTCAAATCGCGAATGCAGTATCTATGTTTATCTCATGGAATACATTGTTTACCAAACAAGGGTCCCTTCCCTTAGTCTTCTTCTTCTGTTTAGGTAACAGCGGTTGGCATCTTGGCATCCATAAATGTTGCATTACCGCCATCTGCTGGAAAGCAGTCTTGGTCTTCCCTGCATTTGTGGATTTTGTGTAAAACAACAGTCTCAAAAAATCCACACAAATAGGTGGTGATTCACAAATTATATTTCCACTTAAGAATGCTAAGTTGATATACAAATGATATACGAGTTACACATGATGATATACAAGTGGTAAATTAGAAGCACAGATACAGATTTACAGATACAAATCACTCTGCATTTATCTGTGCATTGTGTTTTAAAGTTACATAACTTGACATTTGTTTGTAAATAGTTATGAGACTGAGACTGTTTCCCATAACAGTCAGCCTACACAGTCCCCTCAGGATAAGTCCTGCAGCCACCCCATCCAAGCGTGCTAAAGGCAACAGAAGACCTCCTGCTCCTAGCACAGAAGAGGATGTCAACACAGTAAGATGTCGCCTCTTTACTGCTGAAATTGAGAAGCTCACACAGGAAACACAAAAGATTAAAGCAGAAAAAGAAAATATTGAGCTTGAAAAGATCAAATTAAACAGAAATATTTAAACTACAAGAAGATCTAAAAGCACAGGGATAAACCATCACACTTGCCAACACACAATAGCCAACTCCTCTGTCAGTTATATTATTTTTAGACAGTAAAAGAATGAACAAATATTATAATTCAGCTAACTGTTACGAATAGTGTTGTTACTAATACTAATTGGATTTGCAGAAAGAAAGAATGAAAAAGAAAAACATTCTGAAAAAAATGATTAATTTATTATAATATTTACTATAAATTATTATATTAATTATATTGTTATTTCAATTAGATTTTTAAATTATTATAGTTATTTATTTGTGCAGTTTCATATTTCAAACGTGTATTTACAGTAGGCCTACTAAATAACCTTTATTGCCTATTCCTATGTGGGGCTTTTGATTTGCAGCTCACCCAAAGTAGGATGCAGTAAGGTAAGCCCAGACAGTGGCTGCCTCAGTTGGTAGGGTGTCCTCGTTTTCAAGGGAATATCTATGTCACCCCCATCATCTGCATTTTCTTCCTCCACCAGTGGTACTTTCCACATCATTGCCATGTTGTGAAGGACATTGCAGGCACCGGCTACAGCTGCAGCTCTGTCAGGTTCCATTAAGATGCCTATATGAAAATACGAAAATATAGCTAAAAGTTATACTAGTGTTATTTTGCAACTTGACTAAAAGCACTTTAATGCAGATCAATGCATCAATTGAAAATCATGATCGTAACTTTACCAACACAAAGTCAGACCATCAATAAGGCTATACTGGTAAGAATTTGTCTGCTTTTAACACTGATTTGTAAAATATATAGCCAAAATAATGTAGGCAATGATGTTTGAATGATACCTCTTTGCAAACAGGCCCATCAGTTCTTCAGAAAACTTATGCACCGCTCACACATTTCTTGTCTTTGTGTGTACTGAATTGTAGTGCTGCTCACTGACACTTGCTGGGTTTAGGTATAGGGTCATAAGCCATTTTCTCAGGGGATAGGGTTGGGTTAGGTGTCTCCCAGGAACTTCCCAGGGTATCTTCCTGCCTCGAAGACTCTCCAAAGGCTAGACTACAAATCAGTGTTGAAGGTGATACCATACACCAAGCAAAACAATTCCCAAATGTTCCCAAATGAGGTTTACATTCAGTTGGTCAGAAGAATACAAGTTGATGTTGTTCAGACAGTAAAGATGGATGAGATGCAAAGATGTTTTTAAATTTAACTATTTTATATAATGTTGGATAGTTTAATGAACAATAATGCATCATATTTTTTCTGAGTAAAATCTGAATCTGCAACGTAACCAGTAACATTTATCTGTCAGGTAAATGTAGTGGTACAATGTTTTCCTCTAAAGTACAAGTTAAAGTATACAGTTGCATATAAGTTCTTTGGGGGCCTTTATAAGTTATTTTGGGATACAATGAGTTAGAATAGTAACACAATTCAATATTTTTCATATCTATACATCATAATAAATCTATAGCTGATTGGGGCCCTTTTAGTTGGGGGCCCCAGGCAGTTGCACACCTTGCCTAATGGTAAAATCTGCACCTGACTATTATACAGTCTTCAGGAAATACAGATACAGAGGTCATTATCTAGATACACATTCACATGTGGGGACTCGCCTCCCTTTTGGTAACAAAATGCAAATTACACTTCTAAATGGATCGATTGTGCTTACAATAGGACCAGAGAAAGACCTAAAAATCTTTAATGAAATCAGCTAGTAAGTCAAACAGAAGTCATCCATGTGTGTTCACCTCTAGTTTTTCACCTTTGTCAGGTAAAATTAAATCTATAGTTTTAAAACACTGGCACATTTTGAGTTCTGATGAAAGAGTTGGAAATTTGTTCAGACACTAGCCCTACAAGAGAGGAAAAAATCATTCTAGTCTCTTCAGATTTGAGAAGCTGCTCAAAAGTCCATGGTAACCTGAATTCTCCTTGTTATTCATGCGCTCATTGCAACAAGACAACCCGCACTAAAGAGTTCAGACATCCCCGTTCAGGACAGACTTTAAATGCAAAGGGACATATTACTTTTAGCACCAGTGGGGTTGTTTACATGCTGAAATGTCCATGCAGCTTGATGTATTAGGGGAAGACAAAACAAAAAATTGAAGATTCAGATTTCAGATCACAAAAGCACTCTTAGGAATCAGGATCTAACTTCTCCTGCAGCAAAACATTTTCTAGAACACGGACGCACAATTTCTAGTGTTTCCTTTTAAGGCTTTGAGAAAGTGAAGTGCAATAAGCGAGGTGGCAATCTGGATCCATTGCTTTTAAAATGCAAAGCATTTTGGATACATAAATTAAACACAATAATGCCACATGGACTGAATAAAGAGAGCTTTACTTGAGGTATTTCCTTACAAGCTAAGTGTAACTGTTATTATTTGGCCTTGATACAGTTTGTTGGAAATTATATTGGAATTTGATTTTTGGTTTGTCCTTTTGGATGGATTGATGTGTTTTAATTTAATTTAACCACAAGATGGTGCTTGATTAGTGAATTATGTAATTATCTATAGGATGCCTTGTGATGTTTGAAAATGTATAAAATGTATATGTATAAAGGTGGTTTTCAACCTAGTGTTCCTGTTTGGCCCCTGATGAAGCCTTAAGTCAAAATGTTGGGCTAAAAAAGTTGATGAAATGATCAAGTCTGTGTGCAGTCCTCCTCCTTTAACTAATTAAGAGTTCCAAGGCTACCAGAACCAGCATTAACTTGATGGAGTTGAGGTGCTTCTTCATTTGACAAAAAGCATATCATAAATCATTCATTTTAGGGTGAAGACTTGGTTTAAAGTGGTTAAGGTTAAGTGTAAGTCTCAAGTAAAAGAATGTAAGACAATGCAATACCCTCCGAAGTGAAGTGTGTGTGTGTGTGTGTGTGTGTGTGTGTGTGTGTGTGTGTGTGTGTGTGTGTGTGTGTCAGAGAGAGAGAGAGAGAGAGAGCGAGAGATAACCAGATTTTATATGTATGTATTACATGCTACTTCATGTTTACTTTTGAGCATTTACATGTTCATGAATATGTTTGATCAGCTCATAATTTAGTTTGCATCAGCATGCATACATACTGTATGTCTAATGTGTGCACTTTTGTGTGTGTGTGTTTGGGTGCTCTGCAGTGGCTGCATGACGATGTTGGTGGATGAGTCACCCAGTCTTCACCACGTGACATCATGAATCACTGCTGCACCTCTCCGTGGGCAGAGCTGCAACCATCAACCTCTCCACTCCTCCCTTATCTCATCCCTCCCTCCTCCCTGCCTCTGCCTCTGCCCAGCCCTGTGGTACTTTTTTACTCACCCTGTCATCTGTCTTCTCTTTTCTCCAGGCTCTGATCTGCTCTTTTATTTTTACAAGCAGCCTTTCATTTGATTATATTTCAGTGCAGCCATAAACTAATTTTAACCTCATGCCTCAACCTTACCTGCAGTCTTGTTTTGACTGCAGGTAAGGTTGTCTCATTTACTGATGCAAGCCCCCATCTCATCCTTTGTCTTTTATATCTGTGCATCTCTGTCTCACACACACACACACACACACACACACACACACACACACACACACGTACACACTGAGTCAATTTACACATCTGTTCATTCAGGATGAATGACCAAATGAGCTCTGGCAGCCTGTGAAAGTCCTTGTCAGTAGGCATCAGAAGGCTCCAGTGGAGGAGCAATGATCACTCTAACACACTTCCATGAATTTCAGTGTTTCTCAAACCTTTGACAAAAACATGCATTAGTGGTTACTGGTCTGTATGGGTGTTTGCACATCCCTTCATCCCACAATCAGCATCTCCTCCTCACCAGCATCACCCTGCTGAACACCCCCACCCTGGAGCAGCAAGCTTGTCTTCCTCCCACCTGTAATTACTGTCTGTGCTGTATACAGCCTGAGGGACCACACAGAGATCACAGGGGATTATCATTCCTAACCCTAGATTTGATTTGTTTGTCATGATTTATTTATCAGAAGAACAATAGTTTCAAAAATGTTGCAGGCCATCAAGGCAGTTATCGGCCTAAGTCCAGTGATTTTTGTTGATTTAAAGTAAGGGTTAACATTTTTTCAAGTCTGTCTTAAAACAGTCAGGAACCTAAATGAAAATTGAACAATGTTTTCTTGCTGTAATCATTCCTCCTTTTCATACTGACCATTAGAAGGCCCCTTCATAATGCACTTACAATGTAAGTGATAGGGGACAAAATCCAATGTCCATCGTAAAAAACAGTCAATAACTAGTAGCTACAGCTGGCAGTGAATCACAAATGAAAACGTACATTAGCGTCTTACATCAGAAATTGTCACTTGGACTTGGACTTTGATTTTTTTAGTTTGGCCCATGTCCCATCCGCTAACATGGAGGGGGCAAGGTTTATGACCTATACTGCAACCAGCCAACAGGGGGCAATCGAGATATTTTGGATTCACTTTTGGGGAGCTGTCATGTATCTTTATATACAACCTATGATGTGGGTCTTTTTAATAGCCAGTATGAACAGGAGGAATGAGTACAGTGAGAAAAACCTCTTTTAGTGTTCATATGGACTCATATGGACCTGACTGTTGTTTTAAGACAGACTTGAAAAACTGTGAACCCATCCTTTAAGGGCCGTTTATGCAAATGACAAGAGAGAACATTCAAAGACATTCAATCAGAGACATCAACAAACATCATTCATAGAAAACACACACATTCGCACTGTACCAAATCTGCCAACAGATGTTTGAAATGAGTATAAGGGATCAGCTCTTTCATTTTAGTACGCTTTTGCCAGTTGTTCCACTTGTGTGGAGCAAAATATTTAAAAGCCAGTTTTCCAATTTCATTATTAACATGATGTTCTTCAAGAATCAAATAGTCATAGGATCTAATGTAGTGAGAAAGTGATCTGTAATTGATATGACAAGAGTTATATGTAGAAAGTTTGCCCAGAAGTGCTTTGTAAATAAATAGAATTCAGTGTTGTTCCCTTCTCACAGCCAATGACTGCCACCCAACTTTCTGATATAATATACCATGATGTGTTCTAAAGAAGTCACACAGAAGTCAACAAGAATATTTTGAACTTCTTGAGCAGCAGAGGGCGCTGTTGCATAGAGAATGGAGTTGTCTGCATACAGATGAATTGTACTGTTCCTAAGGTTTTCTCCTAATTCATTTATAAAAATTGTAAAAAGAAGTGGTCCTAGAATAGAGCCCTGTGATACACCTTTGCTCACATTCATAAAACTGGACTGATAGCCATCAGCTACTACAGCTTGTGATCTATTACTAAGATAACTTGCAAACTTTTCATCAAATCCAGTAGACTTAATGCATTTCAGAAGAATTTGATGGTCAACTGTATCAAATGCCTTAGATAAATCAATGAAGATGGCGACACAATCCTGTTTGTTATCTGGTATGCTAGCAACATCATTCAAAAGTTTTGATGTAGCTATTACAGTACTATGCCCAGGCCTAAATCCAGATTGATATAATTTTAAAATAGAGCTGAGATAAAAATGCTCTCACCTCATTTACTCATTTCTCTAACACTTTTGCTAGATATAGAAGTTTTGAAATTGGTCAATAGTTATTTAACTCATTATGCTGACCCCTTTTATGCAGAGGTAATACATAGGCTGTTTTCCAAAGGTCCGGGATGCATTCTGCTTTGCCGGTGAAATTAAAAATATAAGATGAGCATTTAACTCAAAGTGGAGTTGCTAATGATATAAGCCTTGGCTCTAGTTGGTCAGCTGCTGTGGCCTTTTTAGGATCGATGGCACAAAGAGCATTCAAAACACTTTGATATTAGTAAATGGCCTCAACATAAAAGGTCTGAGTGCCCAAATTGCCTTCCCAGCTAAATGTAGTATGTTCTGAGACTGTTTGAGAAAATATGTTTTCAAATATATATATATGACCTGATGAAATGCGTTGTGTTCATTGAACGTATCACATATATTCTTTCCACCAGAGATAACAGAAGAAACTTGCAGAATTTCATTAGGTAAGGATGAAATAGATGTTAAATCATTATGTGATAATGATTTAACATTTTAACCTTTTTCCAGAAATTTGCTGGGTTTCCTTTATTTTCAGATAGTGCAGTGACATAAAATGATGATTTGGCTTTTCGAATTGTGAGACACTTATTACGCCGTTAACGGAAATAATGCCAATCAGAGAGTGATTTAGTTATTCATGCCTTGTGCCAGGCAGCATCCCTTTGATGTAATAATTCAGCAATTTCTTAACAAAACCAAGGGTTGTTCCTGTTTTTAACTCTGAATTTCTTCAAAGGTACATGCTTGTCTGTTAATGGAATAAAATTTTTGCATAAAATAATTTAAAGCCAAATGTTCAGGAATCTCCAGAGTAAACCCAATATCACTGTAGTACAAATCACATGAAAATGCTTGCTCAGAAAAATGTCTGAAATTCCTTTTCACTACGGTGTGCAGTTTAGATCTTTGCAATTTTGTCTTTCGGATGCATGCTGTTGGGCAATGGTCACTGAAGTCTAGGGGTAAAACACCACTGAATTTATTTTGCTGAAGTCTATTGGTTAAGATAATGTCTAAAAGTGTGGCCTTTCCTATAATTTTTGGGTCTGGTCTGGTCAGGGAGGTAATTAGCTGCGAAAGGTTTAGTTCATTGCAGAGATTTTTTAAATTATCAGAGGCATCAGTTAGCCAGTTGATGTTCCTTAGGATAAGAAGTTTAGAATTGTCAAATTTGGATATCAAATCAAATAAACCATTTAATGCTCCAACGGGTGCAGAGGGTGAGCGATAAACTCCAATAACTATTATCCTTCCAGTGTTATTTTTCCCCAAATGAACACTTACAGCCAGAAGTTCAAAAGATTTAGGCTTCATTATGGAGGTAACAACAGAGACAGAAAAGCAGCTTTTCACAAAAATGGCAATGCCTCCTCCCTTAGTTGGCCGATCACAATAAAAAACGTTATAGTATAGTATGAAGACAAATATCCATATCTCTGATTTTGTGTGATAACCATGTTTCAGTAAACACAAAGATGTCAGGGTCAGCTTGTTGCACCCATAATATAGTCCATTTTTGGTACAAAACTGCACACATTCATATGGATATTATGGGAAATTCAAACTCTGCTTCAAAATCTGTTAATTTACATGGTACCACATGAGTGTATTTGATATTAACCAGTGTATTATTTAACTATAGTTTGAGTGCTAAGATCATGTAGCCCTTTCTTAGAAAATGAAGGCATTGATTTTATTCTGTATTTATTTGGTTAATCAATATTGCAATTTATACAACAGTTAGTTCCAACCAAGTAATTTTATTTTAAAAGAGGCATTCCATGAGTGCTGATATAGAGTACAACAGCACTGGGACTTTAACTATACATGTATCACTCTGCTTTACAGGTATTTTAATAACCATTAATTACATTAACAGTTGTTATCTAGCTTAGATTGCACCTCAAAGATGAACATATTTCCACAAATAACATTTGAGTTAAGTTATGAATGGTTGTCAGAAAAGGACGAAGGGAAGGAAAGAACCCTGGATACTTCAGTGCAAACCTCCAGGTGTGCTCATATGACATCCGGTCAACTAAAGGGGAGCTCTGCAGTATCAGCAGCTACCTTGGGCCTCAGGCTGGTTTAAATTGTTATATCAACGAACCTCTGGTTAGCTGTTAATGGAATTTAATGCAGGACCCAGAATTCATATCAGCTAATAATGTTTTCAAAGGTGTTGTAAAAGAGATTAGAAGGGCAGGTGTGAGGGACCGAGTCGGCCGGCAATGAGCACAACAGGTAGTATTTTCAAAAAAAAGGTTTTTATTCACCCAAAGTATGAAAAAAAACAAAATTTCTAAACAAAAGCAATAAAGAACCGGGCCCATAAAAGAGGTCAAATTAACAAAACTGTATAAACGCCAACTGAACAAACTAACAGAAGACAAAACAAACAGACCTGATGACTAAACACAAGAGGGAAACTTATATACTGGGTGATCAGCCCATACCAACACAAGAGGGGTAAACAAACACAAAAGACAACAGCTAATTATCAAAGCAAATCAGGAAAATTAACTCCTTGAAATAAACATAATCCATACTTAACAAAACCAAGTTAAATTACTAACTGTCTCAAAAAGAAATAAACAGTAAAGCACTAAATTCCCCCCCACATGATGTGCCGGCCCAATCAGCATCCTCTGCTACAAAATGGCTGAGCTTGTGGGGTGGATCCTTTTGCCCAGCATTCCCAGCTCCCAGCAGCAGCACCGGTAAATCAAAGAAAACAGATTAGAAATTATTAAATGAAGACTGTACAAAAGCTAACTAAATGTGCGCGCTTCAAATAGAAAACCAATGTACTGTCATTTAATAAAGTGTGTTATCTGAAACAGAAAGTGTGATTTATTGCAACTAAATGTTAAAACCAATTTAGACTAATAACTAAATGTATAACCAAAATTTAACTATAGAAACAAATGTGTGAGTGCAGAAGGTTACCGACTTTTTAATTTGCTGTGTGGCGACAGCTGTGGCCATCACACACTCCCCCCCTCGGAGTCCTCGCCTGGACAGCGAGAGAGATAGTCCGCAGTGACATTATCTTTACCAGGGATGTGACGTACTGTGAACCGGTATGGTTGCATGGCCAGGCACCACCGGGTGATCCGTCCATTAGTATCCTTCATCTTCTCCAACCATTGCAGTGCCTTATGGTCAGTCTCCAAAGTGAACTCTCTCCCCAGTAGATAATACTTGAAGGAGTCCAGGGCCCACTTCACTGCCAAGGCTTCCTTTTCCACTGTGGAGTAGCGGACCTCTCTGGGGAATAACTTCTGGCTGATGTAAGCCACAGGATGCCGGTCCTCTTTTGGTCCCTGCAGAAGCACAGCTCCAACACCCCTCTCAGATGCATCGGTTTGCAATACAAAATGTTTCTCAAAATCTGGACTGTGGAGGACAGGGTTCTTACTCAGATCTCTGGATGTCCTTGAAAGCTTCCACTGCCTCCGCTGTCCACTGAATATGGTTAGGGCATCTGGAGCCGGTTCGATCAGTGAGGAGAGCAGCTTTGGCTGAGAAATTTGGTATAAACCGATGGTAGAAGCCAGCCATTCCCAAGAAAGATCTCAGCTGCTTCCTAGTTTGAGGGAGAGGGCATGACTCAAGTGCATGGACTTTACGAACTTGTGGTTTTATTAACCCACCTCCAATAGTGAAACCGAGATACTCAGTCTCTTCTCTGGCAATGACACACTTTGCTGGATTGACTGTCAGGCCTGCTGACCTCAGCCGTTCCAGGACCTCTCCCAGGTGCCTCAGATGCTCTTCCCAGGTGCTGCTATAGATAACAATATCATCAAGGTATGCACATGAAAAATCAGAGAGTCCACAGAGTACCTGGTCCATCAATCTTTGAAAGGTTGCAGGGGCCCCATGCAACCCAAATGGCAGGACTGTGAACTGGAACAGCCCCCAGGGGGTCCGAAAGGCTGTCAACTCCTGAGACCGCTGGGTCAGGGGCACCTGCCAGTAGCCTTTGCAGAGGTCGACTGTGGTCAGGTATTTTGCCTTCCCTAGACGCTGGATAAGGTCATCAATACGTGGAGTAGGGTATGAATCAAATTTTGAAATTGAGTTCAGGTACCTGAAGTCGATGCAGAACCGGATTGTTCCATCCTTTTTTGGAACCAGAACCACAGGATTACACCACTCACTTTGAGGGTCGAATTATCCCCAGAGACAACATAAGGTCCACTTCCTTCTTCAGTGACCCAAGGAGGCGCTCTGGTATCCTGTAACTCATACGCTTCACAGTTGCATCAGGCTTCAGTACAATGTCATGTTCCACAACATCTGTGCGGCCTGGGTACTCTTGGAAAATTTCAGAATTAATCAAAGTCTTTACCCGAGTCTGCTGATCCTCAGAGAGGTGGCCCACATCCAGGTCAAAGGTTCTCGATGCAGGCAGGTACTGATCATCCATGTCCTCCTCCTCTTCTACAGCCTGGATCAGCAGCACTCTTGCACCCTCTCCTGTCCTTGGGACCCACTCTTTGAGGAGATTCACATGCAGCACACGACTGGAATGTTGACGCCCTGGGTTGGAGACCTGATAGGTGGTAGGCCCCAGCTTCTTCTGGACCTCAAAAGGCCCCTGCCACTTTGCCAACAGCTTGCTGTCACTGGTTGGCAGCATGACCAGGACCTTTTGACCTGGTTCAAAGCCTCTCTGCCGGGCTGACTGGTCATACCAAGCTTTCTGATGTTGCTGCGCCTCCGCCATGTGTGCCTCTGCCAGTTGACTCATCCTCTGGAGTTTCTCCCTCATCTGTACCACATAAGAAATGACATTAACAGGCCCCTCCCTCCTGTGATCTCCCTCCCAGGTCTCCCGCAACAAGGCCAGAGGACCCCTCACCTCATGACCATAGAGCAGTTCGAAAGGGGAGAAACCTGTAGAAGCTTGAGGTACCTCCCTGTAGGCAAAGAGGAGGTAGGGGAGCCATTGATCCCAGTCAGATCCAGTTTCGTTAACAAACTTACGGAGCATTTGTTTGAGGGTCTGGTTGAACTGTTTTGTCAAACCATCCGTCTGTGGATGGTATGGGGTGGTGCGTACACTCTTTATGCCCAGGAGCTGGTAAACCTGTTTCAAAAGGTTAGACATGAAGTTAGTGCCTTGGTCCGTTAAAATTTCCTGTGGAAATCCCACTCTTGAAAAAAACTGAACCAAGGAAAAAGCCACTGTTTTTGCTTTAACAGATTTCAATGGAAAAACTTCAGGATATTTGGTACCGTAATCTGTAATGACCAACATGTAGCGATTTCCTGATTTACTCTTTTCCACAGGACCAACAACATCCATCCCTAGGCGTTCGAAGGGGGTCCTCATGATGGGGAGTGGCTGGAGTGGAGCTCTGGCGGGGCCTCTTATTGAGGTCTTTTGGCACTGAGGGCAACTCCTGCAGAACTGGGCAACGTCTAACCTTAAACCTGGCCAGTAAAAATGATGCTTAATGCGAGCTATGGTCTTGTGTTTCCCCAGGTGGCCAGCCCAGGGAATCGAGTGGCCCAAGTTAAGTACCATATCTCGGGCCGCCTGTGGGACTACTAGCTGCTTAACCTGGCCATGCTGCCGATAAAGAACGTCATTCTGCAGAAAATACTCCTCTGTCCGGCCATCCAGCTCCGTCTCCAGCTTCCTCTCCTTAGCCCTCTGCAAAAAGACAGACAATGTTGGGTCCTCCTGCTGCAGTTGTGTTATGTTGCTGGGTATTTGCAAACCTAAAGGCATGTCTGGAGCAGCCTCAGCTGATGGCTGTACAGCAGTGTGTTGGAATTTCTCTTGCCTCTTTTGGCTACGGGGCTTCCGACACTTCCCGGGCTGTGTCTCAAGCTCGACCCCATAGAATGGCAAGGTACTGAGAACTGGGGAATCTACCTTCCCCTGCTTAGCTTGTGCTCTGGTGACTGCAACATTACAACTTGGCACAGGGTTTAACAGATCAAAGAGAACAGGCAAGTCATCACCCAAAACCACTGGAAAAGGCAAGTTATCTGCAACTCCAACATTTAACAGATAGGCCTGTCCATGCACTTCCACGTAAATATCGGCAGTGGGGTAGAACCTCTCATCACCATGTACACAGCAGATGGGAATAGTCTCTACAGTGCAGATGGCATTAACTGGCACATATTTCCTGTGTACAAGAGTCTGAGTACTGCCAGTATCAATCAGGGCTTTAACATTTTCTCCATTTATCTTGACATTGGTCATTTTCATGGCCTGCTGAGGTTTGTCAACACTTTGCCGTGGAACAAAACACATTTGAGTGAGCTTAGCAGGATTCTTTGGGCACATGGGTTTAATATGGCCTTCCTGTCCACACAGGTAACAGGTGGGTGTTTTACTGGGGACTCTTGATTGTGTTGGATGGTTCTCCCTTACAGGAGGCTTACCCACACCTGCTGATGCCCTCTGGTGGTATTGAGGAGTTACAGGCCTCCTGACGTCCTTCCCAGCCTTCCAGGCCATGTTACTCCATGGCTGATTCCTCTTGCGGGCAGCCACAAACACGTCGGCCAAAGTGGCAGCTTCAGCAGCTGATTGTGGGTCACGTTCCTTTACCCACACGTGGAGCTCTGGAGACAACATTCTCAAACTGTTCCATAATAATTATTTCACCAATTTCTTGCACAGTTTTGCCTTTGGGCTGTACCCATTTCACATACGTCTCCTTCAATCTGACATACAGCTCCTTGGGGCTCTCCTCAGGCCCAACATCCATAGAGCGAAACCTCTGCCTATACGTCTCAGGATTTATATCATATTTCTTCAAAATAGCAGTTTTTACATCATCATATTCAAGTGAATCATCAAAATCCATATGAATATAGGCTCCTCTGGCCTTACCCGTCAGGAGTGGAATGAGTCGGAAAACCCAGTCAGATTTTGGCCATCGGCATGCTGCTGCAATTCTCTCAAATGTAAGGAGAAAATGTTCAACATCATCATTTTCTGTTAATTTCTCAAGTCTAGGCTGATGAGAAAAACAAGACTGACCTGATGTGTTATTAGTAGAGTGGATGGATTCTGTTGAGGCTGCAGCGCGGGCCTGTTGGTAATCATGCTCTGCACCAGGAGCCTCCAAAGAGTGTGAGACCGTTGAAGTTAATTCTGTCACTGGAGATGTGTGGGCCTGTACCTCCTGCTGCAAAAGCCTGAGCTGTTGTTGCAGTGTTTGGAACCGTTGTTCCTGCCGTGCAACCTCCTCCCTTTGTTTTATCTCCCGGGCCTCCTGCTGCCCCATAAAAGCCTGAAAAATGCCTGCCAGATCTCTTAAAGTGGGTTCTCGGTTCTCTTCACCCTCAGTGCCTGACGCTGCTTTTAATGTTCCACCTCCCGTCTCTTCTTCACTCTCACTCTGAGGTTCAGACCCTGTGTGGGTCTTCCTGAGGTCTATCCGACCTCCTCTTGCCACTCTCGCTCCACGGTGCATGTCTTTCCCAAAATGGCCTTCACAAAATGGAGGAGGGGAAAAAGGGAAAAAAAAAATACCTGTGTGCCCAACTGGCTGATCCCACCACTGCCACCAACTGTGAGGGACCGAGTCGGCCGGCAATGAGCACAACAGGTAGTATTTTCAAAAAAAGGTTTTTATTCACCCAAAGTATGAAAAAAAACAAAATTTCTAAACAAAAGCAATAAAGAACCGGGCCCATAAAAGAGGTCAAATTAACAAAACTGTATAAACGCCAACTGAACAAACTAACAGAAGACAAAACAAACAGACCTGATGACTAAACACAAGAGGGAAACTTATATACTGGGTGATCAGCCCATACCAACACAAGAGGGGTAAACAAACACAAAAGACAACAGCTAATTATCAAAGCAAATCAGGAAAATTAACTCCTTGAAATAAACATAATCCATACTTAACAAAACCAAGTTAAATTACTAACTGTCTCAAAAAGAAATAAACAGTAAAGCACTAAATTCCCCCCCACATGATGTGCCGGCCCAATCAGCATCCTCTGCTACAAAATGGCTGAGCTTGTGGGGTGGATCCTTTTGCCCAGCATTCCCAGCTCCCAGCAGCAGCACCGGTAAATCAAAGAAAACAGATTAGAAATTATTAAATGAAGACTGTACAAAAGCTAACTAAATGTGCGCGCTTCAAATAGAAAACCAATGTACTGTCATTTAATAAAGTGTGTTATCTGAAACAGAAAGTGTGATTTATTGCAACTAAATGTTAAAACCAATTTAGACTAATAACTAAATGTATAACCAAAATTTAACTATAGAAACAAATGTGTGAGTGCAGAAGGTTACCGACTTTTTAATTTGCTGTGTGGCGACAGCTGTGGCCATCACAGCAGGCAAAGACAAAACATCACACCCTCAATTTCACTTGAAGACCAGCACATCTTAAAATATTATGCACTACTAAGTCCAGAAAATACAAAAGGTTTACTGAACAAGGTCTGGTGCGATATTCAGTTTGTGACAAGAATGGAGCAAAGTATTTCACCATGACATTTAACAAAGAAACAAAAAATCATAAAGACCCACTGGAGAGAGACAGTTAAAATTTAAAAGGGTGCTATGTTTGAGGAGCGAGGAAATCCCTGATAGCACCTCTCAAAAAATTCCACCTCATACAAAAGCCCATCTGCAGCCCAGGAGGGTAACAGCTCTGACAGACAGCTTCTGGTATACTGCCACTCCCCTGGGAATAAACCAGTTGTCACAGATATTACCCAGGATGTGCAAAGAGGCAGGGACACATATTACACCAACCATAGCCTGAGAGCCACTGCCATACAGAAACTCTCTGATGAAGGACTCCAGGTGAGGGAGATCATGGCAGTGAGTGGGCATAGGTCAGATGCTTTGTATAAACATACAGAGACTACAATGTGAATTGTGATTTATAATGAGTCACCGAACATATAAAAATATACCGGTAAATGTTTATGTATTGCTTGGCAACAGTCCAGTTACGGAACTATTTGTGTTGGCGGAGCCACATAAATGATTAAATAAACAAACAAATCACAATCTGTTGTCGCTTATTACTGTTAGCTAATAAATGTAGAACTGTTGTATAAAAGCAATATCACACTCAAGGTCATGCCGTTGTACTGAATATCAGCACGGCTGTGTTTCTGTTGTAGGCCGAATGCCAAAGATAATCACAGCAGTGCACGAGAGGGAGTACAACAGCACTCCCTCTCGTGTGATATTCCCACTGGTTTTCATGAGATGTAAACCTTGACAACAGAAATTGCAAGTGCGTATAGGATAAGAGTAAAATGATTTCCCTTTTAGTTGAAGGCCAGTTCTCTCTCCACACAAAGGTATTAATTAGTGATCTAAGCCGTTCCCCCAAAAGACTACCAAAAATCCTATTTCTTCCAAAACACGCCTCCTAGGCTATAAGAACTTTTGTCTGGTGTTTGGTGGCTGCTGCTGCTGCTTCTTCCTCTTTTCACCCAGCCTTGCCAGCCGTGATGCTCCATTCATTGTGTTTCGGGTGTTGTCCCTTTTTACTCTGGCTGCGAGCTCCAAAAAAGAAACTTTCAACTAAGAACAAAGACTGAAAAAATGCCTAAAGCCACAGACCAAGTACCATTAGCCATTGCACACCATTTGCCATATGAATAGTCTATTATTTTTGTATTTTCCTATTTTTATTGTGAAGTTAAACTTTTCAAAGTTTTTTGGTTGTTAGAGCTCCAGCTTCAACTCTCCAGCCTGCCACTGAACGCGCCAAGAGTGCAACATACACCCCTGCTATGTGTTTGCTGTGTGGCCAGCTCGTGTGAGACTGCATTGGATTCACTCTCCTGGGAAGCCTTGCACCAAAGTGCTCCACTGGACCAAAGCGGTTCTCATCTGGGTGTCACCTCAGCCCCCCTGAAGACCACCGAGTCTCCGTCACCATGCTACCCTCTCCGGGGAGTTTGTCTCATCGCCAGCCCTCCATCAAGAGACAGTAGGGACTAACCATCTTGCATGCATTCTATTTGAGAGTTGATGCAAAGAGCTAATTCTATATAATTTTTTTTAATTGGCCCTCATTGCGCTTTTGACTCGTTTTGACAACCCTCAATTTCATTCATTCATTCTGTCAGCAATAACTTGTTAATTTAATTAACCCATTCATTCATTCATTCTAGCTGTTTACATGTACATATGTTTTGTGTTCCTCTATCCCTTGGTAGTTAAATAAATATTTATTAATATTTATTGCCAAGTCGTTGTATTTGCAACACATCCTTAATAAAGAAAAATGACAGTATAGGTCTAAAATTCAGGCCAGCAAAAAAGGACTTATAGTTTCGTTTAGGTCATAGAAGCCTAATGCACTCCGGTTTCCAGAACCATTACAAATCTGTTAAAAAATAATAATTTTTTATGGTGTGACAATGCTGTGGTTAAGGTCTGGTTAGGTTTAGGCAAAATAATCTTATCAAGTCACCTTATATTGACGTCATATAAGGTCACCTCCCCGGGTCATAATTACTACAGCTGTTGGATGGCTAAACATAGGTTGTTTTTGCCAGCCTGAATTTTATACTGTTGTTTTTTGTTGTGAGGACAGGCTGTATATTTGTGTATTCCTTTTTTAAAATAGATGAAGATCCCTGTATCCAGAGTTCACGACTTTCAGACTGATTCATTTGATGTAATTAATTTTCCTCTTAATGAATGAATGAATGAATGAATCAATGGAGGTGGTGCTCCTTTTAATTTTACAAGTGCATAATATTAATTTCTAAGTGTAGTAACTCCTACAGGAAACTGCCTACCACCTGATAAGTTTTCAACATTGTTTCATATGAATGCCTGAGTGTCCAGGCTCAGTGAGATGGCTATCCAGGAATCTGATGTCCTGGACTTCCCAAACTACCTTATTTGGCTGCTCTCACACTCGCAGAAAAATTCCCTCTGTCCACAATGACGCATTTTCATAATAAAAATAGTTGACTTTATTTGTTTCTTTATGTGTAGCAAAAGTAGTCATTGACATGCGCATATTTACATCCAGCAAACGCATGTTTATTACGATGGTTACAACAAGGTACATCTAGAAGGACGATAGACAATAGTCGCCGCATACATGACTCAAACAATGATTTCAAGGTACACCAACGCCATTGTTTCTGTCATCTTTAAGATTTTTTTATTCTTTTTTAATTGATGCTTTGTACGTCTTCAAAGAAGCAAATTTTAGATGCAAGTACACATAAACGTGCAGACACTGTACCCTCACATCTGGTCTGTCGCTTCATGACTCAGCCACTCTTTCCTCTTTCTTAATCTGTAAATTCCTGCTTAATCTCATAAAAAACAACAAATCATTTAAACTTTCCAAAAGCTTCCTCCTTTCAGTTTACTCTCTTTTTTTAACTGATGGCCTCATGTTAGTTTTTTTCCAGGATGAGATTGTAGATGCCGTGATTCTGTTTTGGCTTGGCAACACACGCTGTGATTTGCTCATCCCTTAGCAACAGATGGCCACAAAGGTCAACGATACCAGAAAACCAAAGAGCAACATCTAATCTTATTGCCTGTGACATATTTGAGAAAAAAAGGGAGAAAGGAAATGTTTATTGATTACTGATTATCAGTAGCCTATATAAGTTAAGACAAGAAATCTCACCAGTAGTCTTTTTTTTGTATGTTAAAAAAACAACAATAATTTTATAACACTGTCATCTAATCCAAAGGGTAAAAAATAACTCTCTGTTTTTAAAATTCATTCATCCATTGGAATGAGTTCCAAGAATCATTTCCAAACAAATGCTGAATACTAAAATCACATTAAATGGTCTTCATTGAGCTGAAGGGGAACTTTGGGATTTGAAGGGCACTTTGGGGTGCATTAGTAAAATTATGGAGTATCTTTAACGGATAAGGTTGGTGATATTCTATAATACAAATAAATGAATCCCATGAAAAGACCCAAACAAGTTCTACTTACAAGTGTTATGTTTGAATCAAAAACTGATATATCTTATTCCTCTGTGTTGTATAGATCCAAAAACTTAAAAACACATCAATGAGCCACACTGTTGCACTGGGTGACATGTTCCTCCATTACCATGAACACACACACTGTAGTTTAATTTGACTCAACCCCCCACACACCGTACATTACTGAGCCTTTTTTTAAAATAAAACTATATATTTGAGAGATGGACTAACACATTGTTGGTTTTGGTCTTTTAATGGGATTTGCTGATAATAAGAAAAATATAAAATCACATCAGCCTTGTCTTTTTAAAATGTGTATTTAGGAAAGGAACAGTATGCCCACTGCTTCATACTAAACACCACAGCTGCATTCTCCTCTGAAGACATCATATGTAAAAGAATGCCATATACAGTTTGACCAGGGTTTGGCACCATAGCAACAAGGAAATTGAAGTTATGCAAAAGGATGAGTCATCCAAGCCATTATAGTAATGTTAGTGTGGCTTCCACTGCCCTTTGAATGAAATATGCTTTTTGCTGTGTTATATTTCATTTAAAAGAGCTTAGGTGGGTATGTGTGGATATACATATTGAAAAGGAATTCTTTTGGTGACATTTTTTGCTGCTTTTTTATACAAACAACACAGAAATTATACACATAAAAATCTATCCCCTTTAAAATATGAGTAAAGTATGTGGACACAGCTAGTGTTCTTACAGCTAGTGTTCTTACAACTTGTTGTGTCAACAGTTTGTATTTGTTCCTTTCCTGTTTCAACATGATAATACCCCTGTCAGCACTGTAGAAATGCTTTTCCCAGTTTGATGTGGGAGAACCTCATCCCCATCCAACACCCGCCAGACCTTATGATCAACATCAGTGTTGGACCTCACTAATGCTCTTGTGTCTGAATTCAATTCAATTCAATTCAATTTTGTTTATATAGCGCTGAATCACAACAAAAGTTATCTCAGGGCACTTTTCACATAGAGCAGGTCAAGACCGTACTCATTAATGGGAACAAATCTCTGCAGCCAGGTTTCAACATCTGCTGGAAGCCTGAAACCAGAAGACTGCAGGCTTTAATAGCAGTACATTCATGAACTTGGTGTCAG
The DNA here is from genome assembly GCA_038419695.1 of Scomberomorus guttatus. NCBI lineage: Eukaryota > Metazoa > Chordata > Actinopteri > Scombriformes > Scombridae > Scomberomorus > Scomberomorus guttatus. Next base: position 1,451,051 of record CM076467.1, on the reverse strand, counting down.
AATCACATATTACCACCTTACCACAATGCTCAGGTGTCCACATACTTTTGGCTATGTAGTGTATGTCATTAATAAGAGATAATGTTTGAGATATTTTTCCTGACAGATAATCACAAATGTTCTGTTTTGAGAAGAATTCCATAAGCCACCAAACAGAATCCATCACTTCCTACAATGTATCCAGCTCTCACTCTGACTCTGAAAAAGGATTTATTAAAGGTACAGGTAACAACATATTTAAGTGTCCTCCTTTGCTGGCATTGTAAAATGTCCAAATGGAGAATGTTGTCATGCTGGGAGTTTGGATGAAAAGTTATAGCATGATACAAATCTGTGCAGCATCATGCTTTCCAACTGACCATGTTCATACTGTTTCCCCTTCTTCACAGGGGAGGAGGAGTGCAGATTCATTTTCAAGTTCCATTTTATCCAGACTACTACTGGAAAAAAGCCCTCTGCAATGTTCTTTTCTAAATGACAACCAATTAAAATAGGAGAAAGAAACGTATTACATATGTAAAATGAAACAGAATACCAGCAAAACAAAAATATGAAGAAATACAGTCTTATCTCTCTTCCTTTCCATCTTTCCCGTTCCTGCTCTCCTCTCATCCCTCCTTCAGTCCAACATCTGTGGTCGCTTAATGAGTATCTGCTGAATGTATTTCTCCAGATTGTCATGGTTGCTGCTGTCTGGCTGCTTTCCGGCCACATAATAATCTTGGTTCCTAGTTGCTGCGGGTGCCGGGGCTGAGTAATAAAACTGCTTCTGCTGAGGAGGGATTACAGGCATTCTGGGAGCAGAGTGAGGTCTGGGCATGGATAACGGCTGAAATGTGTGTGGGTACAGTGGGAGGGGGTAGCTGGTGTAGTAAGGCTTCTGGTGGAGGCCTGTGGGGGGTTTTCTCAGCTGGGGTTGGATCCAGCTATGGTAACGGCGTTTGGGAGGGAAAGTGTATGCGTCATCCACTGAATTTCCAGGTCTGGGGACATAGTAGCGGAGTTTGGGTCTTGGAGGAGGAGGGACATAGATGGGGTAGTAGTCTGAGTAGTGCTTTCTCTGGTAGTAGGAGGGATACATGTAGGGGTAAGGGGGGTAGCCAGTCCAAACAGACTTAGGTGATTTGAGCCAGGGGTCCTGTTTGATTGACAAGGCCTTCTGAGGTTTGGGCCAAAGATTTTGATTTGTAGGCTTTGCAGTTTTGCTCCAGAGATCCTGCAATTTTGTTGGAGGCTTCTCCTGAAACCAAGTTTTGAGGACATTGACAGCTGGAGAGGGTTGCTTAGAGACAGAGAAGCTATTTTGATTGGTCTGTGATACTGAAAAGCCATTGGTCGATGATGACACAGACAGGGGCGTTAGGGGGCGTTGCCAACGTGATGTCATCTCAGGCGGCACGTCCTTCTTCTTCTTCTTCTCCACATCACTGATGATGTCCACCACGTCGTCGGCAGGGAGGTGCAGCTTGCTGGAGATCTCGATCAGCTTGTCAATGGTCTGAGGATCGATATCGTCCTCCTCCATCACTCCCTGTTCCTCATCGGACCTCTTGTCCTCCGCTGCGTTGGACAGAGACGAGCTGTACTTCTTGTTCCCGTTGTTCTGTTTGACCATGTAGCGCAGCAGCATGTCTGAGGCGATGTCGGCTAACTTCTCCTCCTCCATTTTGGCTCTATGGGCCTCAGCTGCCTGCCTCCTCATCTCTTCCTGCTCTGCTTTGGCCCGAGCCTCCTCCTCCTCCGGACTCAATACTTCTTCATGTTCCTCCTCCTCCTCCCCTAGTTCATCATCTTCCATTGCCTCCTGCTGCGATGGAAGTTGGGACTGTGCTGCATTATCATCAGCATAATTACTGTCCTCAAATTCATCCATAAAATTGCCTCCCCTGAATGTTGGGAAGTTCAGGGCTTTCTGCGTCTCCTCTTGCCACTTCAGTTTCTTCTTAGACATTGCGAGGTTGCTGCCTTTATTTATCGGTATGATGTCATTGTAGATGCTGTAACCCCTGCTCACTCTCTGGGTTTGCTTTGAATCTCCCTCCCTCTTAGTGGCAGTGTTCAAACGAGGAAACTCCTTCATCATGGTCTCGAGGCTCTTCAGCTCCTCTGGGCTGAGCTGTTCCTCCTCCTCATTGCCTTGCTCTGGGCTGGTTGGTCCCTGCTGGGGGACACTACCCAGCCCATCTGCCCCCCTTCCATCTGGAATAGCAGGCTGCTGTTGCACCTGCACTGTCTGGCTTGTAGTGTGACTGGTCACCCTCTCGGTCATCTTCTCCTCTTCTTCCTGAGCTTTCTTTCTCTCATTTGCCTCCTCTCTTTCCCGCTCCTTCCCTTGTGCAGCCATCAGCAGCTCTAGCTCTTGTCGTCCATCTCTGTCTCGGTCTGCTCCGTCCATTGTTCTCACTTCTACGTAAGCCTCCTCTTTTTTAACCTCCCCCCTCTTAGGCTTCATCTCTTCTTCCATCCCATACTCTCCCTCCCTTCTTCTCTCTACATGTGAGTGATTCAGTGCCTCCAATAAAACTGCTGCAAGTGTTTTAGGATCCACATCTTTAAAGAGCTCGTCCTCATGCTCCTCTTCTTCCTCTGCCCCTCTTTTCTGTATGGATTGTCTTTCCTCATCCCTTCTCTCCCTGTCTCCTGACATCACCAGCCCAGTAGGAGCAGCACTGTGTGAGTTATCTCCAGGGGTGTGGATAGGGCTGGGGGTGGACAGATGGAGAATTGAGGAAGCCCCTGTCAGGAGGACCAGAAGACTAAGGGCACTTAGTGAAGCATTGTGGTACCCGATCATGGCCACTCAGAACAGGGCCCGCTGTGAGCAGCAAGCGGGATCAGAAATGCCTGGAGAGGAGAGAAAAACACAGAAACAGATTTTCACTCTCTGACTTCATAGAACCAAAGCACATGTCTAATTATTAGATGATTGTGACCAATCAAGTCTTTTATGTCACAAGGTCGGGGAGATGGTGGTTAGAGCTGAGTTCACGTCCTGTCATTGATCTTCAATTAACATCTGCCTTTTTATTAAATGTAATAACAATCTTCCCCTGACCTTAACAACACTGTAGTTGCTCTGTGCAGATATTGTAGAAGACATCGCCTTTGGCAGAATCATCCAATATCGATGTTCTTATTGTCAGTTTGATACTTTGATAAATAAGTCATGGTACTGATAAATGGATATCATCTGATAGCAATTTAGAAATAGTGAAAGACAAAAAGCAGTAATTGCTAACTGATAGGGAACACAGAAAAAAAAAAACGGTGGGGACTGGATCTGGTTTTGTTCCACAGGAGGCAAATCCACACGAAAACGCCTGCCAGCAAGGTGAGAACATTCAAACTACACACAGTGGAGGGTTAAACCAGGATCTTTTCACTGAATGGGGACAATAAACCACTGAACCACAATACCGCACTGGACTGGGCTATTGGTTATAATTAATCATTTTAAATATGTAAATTTTATTGACCCCTGTTGGTTAATAGTAGGAATAGCAATGAGGAAGCAAACACTTTTGTGCTGAGTATTCAGTCAATCCAGTTTTTTCTTTTTTCTTTGTAACAAACAAAATGTGTCCATAGCACCAAATATTAAAAACGTGATTTTCAGACATTTCAACTGTTTTTGATTTTTCCCTTGACTTCTTTGTTCTGCTATAATTTTATTAATATGACTAGGTTCACGTTTTTTCCTAATCCTTATAATGTTTTTTTGGGGTGAAATATATATATGCATTGATTAAGTGTAATGGTCCTCTGCATCTTATCCCTAGCCACTATAATATTTCTTACAATATTTAGATTATATGGATGTTACCGTACAGATTAATGATGAATTGGCATTTGTGCCCTTATTTATGCTTTGCCAATGTACATCCTTAACCTGTGATAATTTAGTGCCATTTGGAGGTAGATTTTTTCTTTACAAATTGACACTTTTGTCTTTCTTTTTATTATTTTTATTATTTAAATTTTATTATTATTTTTTTTTTTTTATTGGCATTGTTATATTGTGTCACTTTGTATTTTTTTAATCTTCCCAATGCTTTTTTTTTTTTTTTTGGACTGGTACGTTTGGGGGTTAGTTCAAGGTGCTCATCAGTCAAACTAATCTCTGTAGTCCTCTGATTGGATGATTGAGGCAGCTCCTATGTGTATATACGGACCCTTTCCAAAAAATTAGAATGTCATGGAAAAGTTTACTTATTTCCATAATTCCATTAAAAAGGTTCAACTTTCATAGATTATAGATTCAGGGCCCACAATTCAAACGATTTCAAGTATTTATTTGTTTATTTTTACATAATTTGGGGTTCCAGCTCATAAAACCCACGAAAACAGGAATTCAAAAAATTAGAATACAGTGAAGAAATCAGCCCAAATTTTGCAGGGCATGAATGTTTTAAACTGAGTGTTACACACTAATCATCTACTAAACTCGAAGAACCTGCACAGGTTTCCCCCAGTGTCATTAAATTGCTTCAGTTTGGTTCAATTGTCTCAGTTCGGTTCAATATGGGGAAGACTGCAGACTTGACAACTGGCCAGAAGACCATCATTGATACCCTCTATAGGGTGGGTAAGCCACAAAAGTTCATAGCTAAGGAGGCTGGCTGTTCACAGAGTGCTGTGTCAAAGCATATCAATGGAAAGTCTAGTGGAAGGGCAAAATGTGGCAGGAGAAGATGCACCAGCATAAGAGATGACTGTGGGCTTCAGCAGATTATCAAACAGAGAAGATTCAAGAATCTGGCAGAAAGAGTGGAATGAGACGGGAGTCACAGCTTCAAAAACCACCACATTCAGACGCATCCGGGAGATGGGCTACAACTGTCGGGTTCCTTGGGTCAAGCCACTTCTGAGCCTAAGTCAATGTATGAAGCATCTCAACTGGGCCAAGGAGAAGAAAGACTGGACTGTTAGCCAGTGGTCCAAGGTCCTCTTTTCCGATGAAAGTAAAGTGTGCCTTTCATTCGTTTCATTCGGGTTTGGAGGAAGACGGGTGAGGAACAGAACCCAAGCTGCTTGAGGTCAAGTGTGAAATATCCACAATCATGATCATGATTATTATCATGATTTGGGGTGCAATGTCCGGTGCAGGTGTTGGTAAACTCTGCTTTCTTAAATCCAAGGTCACCAGAATGTTTTAGAGAACTTCATGATTCCTTCTGCGGATCTGTATGGAGATGCAGATTTCATCTTCCAGCAGGACCTGGCCCCTGCCCATACCGCCAGAAGCACCAAAACCTGGTTTAATGCCCATGCCATCACAGTGCTCGACTGGCCAGCCAACTCGCCAGACCTAAACCCCATTGAGAATCTATGGGGTATTATCAAGAGGAAAATGAGGGACACCAGACCCAAAAACAAAGAAGAGCTGACAGCAAGCATCAAGGAAATCTGGGCTTCCATAACTCCCACGCAATGCCCAAGGCTGGTCGCCTTGATGCGCCGTGGCATTGAGGCAGTGATTAAGGCAAAGGGATTCCCAACCAAGTATTGAACATTGACATATTGTTTAGAACGTACCATATTTTGATTAATTTGATGTGATCCTAATTTCTTCTTTTTTTCTGCAAAAACTGAGAAGTAAATGGTGATGTCTTCACAGTATTCTAATTTTCTGAATTCCTGTTTTCATGGGTTTTTTGAGCTGGAAGCCCAAAATATGTAAAAATAAACAAATAAATACTTGAAATCATTTAAGTTGTGGGCCCTGAATCTATAATCTATGAAAGTTTCACTTTTTTAATGGAATTATGGAAATGAATAAAGTTTTCCATGATATTCTAATTTTTTGGAAAGGGTCTGTATATGGATATGTTGTGATGCTGCCCATATGCCTGATGATTTAATAAACCTTCCAGCTGTAAGCGAGACGGTGTGCGGGAGTACTTCTCATCTCATCACATGCAAAAACAATTAGCACCAACTTTTAAGCAGGAATACGCAGGAGCAACAGTAAGCGCCACTGCAACACAGGAAGGCTATTTTGCTGATAGGGTAATGTTACTCACTTCAGCTCAGCACCAAGGACAGCTCCTGATGCTGCTGGTGCTGCAATCTTCAAAGTTCTGAAGTGCAACAAGTGCAGTGACGTTGACTGGTTTGTCTCAAGTATCACAGCAGCTGAACAGTTGGCATCAACAAACAAACGTGTCCCATCTACCCCGCATTCTTGGATTTGTGTTAAAATGCACGCAGGTCCTCAGGTCTAAAAGATCACTGTGTGTCCCCAGCTCGCTCACATCGCCATAATAACCTGCTTTTCTTTTCAGCGCCAGGCGACACTGTTTGCTGCACAGTATTATGACACTGCAAAAATATCTGCAGTAATTTTGTCTATATTGTCTATTTTTCTAGACAATTTTTCTCTAATGCATCCTAGATATTTACACTCTTTGCAAGAAAATGTCTGGAACCGTGTTGAACTTTCCTATTGGCAAATTATTTCCTCCCTTTTCAGTTACAAAACAAACATTTCAAGTCACAGTAACAGAGCAAAAGACTGGTGGAGCCGGGCATGTTCTGCAGTGGAGGTGACTGGATTGCAGGGGATATGTTGCGTGATGTGCAAACTCGCAGCGAATGATTAAGATAAACAGGATGTAATATGACCGATCTCAAGCTCCATATAATCCAAACGAACCGACTTGCTTGAATGGCGTCTCCCAGTCTTATTCTCTTATACAGGAGGTGAGCTTCTAGCCTGAGCAGGTCACACAGTTTATACCAGCAAAGAGGATTAATAATTCGCCTCTGAGAGGCAATAATCAAGAAAAATCTTCTGTCAACATGAGTAACCTCCCATCAGCCTACACATCTAACCCTCAGTGTTCTGCAGAAAATTTAGACACATTCATATCATATCATAACCTTCTTGCTGTCAACATCACCGCACCGTAATGCACACAAGGAGAACAGGTTGAAGCAGCTTCATTCTACATTTTTCAGTCTGGATATTTTTGGCAAAGCGAGTCATGGCGATGATGGCTGTATGTGACGATAATGGTGATGATGATGATGATGGGGGGGGGGGGGGGGGGGGGGGGTCAATACGGCCACCTCTGTGTTGACCATAAACAAAGAAATATGGCCAGCCCAAGAAACAATATATTCAGCTCCCACAGCGGTCGCAAATCACCACAACATCGTTTAAAAACCGACAGAACCGCTCATGTCTACAAACTGTTGGCAGTAAAAGATATTTTGGAATGTTAATAAAATATATCATTTGTCATAGCTCATATTACTACAGGGAATTTAAATGTTTTATACTTCAACTATGAAACATGATCCATCAAATACCAGAGATCACTCTCCTAGAAAGCAAAAACCTCTTCTGTACATATGTGATATGTTGTGCTATGAAGCTCTGCACACTGACACAAATTGAGCTTTGGTTTGCCTACAAGGCTTCAGAGTCGTTTTATTTATTTATTTAGAATATCTCGCGATTAATAATGAGCCAGCATTAAAACAGATATTCATTTTCAAAAAAGAAGGTGAAGTAAGTCCAAATAAGTTGACACTTACTTGCAGTTCAGTGGGAGCAGCGGGGGGATTCCAGCTTCCCCTCCTCGTCACGTCACACTCCGGGCTGCTAGAAGTCCTGTTGTCATGCACAGAGCACGCTGCCTGCACTGTGCTGTGGTGGTGTGGTTGTTGTGTGTGAGTTGTTGTTGTTCTCTGGTGTTAACTGTCGTCACTTTTGTTGTTGTTTGTGATTGAGTTGGGTTCGGTTGCTGCGCTCCTCTCCCGGGATTCCGCTCCTTGGCTCGTCTGTTTTCGGGACTACAGACAGCGGCTGCGGCTGTCTTATACCTCCGCCCTCTCGGCCCACATGATTCATGCGTCAAGCGGTCCCCATTGACGTCACCAGACTGGGTTTCATTCATAAGATTTTCTGCACCCTCTCCCCTCTCTGATCGAATCAATTAGCTGCAGTGCTCGAGCTGCTGAATGAACATAAGCTGGTGAATGAATTCGCCATTTATATGAGCATCTCTCAGGGCCGGACTTTCTGGGGCCCTCCTGAGCCGAGGAGGAACATGTCTCCGTATCTCAAGTTAATGCTGTGGCTTTCAATATGTTTATATTTCTATAGACCTTCAGACAGACACAAGAGCATGAAAAGCAACCATACACAGAAAATGATCACCACTATTTATTATGAGATGATTGAGTCTAGATTGTTGTATAAAGTAGGTCTGTTGGGTGATTAACCATAAACCCAGTTGATCAGGATGTTGGCAAGCAGTTCTGTGACGTTTGGAGGACCAGAAATGAGCACAGAAGTCCAGGAACTTGGTTCAGAGCTCTGCTTTTTACTGTTTCTAAGTTTCAAAATACATAAAAAAAAACATGAAACAAAAAAACAAACAAAAAAAAAGCTCACTGACACAGAGGGGGTCCCCCAGCCCACAGACATGAGGCCAAACAAACTAAACAGTGGCTTTAAATACTACCTGGTCAAACCACTGAGCTAATATCTAGGGTAAAATTAAACAGACAATTAAAGCTAACATTAACATTAACTTTTCCATTGATGCTTTAAAATGTACAATAACGCTACAACATGCTATTCAGGCTAGAGTTAATTTTACTAGGGCTGCTAGGAAAGAATATTGTCCACATGCAGTCCATTTTGCCAACACCTTGGAGAAAAAGTTGCATTAACGTGTGCATGTTCATGAGAGCACCATCCTCAACCAGGAAGTGGACAAAACAATGATTAGAAATCAAAGCAAACAAGAAACCAATACTTGAATGAAAACTAAATAAAGCAAATATATGAATCAACTAATGTGGATCCTAAGTTTAGATGATGAACAGATGAACAAATCAAATATTGAACTAAACTGATTGGTGACAAGGTGGTGTAAATATGAGCACTGCACGAGTTATTATTTTTTATCTGGAGACAAGGAGAAAACAGACAGCTCTAGTTTCTTTCTCATACAAAGCACATTATAAAAATAATATCATATCAAGTTATGACAAAAACTATGATTTAGAGTAACAGAATGACAGTGAGACTAATAGGCCTATGTGTACAGTAAATGTGGTGGAAAAGCATGTTTTTGTTTTGTTTTATTCACATGGTGTCATTATTGGTATTATGTTATTGTCAATTCAATTCATTTATTATGTCAATACAGTGTTCCATCATGTTATAGGTGTACTGAGAAAAACATAAATAAAGATTTGTCCTCAATGCAGAGATACTTGTGTACGTACAGTACATACTTATACATGCATACAAATCTGTGTGAGCGTGAATATACAACATCATACATTAATATACTGTAGCCTACTGTGCAAAACCTTTAGGCACTAAAAGTAAAGTGAGGATGTTTTCAAAAATAATGCCATGAATAACTTTTATTTATCAATGAACTTCATACAAAGTTGAGTAAACAGAAGAAACCTAAATTAAATCAATATTTGGTGTGAGCAGCTTTGCCTTTAAAACAGCAGCAGTTCTCCTCGGTACACCTGCACACAGTTTTTCAAATACTTGGCAGGTTGGTTGTTCCTGCATCTTGGAGAAGTTGCCACAATTCTTCTGTGGATTTAGGCGTCTCAGCTGCTTCTGTCTCTTCATGTAATCCCAGACTGACTCCATGATGTTGAGATCAGGGCTGTGTGGGGGCCATACCATCTGTTGCAGGACTCCTTGTTCTTCTTGTTGCTGAAGATAGTTCTTTATGACTCTGGCTGGATGTTTGGGCTCGATGTCATGCTGCAGAATGAATTTGGGACCAGTCAGATCCCTCCCTAATGGTGTTGCTGATGATGGATAAGAATCTAAACATCTAAAGTGCCTAAAACTTTTGTACAGTACTGTATATACCTGTACACATTAATTGGTTATGGTTATGAATTTACCATTAATATACCAAATTATACATTATATACAGCAAGATGTTACTGTATGCAAGTAAGTGCTCACTCAGTTTCACATGCAGTAAGTCCAGGAAACCTTAAGGTGCTTCTCAAAATTTAAAAAATTATTACAGAAAAGGAAATGTTCTCCAGCAACTCAGAGGAGGAAAGTCAAAGCCTCTATTTAGTCGAGCATATTGGTTAAGACGCTGACCAGTTTTGACTTCACAGTCTTCATCAGAGTGGAAACAATAAAAACACCTGGAGCCAGATGCATAAACTCTGTGTACATTCATGACCAAACTGTATGTACACATAAAGACAGAAATATGCATACACATTCTTTTTGTCACATTTATAAAACCGTGCATACATGAGGTTCTGTTTTATAAATCTCAGTCATTGTGGAACATAGCACAAATGCACAAGCCTCATTTCCACTCCCACAATTAGCCATAAATGTATCATATCAATGAACTGTCTGCTCCAGCAGTCTGTAGATCTTTCAATGAGGTTCTCCAACATCCAGAACAGCTGTCATTACGTGCGGCTGTGTAGCTATTTGTACCATCTATATCATAAATTCATCACATCATCAGCAGTGATATCTCATTATCATTTTACGTATTGCCCTCACAATTCATGATAAAAAAGAATATGAACAGTGAAAACATGCCTCCTATGTACATTAGAATTATGATCAAATTGATCACAGAAAAGTAATTAATCAATATTGTATGCATGGTTTTAATACATCTGGCCCCCACTGTCTGTGAACACCAGACCAAAACCACTCACAGTATCCATTGGGAAGAGGTCAAAGTTCATCGACCAGGAGTCAGTGGACAACTGGAGAAAGATCAAGAACATTCACATCTGACACCAGAGACCATCTTGGAGCAAAAACAGAGGGCACCATCTCCCTGCATATTATCACTTGAACAGATTTCTAAATGATTTGTTGCTCATTTGCCATGTTTGTTCGGTGGTGAAGACTTGTTGAAATTACATTTTCTGTCTATTCAAACAGGCACAGGTGCCTTGGTTGGTGGTGAAAAACCTGCAGCTGCAGCACCACCTGCTGGTCATCATCTGCACTCTCAATCAGGAATCAACAGCAGTCAATCACCTCAGAATTCAGGCTGCTCACTCTTTACATGGAGCCTTTAGTGTCGAGTAACAATAAAGATGGTACACTGTGTTTTTAAGGAGGATGTGGCAAGAGAACAAGTGGAAGAGGCCACTTTGAAATGAACATGCAGAGAGGCATGAAAGGTTGAAATAAAGAGTACTATTTATTGGTACATTTCCAGAGGGACACACCACAACATCACTGAGAGGTCCAGGTGGAGTCATTGGAGGACAGGATGTGGTATGAGTGCTGTGCCCTGGTTTTGAGATTTCTCAGGTAAAATTCCGAATGCAGAACTTATAAGAGTGTATTTTTAAACAGTTCTTCTTCAGACCCAGTGGTGGAAAAACAGATGAGATGGAATTTTGTTCAGGCTGCTCACAGCAATGAACAATGACATTTACAGAGCAACCTAACACACCCTAAAAATCTTATTTTTGTATTTGACCTTCAGTGATTCAACTTCTCATCTTGCTGCAGTGATATACAACTGTACTCCAGGGTTCGTGTCAGTACACCATGACATCACTGTTGAGTGTGGTTACAGGTGCCTTGAATCTTTGGATCCACTGGATTTTGTCTAACCTTTGATGTTCAGTATATGAGAGACTGTGGATCTTTAGGTTGAGGCACAAAACCTACTTAGTCAGGGTTAGGAGAGGGTTGCGGCTAAAAGAAACCAAGTTTGACTGTTGGTGGGAAAAAGGAAGTCTCTAGTGTTTCTAGTGTTAAAGGCTTCCTCCTTTGCTATAACTGATGCGGTCATTTTGCTTGGGAGGACAGTCTGGAAGTCTCTGATTGTCTTTAGAAATGCTTGCATATCTTATTTGTTTTTAATAATCTAATATGCAACTCTAACCCATTAATTTGGGTAATGTTTTAATGTTCTCAACATAAGTACATATACTGCACCCATTCATTTCTGTGTTAAAACTGAATTATTTGGGAATTATTTGAAGAGAACTGGTGTTTTAGAATAATACCTTTTTTACATCATGAATTTGGAATATGTTTTTCCAAGCTCTGCATTTTCATCTGCAATAACATCCGATTTCAACACTTTGTGTGAAATAGACAGACTGTCACAAACCATCAGGAACACACCATTTCATTTTGCTTAAAATGTTTTATTTCCTTTATAAAATTACATTCACACACCAAGTCCCTTTAGCCTTTGCCTGTAGAACATTACACAGATTCAATGAGCTTCTGCTTTCCTACACTAGGGCCCCTTTACAGCTCACTCAACAATACACTGTCTTGAATTTTCTTCCTCAAAGGAGCAAAACAGCAAGAGATTTAAATTCAAAATCTTCATTCACTTTTACATGAATTAATTTATGACAATCACCAAATTGATGAAGTCAAAGCATATGATGAGCTGATTGACCAAAGACAAAGTTCAAACTGGGTATTAAATAAAATCTCACCCAGTGGAGAAGAAAAAAAACATCGTTAAACACACTAGTAAAAGTTATCCCTGTTAGAAGAATGTCCCTTTGAATTAGAAAAAGGGGCAGCAGAGGTCAGGGTTAATGATACAACCTTAGGTAGCCCCTCAAATATAAAGGATGTGAGGAGGATTGCGGTCTCAGTATGCTTCAAATAAAGTGCTTGTTGGATAATGGCCAACACAGAATTTCTGACAATTACACCACCTTTAAGCAGTGTTTGGCCAGGTGTGCCAAGGTGTAAGTAGGCATACGACTATGTGTAACCCTGTGAATGTCTTCAAAGAGAGACTGTCCAAAAGTGTGTGCCGTTATCCTGTCAAAACTACAAAGTCAGGACACAGACATCAAATTCTTAGGTGGGGGGGGGGGGAGTGCAATGCAACCAGGGAGAGGTTATTACACCCTGCTTTCTAATGAGTCACCATTCAGAACAGCTAGAAACACTTGGTCACATTGCACCAGCTAGTTCATTTGAAGAATACTGAGGATCACAGGGACACAGGAACAAATATATTAAAATTCTGAGATTAGTCTGAATTTTGAGATTTATGGTGGAATTCAAGAATTGAAATAAGGATTTGTAATATTTTTCTCAAAATATTAAACATACTGTAATCTCAGAACTCAAATGATATGTCCCTGATGCTATTCCAGATACATGCATCAGCCGACAAGCTGGTGTCTTTGTTTTGCAGCAGTTTGCAGCTGATCGTACCGCAACACATTTTCAGCTTCTCTTCCCCTTATGCTCCTTTTTTGCATTTGTCCCACTTACACGCTGATACAGTGCATCATTCCATCTCTGGCATATTAGAAAACAATCAGATCACACAATGAGCCCTTACTCTTGGAACATGTACTAACATTTAGAGTTCAGCAGGTGTCTCATACAGGGGAAAACAAAAGGATTAGTGTGTACATAGAACAGACATTCAGCTGAACTGACTCTAAAGTGCCATTTGCCCCCTCCTTAGACAAGTTCAGCATGAATGTCCTGCAGCCTGTTCCCACCTAAGACCTCTACCATTTCTTAGTTTCTCCAGGAAGTACACTTACTCAAGGGTCATGAGGATGTGCCTTCTTAAAGAACATAGTGTTGCAGTGACAGTTGGATATTCACTTAGAAGTTCTCTGTCTGTACAAATATACCAGCAACATGATCAGGAGGTCACATGAGGTGTGAGACAAACTTGGCTGGTGGGTGGATGGTCTGTCATGAGCTGAGGAAATTTGGCCAGGGCCGAACTTTTCAGGGTTTTTAAAAATCACATTTATGTCTCAATGAACAACAGTTCTACCAGTGTAGAGTAAGATTCCCAGCACTGTACAACTGTGTGGAGAATCCATCCTCAGGATCAATGTCTGGAGTTCACCTTGTTTCGTATTGATTCATTCTATTTAATTAGTGCTTTAATTAAGATGGACCGTAGACTAGACGACAGGCCAGCCTATTGGCTCTCCCAGGCTAGTATTCAGAATAAAGCTCATAATAAAGCTGCTTTTTACATATAGACAAGTGGCTGTGACATGAGCAGCATTGTTCACGTACTTATATTTGTCATTACAACTGTTGAGAAAATTTCAGTACTGTAGATGTTGAAATCATGGCAACCTCCTACAAACTTTCCTACATTGTTGTTGTGGTTTGACCTTACTGTTCAGTTAAAAGCAATATCGGAACATTAAAAAAAAGAATATTTAAAACACCACTAAACAGAGACCCATGAACCAAGCTGCTCACACAGTGTACAAACTTCAAGCATAATCTCAACATCCTAAACATTTTTCACTTGAACTGAAGTCACATCTTTGACAGTACATATCATGCTTTAATTGCACTGAAGCAACGACAGCAAGACAACAGCAAGAAGGAAAGCAGTCAAGCTAAAGCCAAATCCCTCCTGTAAACACTGCCATCCAACTTTCCTTCATCCACTTCTACTACCAACCACCACACCCATCTTTCATACATTTGTAAGGCTGTTTTCATGTGATGAAAGCATTCAAAGAAAGAAAAGTAATTTCCAATTAGAAATTAGATAGAGGTGTTTGTTCAGAACTCCCGAGAGAACACTGTAGAAATGGTAACCCTGTATAATTAAGACATGCATTTACTTTGAGGCAGTACAAGAAAGGTTTTCTTCTGTAGGGTTACATTGAACTGGAAAATGTAACAATGTAACAAGAAAGTGAACATTTGCTGAAACTAAGTGGTTCCTGAAGCATTTTGGCTTTTTAAAGCCTCATCTTGCCATGAAGGAACATGGATAAGTCTGCTTGCAGACACCGTACAATCATTTATTTTCCTGAATAGTTCATCCAGGAGAAAATCTGGTTCACTAAATGTGATGAATGATGAGTTTTTGTACATACCTTAAATGTGACTGCAAAGGAAGTTTCATAGTACAGCTAATATCATCCCTGTCCACAACTTATTAAGTAAACATGTCATACATAAGAACACACCACTACAAACATTAACTGTAGACTAAATACCAGGGGTGTGACAGTGCACGTTTACTCTATATTGTTGGCTCTGTATAGGGCCTGCATGGGCCTCATACAGGTGCAGAGGAAAAGTTGCAAATGTATGAGAATAAACATAAGATCTTTGTGCATTTGCATACGTTTCCAGCAACGTACATGCTAGTCTAAACTAAATCAATCTGAAATAGAAACTGGAAAACAAACCAAACCCTGACCTAAAACCTGAGGTATGGACACATCATGACTTTGGTGAACTGTTACACCCCTAAGAAATACATTCAAAAATGATTGCAGGCATACTACTGTTTAAAAAATGCACTTTAACTTAAATGTCAGTTTCACCTACTAAAGGAAGAGCATCTATATCTGATCCTGCCATTTTCATTTCCTGCCCTAGATGGCATTTCACACAGACATCAGATATAGATCAGCAACATCAATAACAACCAGACATTAAAAAGATAAAAAGTCATAAAATCATGTATGGTACCATAGGATGTACTTGTCTATTAATTTATTTCTGATTGCCTTGGAACTTGAGTCCAGTCCTAACATGTAGTGTCAGTCACTCCATCTCAGTGTTAGCTTCCTGCTGTCTGGAGGTAAACTAAGTGGGATGTGATTCTCAGTTGCACTTTGTTAAATTGCATAAGATAGACTCGACATTTCCATCTCGTTGGTACATCAGTCCACCTATGGTGCATATGAATGGCTCATATGCGAACAAGCCATTTTAGGCTGTGATGCAAATCTCAAATGTCTTCGGTTCATTATTCTCAATCCATACTGCACTTTAGCAACCTGGGCCCAATGTGTTGGGTAAGATGGACCAATCACAGATACAGGAATGAATTTCAAAAGGTACAACTCTGCCTGTATGAAAAAAGTAGACATAACATCTTAAAGCATCAATTGTTCAATAAATTGCAATATAGTGATAGATGTTTCTGATGCCATCTCTGGATTAAATACTAGAATAACTATAGAGTGGGGCCAGAAAAAAAAAGGAAGATGTCGTAGTTGTGTCCCTTAAATCCTGTTGGTTATGATAACACTTACATCACTGCTGAAATCTGGAGATCATGCTGAATTGACCTGGCTTTATAATGTGATGCATAAAGCAACAACTATTAGATCTTTTAGAGTTAACTTCTTGGTTTACATATGACTGATAGTACATGAACGTGAACATGCAGTGTTACAACTAGAGATACACCAATACCGATACTGATATCAGATATCGGTCTGATACTGACTCAAATAGCTGGATCGGGTATCAGTGACAATCGGCCATCTAGTATCAGATACCATTCTTCTAATAAATAACAATTTAGTAAATTTATATTTATGTATTAATTTGTTACATTTTGTTTTAAAAAGTTAGGAACACAATGTTTAAATCGAACCTGATGCTGCGTTACACATAAAAGAATAATCCCAGTCTCTTCCACACAGTGAGGCATACAGCTTATTAATTATACACTGGTATCGGATTGGTACTTGGTATCAGCCAATATCCAAAGCCCAGGTATCGGTATCGGGACTGAATAAGTCTGATCAGTACATCCCTAGTTACAACATTATAGGTGACTACCATACTGCAGATTTCAGTTGCTTTCTATTCAGAATTCAGTTGATATAATATAGTTAAATTGGGGATTTGTTTACAACCTGTCTGGTTCTCTGTTTGTCATAAACTGTGTCTAACAGAGTGGCTACATCCACAGACACCAGCAGTGAAGCTGCACAATGGCCACAGAAAGTACATGTTTCTTGCTGGTTGGCAAGTGTCTGTTAAAACTATGTGAGGATGCTTCATCAACACTTTAACCACCACTCTACATTTGTGAAAGGTACAGACGGGCGATACATTTCAGGAAAAAACCTAAATAATAAGCAAACTGCAGATTTTTCCATACAGCTCACAAGGACTCACTGAATGCTTTGATGAGGACAAAAAAATGATTTGAATCATATGATATGGCCTTCACAGTTACCAGATCTAAACCCAACTCAAGTGTTAGACAGCGCACTCCACCACCATCATCAAAACACCAAATGAGGAAATATGGAGGCTAATGGTGAACAAAACCTTACTTACACACTGCATGTTGGGTTATACTTTTATTTATCACCCATCTCAGGGTTTCCGCCAGTGTACTGCAAGTCCAGCAGCATCTGGGAATTTTTAAAAAAGTTATTTTTAGGACGTTTTTTAAACTATAGTGAAGTTGCAGTTGGGCGACTCAGTTGGAAACATAGATATAATGGTTGGAAAGCTACTTACTGTAGCCTGCAAGTTAAAGAAAGGAAATTTCGTTAGCAGTTGAGTTATAGAGCAGTCTTCACAATTTAAGGCACCACTCGTGTTTTAGCTGCAATGTGCAGGCTAATGGTTAACTAGTGGAGTGAGTGAGAAGGCCAGTGAGAGTGAGGGAGTGGCAGTGTGGCTGCTATCAGGGTGGACAGAGGTGTGCTGATCGGCGCAGAGCTGGGTGAGCAGTATAAACTATGAATGTAGCCACATTTTTTTTTTTGATAAAAATAAATTATGCAGTCCTTCATTGTACATTGTCAGATTCTTTGTAAGACTCTGCTATAGTTTTTTTTAATGTGTGTTGAATAAATGACTTATTTATAACACATTACGTAGTGATATTTTCAAATCTCCAGTCTGCTTTTAGCACTGACTTAATGTAGTGCGCTAAATTCTAAATTCCACAATTCCATCCGTGATTCTGTTATCACAGAAACTATAGGGCCCTACCTTAATGCTGACATCAGTCGGTCCGCACCAGGCTGCCAGCCCCTGTCAGAGGACACTTGCCACCGGGCCTATTAACTTTTCTGGGGGAAACCCTGCATCTGTATATTAAAGTGTAGGTAACCATAGCAATAACACTGATGCTTCACTGATGCAATGCAACCACCAGTTAAACAGATCTAATCATGACTTAAATTGGATGACTATTTGAACACAGTTTTTTTGCAGTGGTGACAGGTAATGATCCAAGTGGGATAATAGCTCTAAGAGGTGTCCTGATGTTGATGACAACACAGTGGAGGAACACTCATTCTCTGGTATATTGCTTACATAACCAATAGGAATAATGGCGAACACTACGAAAGCAAGATTGCAAAAACATTGATACACTGGTGATATTCAGTAGTTTTTGTTTTGTCAACAATTCAAAGTCCAAAACCAACAATGACTTTATCCTACTAACAAATATTGTGTGTGTATCCAAAGCCTGACAGCACCTCTGTGCTGTGAAGTACCAAATGTGGATTTATCTGCTGCTGAAAATAGCCCTCTAGAAATGCACTATTTCCTCCTGTTTGAGTAACAATTGTTAAAAACTACAGTGACCAGCTGTTTTTTTTTTTTCAAATACAAAACTATATATTTGTGAGCTATTTTTAAAGATTTACGTCTTCAGTAGGAACCAATGTGCTTGGGACTGAGAGCTACACACAGGGTAGGGAAGTCTTGAAGTATTGAGAGATGGACTAAAACATTGTTGGTTTTAGTCTCTTCATGAGAATTGTTTACAATAAGAAAATATACAGTAACACCAGACTTATGTTTTATTCCCCAAATCCCTGACGTACTCTTAGCCCACACTGAGTACCTGACAAACCTCCATGACACGGCGTGACTGTTCGAACAGCTCTTTGCATCAAAGCATCAGTCACACTACAAACCTGCCTCACTATGGTATCCATGGTGGGTTATTATCTTAACTCTTATAAGCAAAGCTGGACTCCATCTCACCTGTTTAAAAATCAGAACCCTCCTGCAGCCACACACAGATCTCTCTCTCACACACACACACACACACAGATCTCTCACTCACACACACACACACACACACAGATCTCTCTCTCACACACACACACACACTCACAGATCTCTCTCACACACACACACACACAGATCTCTCTCTCACACACACACACACACACACACAGATCTCTCTCTTACACACACACACACACACAGATCTCACACACACGCACGCACGCACGCACGCACGCACGCACGCACGAGGATGCAAGGATCTTCCAGTCCTAACTGAGTCTGTTCCCCAGTTAAACACTGTACATCAGTCCCCAGAGCCACAGATACACAGAACCAGTGCTGTCAGTCCAAGCATGTTCATTCCCAGATTCCGTCCCGCCCCCATCCAGCCCTCTGCCTTAGTATCTATAGTCTCTCACAACGGTGCTGTGTACTACGCCAAGCCCATCTCCTCCAACACACTCCTGGGTGACTCGTCTTCCTGTGAAGGAAACAGACACAGAGATTGGAACTTTAGATTAAAGTTACAGAGAAGTTACATTCTCTAATTAATCACAGTAAGTACAAAGAACACAACAGTTAATGAATACAGTAAAAAAGACATGTATATATGAATATTTCATTAGCTGCCAGCTCTCAGAGGTAAAGAACAGACTCAGGCCTTCTTCTGTTACGTTACATGGCTACAGCTGCAACGATGAATCGATTAGTTGCCAACTAGACTATCCTACTGAACTGAACTCTGTCCATATTTCAGGGACTAAGTGCAATATATAGACTAAACTTCACTTTTTAAAATTTTTTATATATTCATACTTGCTTTATACTTATTTAGGCGTGTATTCTTAAAAATGCCGTGTGTATGTGTGTGCTCTTTTGTTTTGTTTTTATCTATATTGTATGTACCGCTCAGGGGAAGCACTAAATTTCGTTGTACAGCTGTGCAATGGCAATAAAGGCATCCTTTTCTATTCTAAATTAATTGCCAACTATTTTGATAACTGATTAAATATTTTAAGTCATTTTTTAAAGAAGAAATTTTCCAAATTCTCTGGTTCCAGATTCAGATCTAATTAAAAGTCAAGCACTTTTCAAGCATTTTGAAGCTGCAGCCCCCCCAAAATATTTCCAAATGCTGAAAAAAAATGCATATAATCTAATCTATGGCAGACCACAGACCCGACTGCTTTCACGCTCATGGGTCAGTCAACTGAGCATCTACTGCTAGTACTAAACCTCAACACTTCTTTTGACACCAACCACAATGTGTCTGTAACACCAAATATTGAAAACTACCAAGTATTGAAAGCTGAAAGTCTGAACAGATTCATAATCTCATCTAATAAAAATGACAAGAAATGTCTGCCTTGTCATAATATCGCCAGTTATATTCACTAGTAACTGTGTGACTGAAGCTGTACACAAGTTGTAGCAGCCTGTGTTTGGGTTTGATCAATGAGTGCAATAAGTGATATTCAGCACTGCAAACTCCACCAGATCAGAAAAGCACCACCTCTGAAGCAGGGACTTTTTTGGTACCAGGAACTCAAACTCTGGTTCCTGTGGTGGAAACAAAATGATTCAGGGGCCCCTGCTATTATTTTTATTTGGTATTTGTCCTAAATAGTAGATCAGATCCACAACTTTACTGTCAGGGCTTTCCACAATGTATTACAGCAAATGAAAAAAATGACTGAAATAAAGAGTGTAACCACCAAGGTCAGGGGGATTTCTATAAAATATTAACTCTGAGGAAAAAAGCGTAAAGCAAATTATTAATTTGCTAACTAAATTAATAATCATGATCTTTCTGATACAGCTCAAAGGGTGATAATTGATTGGTAGATTGATCACATCATATGTTCACTTTGTGGTTCATCGGAGCAATGTCAGGGAAGAAAGAAAAAATTCAGCTCTGTTATCCAGCCTTTACCGTGTCACTCCCGTTTTAAAAGGGAAACTTCGGAATTTTTCAGCCTGGACTCTATTTTTCATTTATCATTTTGTATTTGTTTAAGTGACTAATGAGGACAACAATTTTTGAAATTGGTCCAGTATTGAGTGAGCGAAACAGGCTGCAATGTAATCCGATGGGGCAATAGCGCCCCATCATTGTATGTCCACTAAAAGTGCTTGTTTTTGCCACTGACAGGCTCAGATTGTTATTATAAGTGTCTGACAACATTATGGAAAGCACCATACAGAGAAATAAAAACGTTTTCTTTACCTTTCGCTTGATCCAGTCTGTTTGTTATTGTGTCTAACTAAGTCTCGCTCATGGAGAAGCCTCGTTCTGAAATCTCATGAGAGCTGCGTTGTTGTCAGAATCAGCTAAATATTCAGCCATGACAGAGTTAGAGAGAGGCGTGCCGGGGCATTTTGTTGTGTAGGAGTACAAAAAGTGTAGCTTAGTGTTATCTAAAAGATTTTCGAAGTCATGGCTGAATATTTAGCTGATTGCGCTAATGACCCGTCGGATTACATTGCAGCCCATTTCCTGGTGCCGGCTAATGCGCTCTCACTCAAAAAACTGGAGACGGGAGAATAGGGTCCAGGTTGAAAAATATCTAAGTTTCCCTTTAACTCTAACTCTCCTGCTAACTAACAACCAGGCAAAGAAAAAGAAATAGAGATAGTGGGTCAGGTTACCTCCTGCAGTAGGTCAGCTTGTTCAATGGCTTTGAGGACGCTCTTCTTAGACGTGTCCTGGATCTCTCCTCCCATCAGGAACTCATCCAGAATGAAGTAGGCCTTCTCAAAGTTGAAGATGATGTCCAGCTCACACACCTGTACAAACAAACACCAATCATCAAGGTATGGTTTCTGCAGATCAGTAACCAGATTTCTCCCCACCCACGACCTGAATGGCTTACTGATCTTAACTGCGTTAGTTATAGAAGATGCTGCTTTTTTTGTGTGTGTGTTTGTGTGAGAGAAAGGCGCAAAAAGTGTTTGAATTTAACGAATACCTAAATGTTGGTGGTGAAAGCCCACTTGTTTATACTTTTACAGGCTACTTTGTGCTCAGAGCTGAAAAAAAGAAAGTTTACCTGCAACTATTATAATATATAAGATAATCGATTAATCATTTTTTAAGCAGTAATGCCAAAAGATTGCCGTTTTCAACTTCTCAAATGTGATGATTTAATGCTTTTTAATATCCTGCCCTGATTACAGAAACCAGGTTCCTCATTTACATGATAGTCAGATTACTGGGGATAGTCAACTATAACCTGATTGCTTGAGTGCATGTAAATACACTGAATGCTTTGTACAGCAGAGACAATCTAGGTAAAACATTCAGAGAGCTTGAGAGATGTAAGACTTACACTGCCAAAGTATTTATCCAGCAGCTCTACAAAGCGGTGAATGACTTCCAGTGTGATCAGCTCATTGTCTTGCTCTTCAATTGCACAACAGAAATACAGGCTGGCATACCTGCATGAACACACACACACACACACACACACACACACACACACACACACACACACACACACACACACACACACACACACACACACACACACACACACACACACACACACACACACACACACACACACACACACACACACACACACACACACACACACACACACACACACACACACACACACACACACACACACAAAGAGAGAAACACTGTAAAACATCAAAGGGAATAAATGGTCAAAGTCAATGGGGATGGATGAATTTGCACTTCACTGTAACATCTGTTTTCATAAGCTATTCCTCCATACATAAATGCCTTTGACCCTTACCAGGCATTAGACTGAACACAGCCCTGTGTTTAAAAAAAAGAAAAAGTCTACGTTTGCTGGTTTGAGTAATAGTTCCATGATTTGCATTTTAATTTCTATCTATCTGATATGGAGGCTTATCAGACACCAAAATACTGCACGGTGGTTTATAATACAATAAGACAGGATAAAATACTGTGTTGCTGAATGACATCACATTGAGTTGCTGCAAAAATGCTGCCAGGTTCAACTTTTTGCCGGAGCTCTCTGTGTCAGCTCTCCTGCTGCGTCAGGGCAGTCTCGTAAAAAATGTCTCTGTTGGACTGTTTAGACCAGAGAGTGCCTCTTAGACAATTACTCATTTTCATTTTCAAACAGCCTATGATACAGCTATTTAGTAAAAGTAATCCATCACAGCAAGAAGCCATCATTTTGCACAAGTCCTACCTAGACTGCTTTGCTAAAACTCAGAGGAGCATGTTTAACTAGCAGGCAGCTCATCTACTAACTTCTGTTCTCACTGGCCCTGTTTACACCTGGCATTAACATGAGTCTCGGGTGATCTGATCACAAGTGGACAGCTCAAAGTACAGGTGTGAATGCACCCAAGATGCATTGAGGACGCATTGAGATCCGATCACTCAGACCAAATTCAGAGGTGGTCTGGACTGCATGTTGCCACATTCTTTTAGCAGTGTAAACACAATGTGTCCCGGGCCACATTGAAGGACCACCTACTCAACTGACAACCTCTATTTTCCTGCAGACCAGGCATGGGAAGTGCATTGCTGCCTCCCGGTCTGTGAACCCTCCGTCCAAAGCTGTGTTCAACTTGTTTGATAACAGGATAAAAGCATTGTTTTGTTTTTCCGTTTTTCATGTGAATTAAAAAAACAAAACCCACTTCCTGTTTTTCCCGTTCCCCTAACCTGTTTTTGTTTTCAAATCAGCAATTAGAGTAATTCAACCAAAACCAGAAAATAACTGGTTTTTCGCTCATCTGTCTAAAAAGATATTTCAGAAGCTAAATGTTTAATTCCGTTTCCCCTGGATAGTTTCCTCTGTCCTATCAAGTTGATAACTACACTTTTACAGCTGATGATTTACAGCTGATTTATTCACTGTATAACCTGGACTGTTTGTGTATTTAACAGCTGACCTTTTGGATGTGTAGAAGAACACAGATCATTAATTAACAGTAGATCGTGACCGCTCCTGTCAGCTTATCGGGAGATTTAAATAATCAGGGAAGTTACGCTGCTGCGCCTCGTGCGTAAATGCGCAGTGTCTCTCAATGGGGAGACGCAGCTGCAGGGAAACCACTGCATATAACTCTATATTTGTTATATAAATATATGTTCAGACGCGGCACTAGAGCAAATCAATAGGACGAGCATTTGATTTTCGTGAAGGGGCAAACAAGGAATTGTATATTTGTTTATCCTATTATCAACGCGGACCCTGGGTCCTCCCACAGGTTAAAAACAACAATGAATTTGGTCTTTGCAAACGGAAATGATGTACGTGTTTATTTGCATATAGAGCAGGGAAGTGAGATCTGATCACAAATGGTCACTCAAGACGCATGTGGAGACGCATTCTAATGCCAGGTGTGAACAGAAGTACTTAGAGCTGTCCAATTGTGATCGGATCACCCAAGGCGCATTTTAATGCCAGGTGTAAACAGGGCCACTCTCTTGTTTGCATAAATACAACCCTGTATTGCTTCCTAGTTTCTAGCTTGCTTCTTGCACTGTCAGTTGACATTTTGTCTTTTCACTTAACCTCCCTGTAAAGTAAACATATTAGACAGTTGTCCAGCAAGTCAACAACCACATTTGCAGCTCAGTGAGGTCGTGCCATATCATGTGTTAAAGCTGCACTAATTGATATTTCTATATTAACAATGGAATTTTTGTTCTAACTGGAACAACTAAAAGGCCTGAGCCAGAGGATCTCAGAGTTCTGATTGGTTCATATTGAATGAGTAGGCCAGAGAGGTACTATGGAGCAAGGTCGTTTAGAGCTTTATAGACCGGGAGTAAAATTTTGTAGTCAATTCTGTAACTAACCGGTAGCATATGGAGAGATCTAAGAACAGGTGTGATTGAATTTGTTCTGGTTAAGATTCTGGCATCAGCGTTTTGGATCAGCTGTCGTCTGCCCACAGTCTTTCTAGATAGACCAGTGAGGATGGCAGTCAAATAGTCCAACCGACAAGAAATAAATATATGCATGTAGACGTTTTTCTGCATCTTCCTGAGACAAGAAGCCTCTTACTCTAGATATGGTCTTTAAATGACAAAATTTTTTGTGTGATGTTGGCGACACGGCTCTAGAATGTTATGTCTAAGGCAATGATGACACCCACATTTTTGACCTGTGTAGTACTCTTGAGGGAAAAAGAGACTAGCAGAGAACATACTTCCTGCTACAGAAGCTTAGCATCAATGGGGGACATCCAGGTGTGTATGTCTTCGATGCTATCAACCAGTGATTTAACAAGTCTCCAGGGGACAGGGATAGGTATAACAGGTATAACAGCATATGCTGTTTTCATGTATCATGCGGCGAAGAAGCAGCATGTAATTAGGGATTCACCGATAAAGTGGCCACCGAACATGCACGTCGTGGACACAGCATGACAGCCACAAACACACAACATGCACATTGTGCACAGTGGCGGCTGCATTACAGATAGTACAGCCACACACATGTCGTTGGTGAAGAAGACACAGAGCTTTCAATTTTGTAATACCTTTAAGTCCAGAACAAGCTGTGGAGGAACAACCTTGGAAACATTTGGAACAACCAACTTAATCAGACACTTAACCACTAAACCATCACCCTGGTGAACATGCCCAATCAAGAAGAAAAATGTAAGTTATTTAAATAGTTAATGAAAATACAATTAAATTTCAATATTCCATTAAAGAATAGTTACAAACATGTTTGTGTATGCTGTCAATTATTAGTTCTTAGAAAGAAAATATATAAAGAAAGAAAGAAAATCTTTCTTTCTTATTAAATTCTTATGAAGAAAGAAAATCGTAATCAGCAAAAATCGTAATCAGCAGGTCAGACTTTTAAAAAAATCAGAATCGGCTAAGAAAATTACAATCAGTGCATCGCTAGTATTGATAATACAACTGTAGACTGAAGAGCAGTGAACCAAGTACTGACCCCTGAGGGACCCCGCATACAATGTCGACATTCAGATGAAGTTCCAGAGACACAGAAAATTGTTGTACATTTGATAAGATGTGAACCAGTCAAGTACTGAGCTAAAAATTCCCACCAACTTCTCAAGCCTTTTAATTAAAATGTTACGGTCAATGGTATCGAATGCTGCATTCAAATCTAATAATACCAAGACTGAAACTTCATTGTCACGGTTACCTCTTAGATCATAAAGTACCTTGAGAGTACTTTGGTGTCACATCATCCTCTGGGAATCATGAATGTCTGTACCAAAGTTCATGGCAATCCATCCAATAGCTGATAAGATATTTCAGTCTGGACCAAAGTGGTGGAGCGACTGACCAAACTGCTAGCATGGCTAAAACCTATAAGCAAGCAACCTTCACCTTTACCTGCATTTTATAATAACTATAGTAAATGTGGTTTTATTATTGTAAAAAACTGTGTGGAGGGTGTTACATGTTTGAACTACTTCAAGAGGACAGCTATACAGTTCATGCCTAATTCATATCAGGATTTTATGATCCGAGATCTATTTTCTTTGAGAATATGTCTTATATCTTATAACTTGACAAGTTCCACATTTGCCATATTCTATTAAATGTCAGGCTTAAAGGGTTAACAGGAGATTTGTGATGACAGCAGAGCTCCTATTACAAGTGCAGTATTCCCTCAGTCC
This sequence comes from Scomberomorus guttatus, assembly GCA_038419695.1. Classification (NCBI taxonomy): domain Eukaryota; kingdom Metazoa; phylum Chordata; class Actinopteri; order Scombriformes; family Scombridae; genus Scomberomorus; species Scomberomorus guttatus. The sequence continues at coordinate 1,424,659 of CM076467.1, read as the reverse complement.
ATCTCCTCTGCAGGAAATTCCTCTGAGCTCGACTCACCACCCACCCACCCACACACACACAGGCTGGTAGGTTCTCCTGTGTTTTATTTGTCCACCTCTGCATTCTGTTCACACACTGTGGTATCTGTGTGTGTGTGTGTGTGTGTGTGTGTGTGTGTGTGTGTGCAGTTAGATCAATAACAATGGAATGCTGGGTCTCACCCTGTCCACCTACCTAAAATCTAATACGGCTCAACCCACATACAAACAGACAAGAACGTTCATTGGTCTGTGGGAGGTGAACTAAAGAGTGTACACACTAAAACCAGAGAAAGTGCTGCTTTAGTGAAGTCAAATTTAAGACTTTTTTAATTGCTACCTGGGAATGAATCCTTGACCAATTTCAAATCAAAACAAAAAATAGATAAGGTGCTAAAATCAAAATACAGATATATTTGACTTTGCTAGGGATTTCCTGCCTGACATTAAAACTAAAGCTGCCTTTGAGATGAAGTCTTCTATCCCAGCAGTAACAAGTACAGTGGGGAGCAACAGAGTATGTACTGACCCTTTCCAAAAAATTAGAATATCATGGAAAAGTTTATTCATTTCCATAATTCCATTAAAAAAGTTAAACTTTCATAGATTATAGATTCAGGGCCCACAATTTAAACGATTTCAAGTATTTATTTGTTTATTTTTACATATTTTGGGCTTCCAGCTCAAAAAACCCATGAAAACAGGAATTCAGAAAATTAGAATACTGTGAAGAAATCACCATTTACTTCTCAGTTTTTGCAGAAAAAAAAAGAAAGAAATTAGGATCACACCAAATCAATCAAAATATGGTACTTTCTAAACAATATGTCAATGTTCAGTACTTGGTTGGGAATTCCTTTGCCTTAATCACTGCCTCGATGCGCCATGACATTGAGGCAATCAGCCTGTGGCATTGCGTGGGAGTTATGGAAGCCCAGATTTCCTTGATGCTTGCTGTCAGCTCTTTGTTTTTGGGTCTGGTGCCCCTCATTTTCCTCTTGATAATACCCCATAGATTCTCAATGGGGTTTAGGTCTGGCGAGTTGGCTGGCCAGTCAAGCACTGTGATGGCATGGGCATTAAACCAGGTTTTGGTGCTTCTGGCAGTATGGGCAGGGGCCAGGTCCTGCTGGAAGATGAAATCTGCATCTCCATACAGATCCTTGGCAGAAGGAATCATGAAGTCCTCTAAAACATTCTGGTAGACTGTTGCGGTGACCTTGGATTTAAGAAAGCAGAGTTTACCAACACCTGCACCGGACATTGCACCCCAAATCATGACTGACTGTGGATATTTCACACTTGACCTCAAGCAGCTTGGGTTCTGTTCCTCATCCGTCTTCCTCCAAACCCGAATGAAACGAATGAAAGGCACACTTTACTTTCATCGGAAAAGAGGACCTTGGACCACTGGCCAACAGTCCAGTCTTTCTTCTCCTTGGCCCAGTTGAGACGCTTCCTACGTTGGCTTGGGCTCAGAAGTGGCTTGACCCAAGGAACCCGACAGTTGTAGCCCATCTCCCAGATGCGTCTGAATGTGGTGGTTTTTGAAGCTGTGACTCCCACCTCATTCCACTCTTTCTGGATCTCTGCCAGATTCTTGAATCTTCTCTGTTTGATAATCTGCTGAAGCCCACAGTCATCTCTTATGCTGGTGCATCTTCTCCTGCCACATTTTGCCCTTCCACTAGACTTTCCATTGATATGCTTGGACACAGCACTCTGTGAACAGCCAGCCTCCTTAGCTATGAACTTTTGTGGCTTACCCATTCTATGGAGGGTATCAATGATGGTCTTCTGGCCAGTTGTCAAGTCTGCAGTCTTCCCCATATTGAACCGAACTGAGACAATTGAACCAAACTGAAGCAATTTAATGACACTGGGGGAAACCTGTGCAGGTGCTTTGAGTTTAGTAGATGATTAATGTGTGACACTCAGTTTAAAACATTAATGCCCTGCAAAATTTGGGCTGATTTCTTCACAGTATTCTAATTTTTTGAATTCCTGTTTTCGTGGGTTTTATGAGCTGGAATCCCAAATTATGTAAAAATAAACAAATAAATACTTGAAATCGTTTGAATTGTGGGCCCTGAATATATAATCTATGAAAGTTGAACCTTTTTAATGGAATTATGGAAATAAGTAAACTTTTCTATATTCTAATTTTTGGAAAGGGTCTGTAGAGTATGTAGTATGTAGAACATGTATGATGGAAATGGAGGGCAGAGAGATGCAGTGCAGTGCAACTCGTTTCAGTTAGCTGCTCCAACACTGTCAGCTCCAGTGTTGTATGCTAGTGAAGTCAGTTAAACTACTTTTGAGTCAGACGCCAGTACAACCTCCTCTACTGCCGACAGCAGCCTCACAGGACAGGTACTCTACAGTGCACAAGGATTTCATTACTACTAATTTGATTTCCCCCTGTGGATCCATGTAGTGCTGATGATGCTGGATAATTTCACCAAAACTGTCCAAAAAATAAGTTACCTGTCAGTCCATGTGACTTCATGATTAGTGTTAAGGGCCATTCACACCAAGAACGATGACTATAACGATAACTATGAATATATATAGTTTTAAAAATCGCTCGAACTCGAATGGATTGTGGAGTCCGCACCACAACTATAATGACAACGACAGTGGCGAACAATATCATTGGGATCATTTTCAGAGCGATTTGATGAATGATAGAAACAGACAGCCAATCAAAATCCATCCCCTAAACCATACGGCACGACTAAACCTCCATCTAGCCTGACATTTCCAGTAAAACTTCAAAACCTGCATATATCATCTTAATTCTGGAAACTGATTGATGACTTTATTTATTTATATTTATTTATTTATTTTAATGTGGTTTTGCTCATTTCTCATCACAGACTGACGCACTGTAAACTGGAGCAGAATGGCACCCAGAGGAAATTTCTTTAAATAGGTTTGTCTCTCTTTATTATACAATGATGGTGGAACTTTGTTCTCCATTATAATGTAAAAAAACAACAAAGTTAGTGACCATTTTAGGCTTCAGATCCATGCTCATACCGTGTGTCCCTGCCACAGTGTAATAAAGGCTGGGCGCTTTTGCTCATCATGCTTCAGTGTCTGCTACCGTCAGGCGGTGCAGTTTGGTCTGTAAATACTGGAACATCACAGCAGCTAGTGTCCCGAAATACTTCTGAGTAACACACTGAATTACCACCCGCCTGTGAACCCATACCCTTCTGATTTTATTTTTTCTTTCTCTGTGCAACATACAGCAGTAACAAGTCATCAATATCCATTTTCCTAAGCTGCCAACAGAGCTGGAGCGTGCAGCACGTGCTTGGCGCCACTGTTTACAGAACGTTATTGTGTGTGTGCTGTATCATAAGTGTGGATGCTCGCATTGTTATCATTATAATTATAGTTATAGTTCTTGGTGTGGACAGCCCTTTAGTCTTGGTTCATTAGTTAAAGCCAGTATGAACATGAAACAGACCAGAAGGTAGATCGCTAATTTCTTTGGTCTGGACCAACTGAACTGAACTACAGGTGTAAATAGATTCTCTTAACAGGACTGCTGATCTTAAGAAAGTGTTTTCGGTAGGTTATTATCATAAGTAATTGTAATACAAAAATACTGGACTTATCTCCATAGAGTGTCATTTTGTGCATCACTGCAAAGCCCTATAAACGGAACCACATTCCAGCGTGTTCACAGTGGCTTCTGCATTTCACAGAACTACTCTATGGAGACTGAAAACGTGATCGCTGTTCACTTACTTTAATTGATTTAGCTGCTGCTCGAGGCAGACGTTACTCTGAAGATCATATTCAACTGAAAATGAAGCAGTAGCTGTTCCTATAAGTTTCATGAATATCATTTCTGTATTAGACTTGCTGTATGTAACCATGAGCAAACAACATACACACCAAAAATAGAAAAAAAAGATTCAGAATCGGAAAATATGCCATCAGGAAAGTGTATTTTAGCCAGATAGGATGAATAAATGAGGAGAGAAGGAGAAGAGGACAATGATGACACAAACTAGATAGTGTAAATTAATTGTAATTTGTGTGTTATTTTAGTTCTACTTTTTTACACATTATTACTCATTTTATATGAAATGTCACTTAACAAAGACCATCAGTGTTCATGATATAGTTATAAACTTAAAATGAATACAAATAAAAACGTAGTTTTCGGTTCTCCAGCTGGTTCTGGAGCTTCTTAAGATGCTGTCAGCCTCCTATGAGTGTGTAGAAGTCACTCGTTAATTGACGATCATTTCTAGTGTGTCTTCAGTTACAATGCTTTTGGGAAACACCTCTTAAGCTTAAGAAGGTTCATAAGACGGATTTTACCATAATCTTAGCCTCAAGGTGTATTTGGGAAACAAGGCCCTGATCTTTGTTTCAGGTGAACAAATATTTCCTATGACAATGAGCAATGAGCAGCAGCAAAGATTTAACCACAACATCCTCAGTTTGATTCCAGCTGAAGACCTGTTGCATGTCATATCCGTCTGTCTATACTGTTTGCTTTTCAAATAAATAAGTTATCTGTTTTATAGCTATATCCTAGAACATGTTGCTATGGTTACAGTGGCTACCATAGCATTTGAACAGACGCTTTTCCACCTTTAAACAGAACCAATAGGACTGTTTGGTTTTAGATTGTGAAGAGTGTCAGCTGAAAAGAGGTCAGCTGATGGAATATCCATGTGGTTCATGGTTTAAGCCAAAAATATGAAGTGACTCCTCAGCTTGTGCAACATAAACCAAGTGTTCTAAAGCTAAATGGCTGCACTGTAATTTCCACAGTCCAACATTTACAATGATCTAGCTTTTTGCAGCTGGTCTAAACCCCAACACACACATATTAAAATAAATAGAGCTGAAACAAAGGTTAAACTGATTACTCGATCGACGGAAAATTTATCAGCGACTACTTTAATAAATGATTCATCATTTTTCAAATCTTTCAAGCTGAAGTGCCAAACATTCACTGGTTCTAACTTCTACAATGTGAGGATTTGATACTCTTCTTTGTCATATATGATATTTATGAATATTTTTTTAATGAGAATTGAACATTTATGGGTTTTGAACTGCAAACAAGCAATTTGAATACATCACCACTGAGAAATGCACTACCATTTTATAGCCAAAACGATTAATCGAGAACCACTAACAAAAGCACTTTTATGACAATGAATGATTTAGCATTTTACCTTTTATAGACAATCTTGAGGTCTCTCCATTCTAGGAAGCTGCACATCTTTGGTTTGCGGGCCAGCACTATCTGCATCAGCTCCCTGACCATCTTCTTCTTGTCCCGTTCAGCTGTGGCTGTGTACCACTTCTGCAGCCGCAGCTTCCCCTGCCGGCTGAACAGCAGCATGAAACGCATCTGCAAAAACAGGGAGGGAAAAGATTCAAAGCGAAGAAAAGAACAAGGACAAGAAAGTATTGATTAATAATGTCAGAATAAAAAAAAAAGGTCATATTCTGTATTTTTCGTTTTGTCAACAAATCCATTTCAAAGTCCAAAACCAATAATGTATTTATCCTAACAACAAGAATTGTATGTGTATCCAAAGGCTGATACATCAAATCCCTCTGTGCCATAGACCTCTGTTGTTGTCCAAAAACTGTTAAAAACACATCAATGAGGCACACCGCTGCACTGGGTGACATGTTCCTACATCACCAAGAGTTTAGTCACTTTAGTTTGTTTAGAAATGGCTCCAAAGACTAATAACAGCGATCACATTTTCAGAAGAGTAGTTCTGTGTAAGGCAGACTCCACTGCGGAAGTGCAGTTCTTTTTACAGCTTCACTAGCTTGTTGTGCTACATATCACAGCCTCTTGACAGCACAGAGGAATAAGATATATCAGGCTTTGGATACAAGGAGTTCATTCTTGGTTTGGCTCTGCACATGAGATTTGTTGACAATAAGAAAAATATAGAAATTGCCAGCCAAATCCTTTAATGACAGGGCTTTCATATATCCGTGTTGGTGTATTATCTGGGACATGGGAAAAAGCTGATTTACTGTTCCAATAAAGGCATTTCAAATAATTAGAGCTGATGGATGTTGTTTTCTTTTTAATTGTTCATCACAGGCTGTAGATCATTCATCATTCAATATTTGCACTGTTCACCATTTGCTCAGTGTAATGCAACAATAATATGCCACATGTATAAGCCTCACTTCTGCTCTACTCATTACTTAGTACAAATGACTACCTCATGAAGCTGCAGCACAGCTGTCATCAAAGCAAAAGGTGTCCACTTTGATTAATCTAAAATATGAAACATATTTTGGTTTGTTTTACACTTTTTTGTTTACTACATGATTCTATATGTGTTATTTCATAGTTTCAATGTCTTCAGTGTTGTTCTACAATGTAGAAAATAGTAAAAACAAAGAAAAAATGAGCAGGTCTGTCCCAAGTTTTGACTGGTACTGTATACTGTGAAATAAAGATTTTGCCATACTATTTGTCTTTGGTTGTATTAGACAATTGCGGGCAATGTTACAGATAACTGACTGAGCAGCAGCATTGATTCATGGCAACAATGGATTGGATTGGATGGATTTTTATATGATTTATATGATTTTGCATGAATGAGATGAAGTACTATAAAATCTTCAGCACTGACCAAGGCCTTTACTTACCTCACCTGCAGAGAGGACCAGGTCTTATTTAGAGACTTGCCTCTCATTTCTCATATTTTAGTATGAAGCCTCCTTGTTTTTCAATCTGCTCCTGTTACTGTTAATGCAAACTCAACGCTTCCTCCATGTTGACCTGTTGTCTTCATAAATTCAGTGTGATGTACATTTCCACAAAATTAATTCCATCAGTACAACAACATGGTCATTCTATCCTCACCACTCTGCTGAGAACACCTTCTCCTCTGAAACATAAACACCTTTTCATTCAGTATTTAATTCCTGTCTCTTCTACTGTTTTTTCAGTCACAGTTAAGTTAGCTTCAACGAAACTCACTACTTCCTGCACAGATATTTCATATTAAAAGCCTTCCAGTAGCTCTAAAGGCATTATGCCTTGTATGTGAAACATCTGCAGGAAGTGTTGAGTTTCTTAACAGCTTTACTTTGACAGCGATAAAAAATTGGCTAAGAGGAATTGATTGAAGATACACACGTGGACAAAATTGTTGGTACCCCTCAGTTAATGAAAGAAAAACCCACAATTCTCACTGAAATCATTTGAAATGTACAAAAGTAACCATGAATAAAAATTTATTGAAAATTAAACAATCAAAATCAGCCATTACTTTTGAATTGTTGATTAACATAATTATTTAAAAAAATGAAACTAATGAAACTAATGAAACAGGCCTGGACAAAAATGATGGTACCCATAATTTAATATTTTGTTGCACCACCTTTTGAGGCAATCACTGCAATTAAACGATTTCTATATTTGTCAATGAGCCTTCTAGATCTATCAACAGGTATTTTGGCCCACTCCTCGTGAGCAAACTGCTCCAGTTGTGTCAAGTTTGATGGGTGTCTTCTCCAGATGGCATGTTTCAGCTCCTTCCACAGATGTTCAATGGGATTCAGATCTGGGCTCATAGAAGGCCACTTCAGAATAGTCCAATGCTTTTCTCTTAGCCATTCTTGGGTGTTTTTGGCTGTGTGTTTTGGATCGTTGTCCTGTTGGAAGACCCATGACCTGCGACTGAGACCTAGCTTTCTGACACTAGGCAGCACATTTCTCTCCAGAATGCCTTGATAGTCTTGAGATTTCATTGTACCTCGCACAGATTCAAGACATCCTGTGCCAGATGCAGCAAAGCAGCCCCAAAACATAACTGAGCCTCCTCCATGTTTCACCGTAGGGACAGTGTTCTTTTCTTCATACGCTTGATTTTTGAGTCTATGAACATAGAGTTGATGTGCTTTACCAAAAAGCTCCAGTTTTGTCTCATCTGTCCAAAGGACATTCTCCCAGAAGCTTTGTGGCTTGTCAACATGCATTTTTGCAAATTCCAGTCTCGCTTTTTTATGATTTGCTTTCAACAGTGGTGTCCTCCTTGGTCGTCTCCCATGAAGTCCACTTTGGCTCAAACAACGACGAATGGTGCGGTCTGACACTGATGTACCTTGGCCTTGGAGTTCACCTTTAATATCTTTGGAGGTTGTTCTGGGCTCTTTGGTTACAATTCGAACTATCCGTCTCTTCAACTTGTCATCAATTTTCTTCTTGCGGCCACGTCCAGGGAGGTTGGCTACTGTCCCGTGGATCTTAAACTTCTGAATAATATAACATGTGCCACTGTTGTCACAGGAACTTCAAGCTGCTTAGAGATGGTCTTATAGCCTTTACCTTTAAGATGTTTGTCTATAATTTTGTTTCGAATGTCCTGGGACAATTCTCTCCTTTGCTTTCTGTTGTCCATGTTCAGTGTGGTACACACCTTGTCACCAAACAGCACAGTGACTATTTGTCACCCTTTAAATAGGCAGACTGACTGATTATGAGCTTGAAGACACCTGTGATGTCAATTAAAGGACACACCTGAGTTAAACATGTCCCTCTGGTCAAATTATTTTCAATCTTTTATAGGGGTACCATCATTTTTGTCCAGGCCTGTTTCATTAGTTTGTTTTTTTAAATAATTATGTTAATCAACAATTCAAAAGTGATGGCTGGTTTTGATTGTTTAATTTTCAACACATTTTTATTTATTATTACTTTTGTAAGTTTCAAGTGATTTCAGTGAGAATTGTGGGTTTTTTCTTTCATTAACTGAGGGGTACCAACAATTTTGTCCACGTGTGTAATTATAAAAATAAAACAGTGTAAGTGTTAAAAAAAGAAAGTGAGAGCAGTAGCATGGTGAGCATGACTTAATGACTTTGTTCTGTGGAAATGTACATTATAGTGTGAGCTGTTGTGAGTGCGAGTAGGTAATTAAACCCCCTTCAATATCTTTTACCTCTTTGCCTTGCATTAACAACCAGCCTTTGCATGTGCTGGACACTCATCTATTTATTGCGTACAGAATACTTTACCATACAGTTATTTGTCAGGTATTTATTTTATTTATTTTAATTTTCAAAAAATAGACATTTCTGTCTGACTGTTTTATCTAAAAAACTGTTTCTGACATGCTTTTCCAGGAGATTTACTGTATCATGATTTATATCCATGTTGCGACATATCGCCCATTTCAAGGCGATGCTTATTAAATACTGGTTCTACTTTTATCAAACTGGGTTAGTTTTAACTAAATCATACATGTCTTCATCAGTCAACTTCAATCCAAATACCTTCAAGTTTCACCCCTCATGGAGCACATTTAAATGGAGACATGCTGCACTATAGAGAATATCACATCAAATTATCTTAAAAACTATTTAATGTGGCTTGTTGTTCAGGTTTTTCTCTCCAATCAGTGTCATTGAGCTATTAGAGTATCAGCCAAAACCTAGCTCTTGTCTAATATAATATAGCTCCACAGTACTGAAGTTAAAGTAAGCTCACAATATTATAATAATACAGCTCCACAGTACTGAAGTTAAAGTAAGATAACAATATTATAATACAGTTCTACAGTACTGAAGTTAAAGAAAGCAGACATTTCATAAGCTTGTTACTTTAGTTCTACAGCATGTTATTAAAACCACTGTACACCATCAGCTCAGCACCAAACAGCAAACAGACACAGTTAGAGGCTAGCTGGTGAACATAGTGGAGCATTTAGTAGCTAAAGAGACAGATATTTTTCTCAGAGGTTGGTGGAGACCAAAACAGAGCTAGAAGATCAGTGATTATTGTACTTGCATTTGTAATTTGGTAACAAGACTGCAATGGGATGACAATGTCAACTATGTGTCTGCTGAGTATGTAAGTAGGAAATGGTATGCTAACACATTAGCCATAAGAACTTCATAAGCTGGGGATACGTAGGTGCTGTGCGTTCTGTTAGTGGTCAATAATTGATTCATCTATTGTCATCTGTTGCCAGATATCTAAATGTAGTTTAGTGTGATATTCTCTCCACACATGGACAAACATCCTGGTCCGCAGCTAGAAGAAGCATACAGGTATACTTACACAAACCTGATGCAACCAGGAAAATCAACACATACAGTGACTGTAGGATTAATCTAATTCTATTAAAAGCTCTACAATACACATAATCATAACACAATTCTACCACCACCTACTAGATGTCTTTACTTACATCTGCCTGCTACCAGTCTTGATCTCTCTATGGTCTATATGACAAAAAGAAAGTGTGGTTCCTGTTTGTTTTACAGCAGCAGCATACTTGGATGGAGGATATTTGAATATTGCCAGAGGAGTTATTGGAAATCACATCTGTTTAATGCAAAGAAAAAACTAGTAGTAGATAGAACTGCGTTGTGTATAATGTACCAATAATGTGAGCATTGTGTTTTGAGAAATGATACATTTTATCTTAATAACTTAACATTTATTGTGCACTTAAATCTAATCTTCAGTTCATCGTGTATAGATCCTGTCGACTGTCAGACAGACAGAAACATGTAACTGTCACCTTCATTGTTGACACTGACAAACAGCTGAAGCTAAAGTCGGTAAATATGAGGAAGCTCGGCAGCTATTCAAACCTTCAAATATCAGTCTGTCATGCTAAATGTTAACATTATCGAATGTTATTGTGTTACAATACATAGCATAACACGACCATAAGCTGATTTAAAAGCCCAAAGTGTGCCAGTTACGTTAGACTGTTTCACACCTTATGCTGTTCTACGGCCTGTTAGCTTGCAGGCTATGCTGAGAGAAGCCAGGTGCAGGTAGTGCAGGTAGGCACTTCCTGATATTATACACCTTGCTAGCATTAGCTTAGCACCTAACTGCAGCCCTTTTTAGCGAACGAGACGGAGTAACTTACCATTTTTCGGATTCTTTTTAAGCTACCGCGACGTAACAGACGAGCTCTACCTCTAAACTCCCTGGTCCAACGTAAATGTGTGCACTGCAGCTAACGTTGACAGTCCATATCTGTGTCAGATGCTGTACTACTGAAGACTGGACCCATTCCCCGAGCAGTTCCGCCTCCTGCGGAGCATGCGCGATCCAGGAAAAGTCAAGCCCTGAGTTTTGCCTGTCAGGTAACGCTTTATCTTTGACACTTCGTCAACTCTAAAAAATTACATGTTACAAATTACAATATTTTATTACATAAAAAATTAAAAAAATACAATTTATATAAAAATAATTGAAAACTATGGAAGTTTTTATTGGACGTTAAAGGGGACCTGTTTTGCTTTTCCTTATTTTCTGTCATTTATATATAATGTTAGAATGTCAGATGTTCATATTAAACGTGGAATGTTGGAACGTATGTAGAAGTAATCCCTGTGAGCAAAAAGCACTGGCTTAAAACTGCTCTGAACAATCAGTTTCCAATGTTTTTTTCTACAAACCGAGCTGATTTCAACGCATGATGGATTTCTTTATATGGTCATCTGCGCTGTAGCCTGTGTGTCAGCTGCTCTCGTTGGAGTTCACTGCTCAGCTAGTAACAGAGTCTAGTAAATGTGGTATTACTGCAGTGCCAAATAGCACCACAAGGTGGTGCCTCCTTTTGTTTTGTTGTGATATACTAGAGAAGAAGAAGTTGCACACAGTACGACTCCATGGATGTATTATAAGAGCTGGATAGGGTCAGTATTGCAGTGTAAAATCCCCCTGCAGCCCAAAAAGCATTTTCCCCTTAGACCTCCACTGTAAAAGAGACTGTAAAACTGTTGACAGGACACCTTGAACTGCAAACAATGTCAATTATGATTCTTTCTATTATGAATTTTTGATCCATGGAGGTTTTATATTTGTAAAACTTTCCTCGTGCCAAGAAAAGCGATTTAAAAATCAGTGACGTCATCGCAATGTAAAGTCTATGGGCCGAGTGGGAACTTGTGGGCAGGGCCAGCGTGGGAAACAGTACTGCGCATATTCACTGGGCCGCACAACGCGAAAGCAAACCCGGAAGCTAGAAACTTTTTTTGGCGAATGTGCCAGCCAAGAAATACTTACAGGACTGAATGGGCACCATTTTCGTGCGGTATCCAGTTCTTATAATACATCCATGTACTACTCCGACCTACGTCCGCAAGAGAGGTGTTTTTAATGGATCCCACTGCTTTTCATGACACACCCTGTGTAGCATTCAAGCGCTAGGTTTGGCCAAGCGTCCATGCTTGCGCCGCTAGCCTGCTATTTCCTAGCTGTAGATTCAGTGGGTGTCTGGTGTTGAGTAATGGGAAACATTAATTCAGAAGGACTATAAGTTAACAGTTTGAGTCAATCATAGAGGCTGTATTATGTGTAGCTTGGAAAACAGTGATATGGGCCACTGAATTTTTCTTCTTTCCTTGTCACCTTTGCCAAGTGTAGGACGACTTGGATGATTTATAGATAATTCATTAGTAAAACAGCCTTTATTTAATTTTAAACTGAGAGACATATAGGAAACCTCACCCCTGGACCCTGAACTGACCTCTTTGCCAAGTGGGTGTCTGTTAGCAGGACGTTACCCAGAACAGACCTCCTGAGAAACCATTTCTGATCAAAAATGTGAATTATGGCCTGACCTAAAAGCATAAAGCTGACCCTAAGGCCACTTGGACCGGAGAAAGACCAAACAACCCCCTACTGACCATTAAAAGATCCCTTCATAGTTTACTTACAATGTAAGTGATGGAGGACAAAATCCACAGTCCTCCTTCTGTGCAAAAATGTATTTAAAAGTTTTTCTGAAGCCATCCAAATTAGTCAAATCAAGTCGATATCTTTCAAAGTTAGTTGTCGAAATTCAATGTTGTCTAAACCCAACAGCCATACAAGACCTTTAACTAAATAACTTTTTCTAATATTGGTAAAAAATATGTTATAAATCAGGAACTACCTGATCATAGAATATGTCAAGAAGATTATGAATCCAAAAATGAACAGACTTTCTATGGCAGCTTTCAGTACTTTCTGCTTCCCAAGGACTCGCAACACTCTTGGCTGTTTATTCACAGTCGCCAGTGAATGAATTCTAATGTCTTGTGTTGGTGACCCATCTGACCCATTGCTGGGTGCCACCACCAGGTCAAAAATGTCACTTTTACACAAGAAATAGCTGAATTTGGAACTAAAACACTGTACTCTTTCTAAATGTACTAAAGAAAAATATTTTGAAAAGGTGACATGTTACAGTGTTGTGAGTCGTTGGGAAGTAGAAAGTATCTACAATTGTTTGTACTGTTAAATGTGAATCAAATGTGTAATTTGCGTTTCTCATAACTGACATGATGGTCCTGTTGTACTAGTTGATTCTGATTGGGGAACATTGAATTCTCGATACAAAGACAACTTTTTATTTGTCATTTGTTTCACTGTTTTTTCTCTGGCCAGTAGTTGAGATATGGACCAAAGTGTTGAACAGGTGGATGGACCTTAAAGGATGGGTTCACAGTTTTTAAAGTCTGTCTTAAAACAACAGTCAGGAGCCCAAATGAACATTGAAACATTCTGTTTTTCTTGCTTGTTTTTCTTGCTCGCTTGCTTTTTCTTGATTCTTTTAATTGTTCCTCCTGCTCCTTCTTCTGTGCAAAAATTAATTTAAAGGTTATCTGAAACTAATATGAAGCACCAGCTGTCCAAATGAGTCAAATCAGGTAGATATCTTTCAATGTTACAGTCTTTTTAGTGCCAAAGTCCCTTATTTTGTTACTATACTTCCACCACAGCTCAACAGGGAAACACTGTCTGAGGAAACACAAAGAGGGAATTTGATGCTAAAAAGACTGTAAATGTGGCAGATATCCACTTGGCATGACTAACTCAGACTGCTAAAGCCTCATATAAGCTTCAGATCAACTTTTAAATGCATTTTTGCACAAAATGACTGTGTAGATTTTACCCCCCATCACTTACATTGAAAGCACATTTGAAGGGGATCTTTTAATAGCCAGTATGAACAGGATGAATGATTACAGCGAGGAAAACCTCTTTCACATATGGACACCTGACTGTTGTTGTAAGTCACACTTGAAAAAATGTGAACCTATCCTTTAAAGTTGTTTTGTATGGGGCCCCAGAAGCCTACTGGTTGGGATGCATTCCGCATGGCTGCAGAGTTTGCGGTTTGATTCCGGATGCAGACTTTTGTTAAATATCATACCCCTCTCACGTTATATCCCATTTCCCTTCTGCACTTGCAACTGTGAAATAAAGGCAAAAACAGCAAATAAAAAAAAAATCTTTAAAGTCCCCTTCCAATTAAAAAATGTGTTTCCCTTATTGTTACTTCACTTTGATGTTTGAGCTTCACTGTGCAGAATGATGTATGTCCAGAGTATGACACTAGAAGGCTGTTTGGCTGAATGGACTATAATATTCATAAGTATGTTTTAATTAGTGTGTAATCACCTGAAAATAAGAATTGTTGTGTTTTCGTTACCTTAAAATTAGTCCTTTATATCTACATAGGGTGCGGGTCCCCTTCACGGAGCTCACCATGATGCACTGCCATGTTTCTACAGTAGCCCAGAACGGAGAAACCAAACACTGGCTCTAGATAGGGCCTTTTGCATTTTTCGCAAGTTTCACGGCCACCATAGGTTCTCCTACATGCTTGGAAGAGTAGGGGGTATTCAGTTTGTTGCAGTCTCACCATTAGATGCTACTAAATCCTACACACTGGACCACTGGTCTTAATTTGAATAAAACTGTGAGGGAGTTAATTTCCAAAACTGAATTATGGTGTCATAACACCACCAACACTTCAAGCACTTCAAACAGAGTTACAGTATATTAACACTCTGTGGTGTGGACCCATGTAGACGCTTTTACAGTGTGAAATTAACTATGATTGTTGCTTTGTGTTTGCTTATTTATAATCCTGTCATTTCATGGCACTAACGACAAATGATTACCTTTTTAACACTTAATTACCTATAAATTACCTAATCAAAATGCAAGCAAATTGCAGGCTTACTTGTGGTTCCTAGAGTCTCCAGAAGTAGAATCTATCAGGCTCCTCTCCTGTGGAACCATCTTCCACATTCGGTCCAGGAGGCAGACACTCTCTCTACGTTTAAGAGTAGGCTTAAAACTTTCCTTTTTGATAAAGCTTATAGTTAGGGCTGGCTCAGGCTTGCCTTGCACCAGCCCATAGTTAGGCTGCTATAGGCCTAGACTGCCGGGGGATGATTCCCATGATGCACTGAGCTCCTCTCTTCTCCTCCTCCTCTCCATCTGTACGCATTTATGTACCATTCGTGTGATTTCTCGTCTCACAGGAGTGTGGGTGTGGGTGTCAAGGGGCATGGTGGTGTGGTCCTGCATGTCCTGCCTTGACACAATCTCCTGCTATTATTGCTATTATTATTACTAGTCATATCTCTATTATTATTATCATATTGTTATTATAGTTGTCGTTATGGTTCTCTATGTCTCTCTACCCTCTCCCCCCTCCCTACTTCTTTCTCTCTCAACCCAACTGGTCAAGGCAGTAGAGTCGTAGAGTCGGTTCTGCTTAAGTTTTTTTCCCGTTAAAGGGGAGTTTTTCCTTGCCGCTGTCGCCAAGTGCTTGCTCATGGGGGAATGTTAGGTCTCTGTAAATTAAAGAGTACAGTCTTGACCTGCTCTATGTGAAAAGTGCTCTGAGTTAACTTTTCTTATAATTTAGCGCTATATAAATAAAATTGAATTGGGAAAAAATGGAAAAAATATAGATTGTACAGAAACCATTTGAAAGAATACTAAAGCTACAATAATGCAAAAAATTATTATAGAAATCATAAAATAAAAGTCTATTTGATAATGTTACATTCAGTGTTAATAGTTATATATGATCATGTTAGTGTTTTATCATAGAATAATAATTGGAATAAGAAAATAGTTTAGACTTTGTTGTAATAAACTGAAATGACAATTGGTTTTGTTATCAGCAGTGGTGGAAAGTAACTAGTACATCTACTCAAGTACTGTACTTAGGTACAATTTTGAGGTATTTGTACTTTAATAGAGTATTGCCATTTGATGCTACTTTATAATTGCACTCCACTACATTTCAGAGGGAAATATTGTACTTTCTACTCCACTATATTTATTTGACGGCTTTAGTTACTTTTCAGATGAAGATTAGACACAATGGATAATATAACAAGCCTTTAAAATACATTGTTAAAGATGAAACCAGTGGTTTCCAACCTTTTTGGCTTTTGAAATCTTACGAAAAGCAGTGTGTAGTTGGGGTCACATTTCAGATGTCTATGAGTTGTTAACGGCTCCACCAAATAGTGATTTTTACCTCTAGACTACTCACATGGTTTCATTTCAATAAATGTTCAAATGATCCAATATTTCACTGAAAATCAAAGATTAGAGAAAAATCCCAAAAACTGAAAACATATTTGTGTATCAGAACTTTGTTCTTTCTTCTTTCCTCTCCCATTAATCATCCCATGAACCCTCAGATTTATCTGGTGACCCTTTGGAGGGGCCCAACCCCTAGGTTAGGAACCACTGGACTAAAACTAACTACCAACTCCAGCAGCTACAACAGTAACATGCTGCGTACACACTGATGCTTCAGTATTAATAATATAATGATGTCATATATAATAATATATCAGTCAGAGGGACCAAACCAATACTTTTACTGCAATACTTTGACTGCATCAAGCTGATAATACTTATGTACTTTTACTGAAGTAGGATTTTTCATGCAGGACTTTTAATTGTAATGGTGTATTTTTACATTGCTGTATTGGTACTTTTACCTAAGTAAAGGATCTGAATACTTCTTCCACCACTGGTTATCAGTTAGCAGTCATTGCGTGTTGAGCTGAGCCTGCTGAACTGCACAGTCAATCCCAATCTACTCAGGTGAGTAGGGAGCTGATTTATCTTGAATATAGCCAAACTTTTCATCAGTGGAAACTGCCCAAATAGTACAAAATGTAGCCCAAATTATCACAGCATGCCCAAAACAAGTTTTACCCACCCAAAACCACCCAATCTGGTAACACTGTTGTGAGGTCATGAATTTGGGCTATTTGGACACAAGAGGTCAGTGTTGACCTGCCTCCTCAACACTATAGTGATCACTGAGACTACAGCTTTGTAAAAACATTGTACTTTAATAAATATAAATATTGAAAAAATACAAACACAGTAACACAAAAATAGACATTATAATTAACATAGTAAAAATAGATAACAAATACATCTTTATTGGTACTAATGCAGCAATCATTCTGTCCACAGTAACATCTCTCTCTGTGAAGTGCATCAGTGTCTGTTGTGTCAGACAAACAATAAACTGCTTAAAAATCTCAGTTTCCTTCATATTTCGTTCTGTCTTGTCAACCATAAAACATTCAGAAAAATAAATTAACAGCAAACATAAACTCTTTACAAAGAATATTTCAGTCAGTCATGTCAAATATGCGTGTCACTTTGTCCTCTTGCATTAAGCACATTATAAATAAACTGTCCAGTAAAATAAGTTGGTAAAGTCATAAGCAGCCACATGAATCCTCTTGGTCTGGTGTGGTCATCATATGTATGGTCATCATATGGTGTATGAGCAGCAGTAGTCTGACACAGTGGAATGAAGGCAGGTCTTCAGAGTGGGTTATTGAACTGACCCATGAACAGAACAGCACCTGCACACAGGAAGGGAAACGTTACATAAACCACCTGCTCTACATGCAGTGTTCAGCTAAATGGTATTGTAAATTGACATTTCATATTTAAATGTAATAAGAGTGTTACCTGTGTGTTTGTGCTGGATGAGGAAGAGAAAAGGTCGGTCCAGAGTGATCTCCTCCACTGCCATACGAGAAAACATCACAGCAGCTAACAGAGAGAGGGAACATACAAACAGGTCAGTGTCTGTAATGTGTGCAGCCCCACCAGGGAAACTATGGTACAATTGTCACATTTCAACTGTACCATTTTGTGAGCTGTCAAATCACTCTTTTTATCAATACATGGGGCAAGGGACAGTCCAGCAGATGGCAGTCATGCAACACTTATGGATGCCAACTGTCATAAAACTCAACAGAAGAAGAAGAAGCAGCTGAGGCAAGGAGTGAGAGGAGCTCCCTTATTTTTAAATCTGTCCAGTTTCCAGCCATTCTTGAAAAAAGGAGCTTGTTTGCAAACAAAACAACTTGCATTGCTTGTTAGTTATCAAATCACCCACAAAAGCATTGGCAAGGCAACTGTAAACAAGTCACGGATTCAAATATGTCATCAATGGAGTCTTGTGATTGGTTTGCTTACTCCATGTGAAAGCATCTTTTGTCAGACAGATGTAACCATTAACGTGCTTGTCCCTGCAGTGTTACTGCTTTCATTCACAACACAGCTCCTGAAGTGTTACTAGGTTTTGAGGTGGGAAACTGGCAGTAAATATTTCCCTGAATATTGATCCCTGCTCCCATTCCTGCATGACCCCATGCAGGAAATGTTCCTAAAAAGTTCATGGATAGACTGCATGTGTGAAAGGGGCTTATGTCTCTAGATTTATGTGGTCTGTAAATTGTGCCAACACTGGTCCTTTGACCCAAACATTCACTTTTGTGTGACTTTTTGCACAAGAAATAAATTGATTATTTTAGTGTGTGCATGTGTGTGTGTGTGTGTGTGTGTGAGATTCAGTATTGAGCCTACCTGTTGCAGCTGCTCCTTTGGTTCCTTGCTCATTCACTTCGATCTTCACCCTTTGCAGGACCTTTGAAACACACAGCCTCTCATCAGCTGGAGGACAGAAACACAGAGAGATTAGACATGTGGTTCATCCAAATGCACTTTACTTACTTAGCACTGTACTGTAGTTTTTAATATGGTCATGTGTTATGGACACTTCAATGTTTGTAATAAAGGGAAACTGCTGATATTAGTAAATAGCAAATACAGGTTGTAAAATGATACGGAAATGATAGTTTTTAATATGGTCATGTGTTATGGACACTTCAATGTTTGAAATAAAGGGAAACTGCTGATATTAGTAAATAGCAAATATAGGTTGTAAAATGATACGGAAGCTTCAGATGTAACTAACAAAATTAAACTCTATGAACAAAGCTTGTCATACTATGTGATCCCTCTCATTCTTTGCACTTAAACTTTGAGCTTTTACCCTCAATGAGGCGCTGTAGATATGTAAGAGCCAGCAGAAAGGCATTTACAGTACTGAATGCAGCCTCCTCGTGCCTCTCTCTAATTACATTTTGCCTTCAGCCTCTTTCTGTATTTTTATGACATTTTTAACTTATGTTATTTAAGTCATGTTGTTTATAGATTATCTGTCCCCTGTTAATTGTCTTATTTATGGTGTGTGGTGAAGCCAAAAACAGATTTCCATTTTATCAACAGTAAATTTCCTAACTAACTAAGCAACTATCCTCACTCTAATAACTTACTGGTGATGCGTGTGAAGTCAGCAGTAGCCAGGTTGAACATGTCTCCCAGACCCATGTTAAGGAGAGCAGTCTTCAAATTCACCTCAGAGTTCAGAGTAAACCTGCAAAAACACACACAAATAAACATTTCATACTGGTTGCTTAAGGCTGCTAGCCACAGAAGAATCAATATGACACAAACAACCCTAAAACTACACTACACTGTTAGCTACCCATATACAGGACAGGCTGACCCTGTCTGCCTCACCTGGGCATGGCCAGCTGTCTCTTGACATTCCTCAGCTCTGCTCGCCACTGCTGAATCCTCTGGCTGCTCAGATCTGCACTGAGCACGCTCAATGGCACTTCAGGCTCAAAGGGTGACACCAGCAGCATGGTCAGTGAGTCACCCTCATATGGCACCTCGATTACATCATAGTCCACACCATCGGCAGTCACAAACTCACCTGTTGATTGATGAGAATGAGATATGTGTGTTTTTCTAAGTAGCAGATAGACTTTCTGTGATCCAGCATCAAACTGAGATCTGCACTGAATCAGTGTGTTCCCCCTACCATAGTTGAAGCGGTTGGTGAGTCTCATCATGTGCACAGGCACAGTGCTGCCATTGGCACAATGGAACATCCTCTCCTGTGTTAGTTTGGGGTCAAAGGGAACCTTCCAGAGCCCCTGGAAGTGGAGGGCATTAAGGAGAACCAGGCGAGTCTCATCAGTCAGAGATCCAGATGCCAAGAACTCAGGGATGGCACCTACAGAAGAAAATACAGAAAATAAATCAAAGGTTTCAAGAGATGGAAGCAAAGAATGCAGGCCCCTTCAAACAAAGTTGAGGATGTCTTTGAAGAAGATGGCATACTGTTAGCTGGTTACTGTGAGTACCTGCAGTGTGGTCTGAGACCCATGAGTTGATGATGCTGACTGCCTGGTCTGGCTTGGTGAAGTCCACCTGGTGAGGGTGGGTTTGGAAGGCCTTGGACAGAGCCTGGCGGTATCCCTTCTCCAGGCTCATCTTCCTCTCCACCATGACCCCACTGGCAAGCTCCACCCCCTCTTCACTGGAAAGGTCCCGCTGCAGGAGACGCTGCTGCTTAGACATCCCTCTCTCTGCAGAAGAGTGGAGAAGACTGTTAGTTTTATGCTCACACCAATAAATGGTAAATGGTAAATGGACTGTACTTGTATAGCGCCTTTCTACTCATCCGACTACTCAAAGCGCTTTTAACACTACAAGTCAATTCACCCATTCACACACATTCACAACACGCTGAATGGGTACAGGGGCTACCCTACAAGGTCCCAACCTGCCCATCAGAGGAAATCTAACCATTCACACACATTCTTACACTGATGGCACAGCGGTAACACACCGGTATAACTGCCTCCTCACATGCTCCAGGCAAACTGCCTTGCAGGCTGAATGTCTTAGATATCCAGTAACTTTCTATTCTTACAATTTCCTTTTACTTAGTTTTAATGATATATTAAAACTGTGGCTCAGGAGGAGGAGCAGGTCGTCCACTAATCGGAAGATTGGCGGTTCGATTCCCGGCTCCTCCAGTCCTCCCAAGTGTCCTTGGGCAAGATACTGAACCCCAAATTTCTCCTGATGGCTGTGCCATCAGTGTGTGAATGTGTGTGAATGATTAGATTTCCTCTGATGGGCAGGTCGGGACCTTGTATGTACCCATTCAGCGTATGAATGTGTGTGAATGGGTGAATTGACTCGTAGTGTTAAAAACGTTTTGAGTGGTCGGATGACTAGAAAGGCGCTATACAAGTACAGTCCATTTACCATTTACCATATTGTCTCCTGTAAATTTTTATCATGTGTTATGCGCTATTATGTATTATATTATCTGTTCTATATCTGTACTTGTAACAAATGATATTATTACTAAATTGACTCTGTATAACTGGTAGTGTGTGTATAACCTCATGATTATATATATTTTTTTAGCTCTCTAATGCAATTAGAGACGCAATTCCTTTTATTCTAATTGTTATTTCTGTCACATACTGTAAGCTACTGTTCAACAGCTACAGTGAGACTGGTGGGCCTTTACAGGGTGCTTCTACATGGATAGTCACAGCTGGGTGCATACAGTACATGAACCTGTATATGGCTGCTTAGCACTGCATTTGATATATATTTTTTCTTTATTGTTGCACTCAGCATAAAAAAGTTGAAACTATTGTACAATTATATTCTAAATTATTATTTTTCTTGTACACTGTTATGGTTTGCTGTTGCATTAGTCGCATTTCCTAAAAGAATCCTCAAATTATCTTCTCTTAACTACTGTATGACTCACCTTGCAAGGAAAAGCCCATCGCAGTAGATAAGGCCCTGCGGGTGTTTCCAGCAGCACCCAGCTGAGCCATGGCCAAGACAGAGGCCACACCATATGGGGAGAAGGCCACGTTCTGGTCCACAGAGCCCTGGACTAGCTGGGAGAAGACCTTCAGGCCAAAGTCAGTCTGTTTATCCTGCAGGGAGCCCAGCCCCACTCTGCTCAGGGTTAGCAACAGGAAAATATACAGGCAAAGCATGCTGGGAAAGAAAGAAGATGGTAGGTATAAGTTTGATTGTGATGTTTTTTGTCAGAGATGCTGGTTGGTTTAAATTCTGGTTCAGTGTGCTGCAGGTAAACTTGGATTTAAAACCTAAGAGTAAAATCTTTTTTTTTTCTCAAACATGCACTGAATGCCTACAGTCACTGGGCCAATAAAACCTGCCCCTACTCTTCTTTGCACAAATATGTAAAATGCGTCAGTCATGAGAGAGTAAATATAGCACCTTATCCAACAGGAGAGCAAAAGCTCAGCAAATGTTGGATGGACACATGTGCCCAGTACTGTCCAGAGGTGAATTGGAAGTGAAACCCACATTTGCCATGCTTGAGAAGGAACAGTGAGTATATTGGATTGCTCAACACTGCAGAGAAACTCTAAACAGCTCAGGATGCAGGAAATGAATTCCAAATTAGTAAACTGACTGTAACAAACATTTAATTACAAACACAAACAGACTTTGGCATACCTACTGGTATGCCAGTAAGAATGTCAAAGTATTAACAAAAAAAACCAAAACAAAAAAACCAAAACAAAATAAATGAATACAAATGAACAACATGACCAACCTGTTGATTCAGTGATCATTCATATTAGTCATCATTACATCAGTTAAACATTCAGTTTATTCCATCTACCTCTCCTTTAAACTGTGCCTCTATTATATAATCCCTACATCAGCCAGGTTTAATTATAAACCCTTCTATCCTATTTAACTGAGACTCATCTTCAAAGCATTTACTGCATTGTCTCAGATATTCAGATTCTTCATTTCCAATCTAGGATCCCATTTTAAACAGTTGAACTAACCCGTTAAACTTTGTGTAAGCATTAATGTAGTCAGTGAAGGTCCTTGCAGCTATACTGCATCACAAGTGTGTGTGCATGCGTGTGTGTGAGTGTGCGTATGACTCATGTTGTATGCATTCATGTCAGTGTGTTAACTGGAAAATCTGTGTGTCAGTAACATTGGTTTTCCACTGCAGGCATTAACAGCTTAGCTTTACATGGTAGCAGCATCACAGAGCTGGTGCTGGGTCAAAGGTCAACACTGTGACCTCAGCCTCTGTTTGCCTAACTACTCACTTCCAGCTCTGAACAAACATGCTTTCACTGCCCACCACACAGAACTATACACAGTTTGATCTCCCAGTTGCGCACTACTTAACCTTGGTGGTATTAGATGAATAATTGTTAATAAAGTGTTAAATAAATCTAGTATAAATTGAAGTGATAATTCACATATAGGTATAATAATACGTTTAATTGGATTACTGGTGCACCTTTTTAAGGTGGTTGTTCACACTATTCAAAATCTACATAGCTTATTGCTTGATAGTTTGTAGCTTCAATGTGGATATGTTTTCATAACCCTTATTTTTTGTATTACTTGGATTCTGTTTTTGTTTGTTTTGCTTGTTTTTGCATGTAACATAAAATTATTGAATAACGATGTCTTTACTTTGTTGCTCTAAATAAAACATTAGACTGACACTGATTCTAACATGGTGGCTTTGCATGACTTTAAGGATGCAGCTCCAGATTTTGTTAGAGCACCCCTAAAATCTTAATCTGCAAATTAACCAGTAATTAAAGCTGTCAGATAGTAACATATGAGTATAAACGTGCATAAAATGGAAATACTCAAGTAAAAACTTGAGTGAATGAGTAAATGTACAAAGTTATGTTCCATCACTGCTAGTGTTAGACCTAGTATAAAATGAATTAATAAGTAATTTATGGGTGTAATAATGACTATAATTCCAACAGTACTAGTAAATATGATGGCTGTAGCTACCACTGAGTTCATGTCTTTTGCGTATTTTACAGTGAATATATTATGATATATATTAGAGAAGAAAATTTAAGAAAACTGTCTTGACTTTGTTGCTCTAAATAGAATCTTAGGCTGACTTTAGCTCCTGATTTTGCTCACGCTGATGTTTAAACTGTGCATTTACACTGTATTACTGGACTTTTTGGCATTAAGAGCATCAGTTATTTTAAGCATCTTTGAGGCAGCAAGATATAACCAACTGACACACCTTCTAAATGTTTTGACAGTCATAACTTAATTACTTCCTGTGTTTACATACTCATTTCTCAGTAATATGAATAGAACATTTCAGGAGTTAAGTAAGACTCTGACTGCTTATTTCAGTTATAGTTCTTACCTTGCAGTTGAAGTGTGTGAGATGTAGTAGAGATGGTCTCTGTTATTACAGCTTCAGTTTCTGTCTCTGCTGTGGCTACTGCTTGAGTCTGAATGACTGAATGAGTTTCTTTCTTTTTATAGTGTAGCATGCAGTGCTGTAGCATGGTCTGAAGCCCCGCCCCCCACCTACGCACACACACATACATAGAAGTTATTAGTGACGATGATCTCATCTCACACTGTCTGGATAGGCTTCCTTTTCATGAACACACACATCCACTCTCCCTCCCACTCACTCTCTTCTCTGTCTGTCTGTGCTGTCTGTCTTTTGCCCAAAGCATGACAGAGCTCATATGGAAATTCACTTAACTGTTTTCCCTGTCTCGTTCAAACACACACACATCACTCTGGCATGTGCAGGCAGGACAGTGTCCTCAGAGGGGAAGGTGCAGTCATGTTTTTTATTCATGGATCCCCCTGGGTCACTGAATGTTTGACTGTGATAAATCATCAGCTGGCTGACAGCCAGGGGTTGCACCATCACACAATCTGTGATTCTCCTGAAGAAAAAGTCTGTGAAGAGGAAATGGGTGTAATGTTTTTTTATGTTTAATTTTCTCATGAATAAGTACTTCAGTCTAGCCTATCTCTTGTGATCTTTGGTAAAGAATGTGTGAGATTCTAATGTTGGCTTAAAGGATAGGTTCACAATTTTTCAAGTGTGTCTTACACACAGTCAGGTATGAACAGTGAAAGAGGTTTTCCTCGCTGTAATCATTCTTCCTGTTCATACTGGCTATTAAAAGATCCCCTTCAAATGTGCTTTCAATGTAAGTGATGGGGGCCAAAATCCACAGTATGTCCACACAATCATTTTGTGCAAAAATGCATTTAGAAGTTGATCTGAAGCTTATATGAGGCTTCAGCAGTCTGAGTTAGTCATATCAAGTGGATATCTGCCACATTTACAGTCTTTTTAGCATCAAATTCCCTCTTTGTGTTTCCTCGGGCAGTGTTTCTGGTGGAAGTATAGTAGCAAAAAGAGGGACTTTGGCACTAAAAAGACTGTAATGTCTACTTGATTTGAGTCATTTGGATAGCTGAAGCTTTATATTAGTTTCAGATAAACTTTTAAATTCATTTTTGCACAGAAGGAAGAGCAGGAGGTATCATTACAGTGAGAAAAACATATTTCAATGTTCATTTGGGCTCCTGACTGTTGTTTTAAGACAAACAAAAATTGTGAACCCGTCCTTTAAGGTCCATCCACCTGTTCAACACTTTGGTCCATATCTCAACTACTAAGAATACAGCATTTTAGTTCCAAATTCAGCCATTTCTTGTGTAAAAGTGACATTTTTGGCCTGGTGGTGGCACCCAGCAATGGGGCAGATGGATCACCAACACATGATTAGAATTCATCCACTGGCAACTGTGAATAAACAGCCAAGAGTGTTGCGAGTCCTTGAGAAGCAGAAAGTACTGAAAGCTGCCATAGAAAGTCTGTTAAGATTCATAATCTTCTTGACATATTCTGTGATCAGATAGTTCCTGATTTATAACATATTTTTACCAATTTTAGAAAATGTTATTTAGTCAAAGGTTTTGTATGGCTGTTTGGGTTTAGACAACATTTAATTTTGACAACTTTGTTTTCTTCTGTTAAATGAAAAAAGGCTTTGTGAGGATAATGGTAAACTTCTCAAAGTATGGTGTCAAAAAATATTGTTTTGGTATGGGTAGTGAAACTCATACAATCTTCCACTGCCATCCTAACTGTTATCAAGTCACATTTAGAGTGTCAAAGCTCATTCTTGAACTTGGAAACACTAGCTGACAATACAATCTCACCTCAAGGTCTATTTA
This sequence comes from Scomberomorus guttatus, assembly GCA_038419695.1. NCBI lineage: Eukaryota > Metazoa > Chordata > Actinopteri > Scombriformes > Scombridae > Scomberomorus > Scomberomorus guttatus. The sequence continues at coordinate 1,398,603 of CM076467.1, read as the reverse complement.
GTAGCTATTGTGGAATTAAGTTCAACTTTTAAGCCACCATGAACAAGAAGTCCTAAAAGTGCTCGGAAAAAAATGGAAGATTAGACATCTACAATTGAATGCCGACTCCATTCATGCAACTCCATCTGATGATGAAGATCATGTGATATAACATAAAGCTCCAGAGCAAATCACCTTTTATTATTTTAATGATTTTTACCACCAGTCACAGAAGTTCATGCTACTGAGTGGGGCTCTAACATTAGCTTATCTTTCATACAGTCACTCTCTTGACTTGCATTTTGGGGAGTGACACATCAAAACACCAAATTTGGTCCGGACTACCAGCATTCCTTATCCCACTACTCACCAAGCATCTGGTAGGCAGGACAGAGAATGGGAATGAACATACTTTTTTCCAAATCTATGTGGAACAAGGCCTCTGGCAGAAAAAATCCTGATTGAAACCATTTCTCTTAGAAGTTAAAAAGCAAAGCCAATAAGAGCTTCTCTTAGTTGCCTCAGTTATGGAATGTGTTTAATGTCTAAGTTTTTGTTTTCCTTCAGTGAGAAGAGGACAAACTAGGATTTTCAGAGAGTGTTTAGGCATTTCAAATACTAAGCCATTAAAGGAGGAAAGAAAGGGTGGGTCACCCAGAACAATCATGTTTTCTCTCTTCACTCTGGTGGTACTTTTCCATGCAGATAGTTTTGGTTTTATTGATGATTGGTGTCTGATAAGCTTTCAGACTAAAACTGGACTCCTTGAAACATATTTCACCCTATCACCAATGACTGGAGTAACACGCCCACTTCAACTCTCAAAGACAGGTTTAAAAATGTCCTCATACAAAGTCATTAATAAAGAAATTCTCTTATTGCTCGAAATAAGGTAAAACTTTCTCACTATTAGCAAACTGACACTGCCATCTCTTTGGCTAAATTGTCAAAGATGAGATGTTAAAGATGATGAAAATAGGGTTAGTTCCATCATTTCTCTGAACAAAACTCCTAATCTCCTATCCTCCTATTTTGAAACTGTGCATAAAGTTTAGCAGACTGACACACCTGTTGTCTTAATATGACACCAAAGCAAAGGACAAACCCAGGCTATAAACTGAGATGACAAGGTTTAGGAACTAGACTGCCCTAATGTCATTGTCTTCTGCCTTTTATCTTTCTCTATGCCAAGACGACATGTGTCTGTGAGAAACATTTATATGCCCATTTACACTGTCTTGTGCTTTGTACTTTTTGCCTTGTTTTTTTAAACTCGGATGACTGTATTTCTGCGTCCTGGTAGCATTGTTTCAGTGTTGTTGCCCTTTAATTCCCTTGTTAAATCACATAATACAAAGTTCCCATTAATAACTTGGAAATGTGAGTGCGTGCTCAACCACACAAATGACAGAATAATAGCTGTGTGCAGTGGGTCAATGACCTCATGAGTTATTTATTGAGACTTTTGTTTTACCACTGTTATATAAAGGTGCATCAACACATCTGTTTACTTAACTTCACACAACCCCCACAACCCCTCAGGATCTGGTACATTCCATATAAGGTTGTCATTGGAAATTTGGCATGTACCACCCACTCAGTTCTCTGTGGGGGCTTCAGGAACATCCAAATAAACTGTTTCCAAGACAACACACAACACACACAGTCTTGGTAGTCACTAGATCCCCAAGTGGTTGTAAAATAATGCAGACTGATGACAGGATTGTTGTTGTGAGGTCACACACAAAGAGCCTGAGATGAATGGATTCAATTGAATCGATAGTTTATTATGATGACTTTTATTGATTTTTATTAATTTATATAAAAAATATTTTAGTTACTTGACTGGTTTGTATATTCACGCAGTCAAACAACTCATCAAACAAAGAGCTCAGTGTTGTGCGGCAGGTCAGGGAAAAGGGGTTCACACCTATACCCAATCCTGTTTTAAGGCCTGTCAGCCAATCCAGGCTCCTCCTCCCTCCTCCACTGGCAGATTAACCCTTTCAATGCCACTCTTCTCAACAGTGGTAAAGCAGTTCTTTGGTGCAGTGTAAAAACATAAAGACAGTACAAGAAATAAGAATTTTCCTTTTTGGAAACAGCTACTTACTTCACTTATATCTTAGGCATTCCATGAAGGAAACACACATATATTCAAATCAAGGTCAAAGCTATAATAAAAAACGAGGACATAAAGTTAAATGTATAGAACATGATTGCTAATTAGTATGTTGATCGGGTTTTGCCATTTTTCAGAAACAAGTAATTTTCCTCCAACAGTGTTAGACTGACAGGAAATTGTTTTTTTTAATCCATGCGATAACTAAAAATTGGTCATGTACACAATTTTTGTAATATCTTTGTTCTATACTTTCTAATATGGCACCCTTGTAAAGGGTTTATTAGTGCTTAATATGTAATTTGTTAATACTTTAAAAAACATGTCATGACTTGCATTTTTACTTGCCAGGTGCTTATGGAAAACGTGTGCCTTGACTTGAACTTGAGAACCGACTCAAGACTGAAGGGTCCAGCATGGTCCTAGTACAAAATCATGCTCCATCTTCTTTATGGCTGTTTGCACATGTGTACATTCTCAGTCTGACTCTGTTGAGTCCCTTACATCTGAACTTTAAACTCATCTTTTTGCCCTAACCTTCCATTAGGTGTTTTTAATTGATTACTTCATGGCCTTATATCTGTTACCATTGTTCTCCAAGAGGGTTGGTCTCAGTCTCAATGAATCTATTAAGTTTTAATAATTTGAAACTTTGTCCTGCTGACAAGATTATTAATAATTGCAAATATTCTGATAAGCATTGCATCTCTCTAACCTTCTGATTTGTTGTCCACAAGCACATGAGTGTCTAAGATATGTGCACCCCCCACCCCCAATCCCCCCTTCTCTCTCTGATGGAGGTTGCATGGCTCAGGTCTTGTCTTTTTTTAGTGGCACCTGAAAGTTGCTTGACATCCTCCTGATCAGATTCTTCATATATGACTGCACATAATTTGGTCATCCTGGTTGCCATGCTGTATTTCTATAATTTTGCAGTCTGGTCTATCCTGTACACACAACATCTATTGCACATCTGTCCGTCCTGGGAGAGGGATCTTCCTCTGTTGTTCTTCCTGAGGTTTCTTCCATTTTTTCCTGTTTAAAGGGTTTTTTTAAGGGAGTTTTTCCTTATTCAAGGGTCTAAGGATGTTGTATTGCTGTACAGATTGTAAAGCCCCCTGAGGCAAATTTGTGATTTGTTATGTTAGGCTATACAAATAAAATTGACTTGACTTGCAAATAACTCTAAAATAGCTTGCTAGCAAGATACATCATACAAATAAGCAACCCAGTCTCACATCAAAATGTGAAATAGCTATGTTGGTCCAACGCAAAACATATTAGTTTCACAATAACAGCTCTAAAATTGTGAGATGCCTACGTTTTTTTGGCCTATTATTTTCTATTGGCCTGTGTCCATGTCATGTGACTGTCAAGTGGAAAATGCAATATTTTAAGATAGTTTCAGAATTAAAATGCATTTTGATAACTTTTCTAGTGAGTGTGCATTTTATTTTCTTAATCTTTGTTCAGTTAATGTACAGTACAGGCCAAAAGTTTGGACACACCTTCTCATTCAATGCGTTTTCTTTATTTTCATGACTATTTACATTGTAGATTCTCACTGAAGGCATCAAAACTATGAATGGACACATGTGGAGTTATGTACTTAACAAAAAAAGGTGAAATAACTGAAAACATGTTTTATATTCTAGTTTCTTCAAAATAGCCACCCTTTGCTCTGATTACTGCTTTGCACACTCTTGGCATTCTCTCGATGAGCTTCAAGAGGTAGTCACCTGAAATGGTTTTCACTTCATAGGTGTGCCTTATCAAGGTTTTTGGAATTTCTTGCTTTATCAATGGGGTTGGGACCATCAGTTGTGTTGTGCAGAAGTCAGGTTACTACACAGCCGACAGCCCTATTGGTCAACTGTTAAAATTCATATTATGGCAAGAACCAATCAGCTAACTAAAGAAAACGAGTGGCCATCATTACTTTAAGAAATGAAGGTCAGTCAGTCCGGAAAATTGCAAAAACTTTAAATGTGTCCGCAAGTGGAGTCGCAAAAACCATCAAGCGCTACAACGAAACTGGCACACATGAGGACCGACCCAGGAAAGGAAGACCAAGAGTCACATCTGCTTCTGAGGACAAGTTCATCCGAGTCACCAGCCTCAGAAATCGCAAGTTAACAGCAGCTCAGATCAGAGACTAGATGAATGCCACACAGAGTTCTAGCAGCAGACCCATCTCTAGAACAACTGTTAAGAGGAGACTGTGCGAATCAGGCCTTCATGGTCAAATAGCTGCTAGGAAACCACTGCTAAGGAGAGGCAACAAGCAGAAGAGATTTGTTTGGGCCAACAAACACAAGGAATGGACATTAGACCAGTGGAAATCTGTGCTTTGGTCTGATGAGTCCAAATTTGAGATCTTTGGTTCCAACCGCCGTGCCTTTGTGAGACGCAGAAAAGGTGAACGGATGGATTCCACATGCCTGGTTCCCACTGTGAAGCATGGAGGAGGAGGTGTGATGGTGTGGGGGTGTTTTGCTGGTGACACTGTTGGGGATTTATTCAAAATTGAAGGCACACTGAACCAGCATGGCTACCACAGCATCTTGCAGCGACATGCCATCCCATCCGGTTTGTGTTTAGTTGGACGATCATTTATTTTTCAACAGGACAATGACCCCAAACACACCTCCAGGCTGTGTAAGGGCTATTTGACCAAGAAGGAGAGTAATGGAGTGCTGCGGCAGATGACCTGGCCTCCACAGTCACCGGACCTGAACCCAATCGAGATGGTTTGGGGTGAGCTGGACCGCAGAGTGAAGGCAAAGGGGCCAACAAGTGCTAAACATCTCTGGGAACTCCTTCAAGACTGTTGGAAAACCATTTCAGGTGACTACCTCTTGAAGCTCATCGAGAGAATGCCAAGAGTGTGCAAAGCAGTAATCAGAGCAAAGGGTGGCTATTTTGAAGAAACTAGAATATAAAATATGTTTTCAGTTATTTCACCTTTTTTTGTTAAGTACATAACTCCACATGTGTCCATTCATAGTTTTGATGCCTTCAGTGAGAATCTACAATGTAAATAGTCATGAAAATAAAGAAAACACATTGAATGAGAAGGTGAGTCCAAACTTTTGGCCTGTACTGTATATGATGTTTAGTTTGTCAGTTATTCTGAAGATTTTTTTCAGGCTTTCTATGATTGCTATGGAGGTTGCTATGGACGCTTCTATCACTGAAACCACGTACAGTAGCTGCATGTTATTTGAATCATTGTCTTTGCATTGTGTACTTATCTGAGCTGTTATGTCATTTGTGTTATTTTATGTAACTGATGATGTTCTTTCAATAAAAAACTTAGATTTTAGAGCTCCCCAGGGATGAATTGAATTTGAAATCCAGAATTTGAAGCTTTTCGATTGGCTGACTGGAGGACCTGCCACCTGGAAGTATTTTCCTCACTGTCACCATGTTAAGGTTTTCTTTTAATAATATCTTTAACATTTCAAAACACAAAAACATGAAAGTGTCCTTGATAACTCAACATTACGATAGGTTAATGTTAAGGCCATTGTTAAGTGACAATATATTTCTCCCTTTGATTCAATACCTGCATCTCTAAAAAAAAAAAAAAACAGAAAACAAATAATTAATTGGTTACAATTCAACTCTAAATCTGAAAACACATCAGGCTAGTCTTTGCTTTCTACCAAAACTTTTGTCACCTACAGTACTCCCAAATGATGGATGTGATGTTATAAGTCTTTAACCCAGAATAATAAAACTTCTGGGAAATGTGACTGCTTGGATGTTTTCTGAAGACACTCCTCCCAAGAAAAACAACACCTAAATATGCCTAAATATGACAGTAGGTTTACATTTAGCAGACAAGGACCTTTTAGTGGCTGTGTGAAATATCCAGAGCAAGGGCAGAGATAGCGTGTAATTGAGTTACAGTCACAAAACTTTATAGTGGATGGATGGTTCAAATGCATGCAACTTAGAATAGTCTCCAACCTCAATGAAGAAGTTGTTTTTAACCCAAACCACGATCTTTCCCTGACCAAGTAGTTTTTGTACCTTACCAAACCGTAACCATAGCGGTGGCAGATAAGGAAACCATCATATACATTTCTCTGTTCCTGCCTGTGTCAGATCAGAGAAAGCTTTAGGTTATTTTTAAAAGCAGGGAGGGACAACGTATTTTGTCATTTGGTTTGCATGACTTGTTGTTATTTAATGAAAAACTGTTTTACAGGACACAAAAATACTGAATATTGCCTGCATCAGTTTTTGGAGTGGAGTCTCCCAGGATTCAAACGATCCACATGGAGGATGTACTGATGTGTTTTTGTAAGATGCTAATTTCTGTCAGAGAGGTGTTGCAATTGTAGAGCCCCCTGTGTGCACTAGAAGGAACAAACTGGAACAGCCCTGCTTTTGTCATGTCACTTCAGACAACAGCAGATGCCTCATGGGATTGAAAACAGGAAGTGAATCAAGCAGCAGCGATAGTCACACTTCCTGCACAGCAGAGACTGCAAGAAAGGTTATCTTAATAGCCTTGGACTTCATTAGGACTGTGGTATGTTGTAAAAAACAAGACTTGAATAGAATTGTATAGAATAGAATAGAATTCTTTGTGTGGTGAGGTCATATGAGTTCCAGTCAAGCATCATAATCTCCACATGCTGACTTTTGCTGCTTACTTTGTTTGATACTATCCTTTACTTTCTTAAAAATGTACTATATGATGTTTCCACCCAATGTTTAAACTATGATTTGGTTGTTGAAGGGCTGCCCAAAAACTAAAAATAGAGAGTTTGATACCCAAACGCAGAAGTAAAACACGGCAGTAAGAGACAGTATATAACCTCTGTGATAAGACAACTAAAACTACTTGGTTTAGGTCAGGGAAAGATCAAGTCATGGTTAAAAAAACTAGTGCTCACACGTTCTGTCACAGCCTGGTCAAGCAGTCACAAACCAGAATTATTTCACTAATCAATGGAATCAATGTTTTGAGTACACCTGCTCTCAGAGGTGAAGTAAACCCACGCAAAGCTTTTAGCCTTTGCATACCGTTAAAATTTTGTGAACTTTGACAAGCTAATTTATGTCAATGAGCAACTGCAAACCATCTTGACGGTGCTGACGTTTAAGGAAGCAGAGCCAGAGAATCCAAAACAAGGCAGGTTAGCTATGTCACAAGATCCAGTGATATAACTTTGCTCTGCTGAAATATAAACTGCTCCACAGAAGAGGAATGGTCAAACAAGTGTCAATGATTCAAATACTGTATACAGTAGTCCCTCTCTTTAAAAACTGTGTTATTTCCTTTTTTGACCAGTTAGCGACCAAGCCACCTTGGCAGACTTTTGTGATTGGCTAGTGCAGGCATGTTCCCACCCAGCTAGCATGTTACCTGTTAGCTTGCCAGCTACAGTACCTCGCCAACTAGCAGTGCAAGTATTCAATATGTCACCAAGCCTCTAGCACCACTTCACAAGGACACTCAAATGAATTCCTCTGTGCCACTTTCTGTCTGACCAGGCACTAGGACATTTTGTGGCACTATAACAATATCACGCTCCTTTTGCCTTTGCTTCTGAGATTGTTATTATTATTATTATTAGTCACAAAACTACAAGAGGTCGTTTGTCAGCTAATGGTTGACATAGATACTGTCACTGTTTCTGCCACTCTCATACGTAACAACTGAAATCGCTATCAATGTAGCATTTAGAAAGTTAGTAATGACACTACATGAGATCTGTAAGTTTATCTGAAAATATTACTAAACTAAGATATAATATATAACTAACTAACTAACTAATATAACTAATATGGTAAACATTATACATGCTAAACATCAGCATGTTAACATTATCATTGTAAGAATGTATAGCCTCACAGAGCTGCTAGCATGAGCATAGATATAAAATGGAATGGATTATTTCTCACCTCAAATTTATTCAGAAACTGAATTTGGTGAAGAGTTTATAATTCATGTGCTTTATAAAGATAAGGACTAATATACTGCAGTTACTGTATTTCCAAAGGAGCACAGTCATTGAGAAAAGTGTTTCTATATAAAGGAGAAAGGGAAGTAAAAGTAGGGGTCTGTTGTTGATGACAGCACAGACATGGATGGAAATACTGCTGCTGTGAGTGGCAAACACATCATCACACTTAGGGAATGTGTCAAAACAACACAGTCATTCCTGATAAGCAGCAGATGATCATCATGAACAAGAATGACCTGAGCACACTGTTGCATTATTCATTCTGCTGAGTAAACCCTAATAGCCCATTGTGTTATTATTACCCTTAAGAAACTAAAATTGGGACATTTTTTAAAAAACTGTAATGTTTCAAGTAAACATTTTAACGCAAACCATGATCTTTCCCTAACCCTAACCAAGTGGTTTTTGTGCCTAAACCTAAGTAGACCTTAACCGCAGCGTTGTCACTTTTCATTTTTTACAGTGATTTTTATGGTTTTGGAAAGCGACATATTACGCTCCTATTTTGGAAAGCGGCATATTACACTCCAATGGGTTGTTCTGGAGTGCAGGTACAAACAACCTATATGCTTGTTTAATTTGGAGGACTTGTTGAAAAATGAAGAAGAATTATTTTTGTTTCAATAGTAACTATATAAACATGTTTTTTGTTTTTATCTGTTGCTTTCTTTCTTTATTAGGAATAAAGATTTTATTCATGATTCAAACACTATAAGTGTACATCAATCAAGTGGCAACCTCCGGGGCTGAAAAATAAAGCCAATGCAGAAGTGCCAAAAACTGCAGTTCCTCTAATGGCCACTTGAGGCTGGCTCCAAAAGCAAGTCAATCCCCATAGACCCGCATGTTAAAATGCTCAACTTTACAGCAGATGACATGTTTACAGCCTGGTTCAAAAAACGGTTTTAGTCTCTACAGCTAATTTCCCCCTTCATGACAATGATACGGGGGGTGAATTTTTTTTATAACTCACCCGTTTAATTTTATTAAAGTTATGCATAATTAAGAACGTGGCCGCTTTGAGTGACAGGTCGCTAGCCACTAGGTGGCTTGTTTCAGCAACCAGGCTTCATTCGCCCAGATCAGAATGTTACCAAGGCACTCAAGGTATTTTCTAGTTTGTGACTGAGATTGTTAAAAAAGTAATAACAATCTTGTTCGCTCAAAACCATGAAAGTGGGCAAAAAAAACTCAAATGATAACATCACCAAACAGCCGGACTAAATAAGGCAGGTTCTGCTTTGTTCAGTTTTTCTCTCTATTCCCATCAAGTTGCAGATACAGGATACTTGCATGTTTTTGTTCCCTCTGCCACGGTTTTAAATTTCATAGCCTGCTAATTACAAGATAATACCAATACATATAATATGTACTGCTCTTTTTGTCTGCATGTACTGGATGCAGTGATGTTTTTTGTATGCATGTATCTATGCTTTGGAGGCATGCATAATGCATAATGCACACTGTGGTAACAATTTAGGGAGGTGTCTGACTGGTCCCAAATTCATTTTGCAGCATAACATCGAGCCCAAACATCCAGCCAGAGTCATAAAGAACTATTTTCAACAACAAGAAGAACAAGGAGTCCTGCAACAGATGGTATGCCTCCCACATAACCCTATCTCAACATCATGGAGTCAGTCTGGGATTACATGAAGAGACAGAAGCAACTGAGACGCCTAAATCCACAGAAGAATTGTGGCAACTTCTCCAAGATGCAGGAACAACCAACCCGCCAAGTAGCTTGAAAAAATGTGTGCAGGTGTACCAAGGAGAACTGCTGCTGTTTTGAAGGCAAAACTGCTCACACCAAATATTGATTTCACATAGGTTTCTGCTGTTTACTCAACTTTGTATGAAGCTAATTGATAAATAAAAAACTATTCATGGGATTATATATCCTCACTTTACTTTTAGTTCCTAAAACTTTTGCACAGGACCGTATGTCTATTTAACCATATGCACACCAGCATGGGTTTTATTTGATACATCAGAAAGTGAAAAGCTAGGGTATGTTATGTAGTTCCTGATTAAAAAGTGAGTGAAACATAGCAGCCACACAGTAACTATCTCCCTATAATATTACAATACAGGATATAAAGGCTACAACGGATTCAGATCATCTGAACAAAACTACAGTAGTGGAAGTGACTAAAGTTATACATTCTGTTGAATTCATTCTGAACAGTTACCCAGTCTACAATATAATTTAAGTCACTAGGGCTGGGCTCTCTTTGGCTGGAGAGTGCCCTGTCTGGACAGGAAACCAGACAAAACAGATACTAAAGCAGTCAACTCATAACTACTGATAAATATAGTCAGTATCATATATGAAACAATGTGTCACTGTTTAACATATATATAATGACTGTGTGATGTTGATGTCACCTTATGACGCCTAGTGGCACCACTCAACCTATTCACCCAAGACACTAATTGGGCCTTCACAATATCGTTATATAGGCCTAAACTGACTTTGTTACATAATCCTTCTTTTGTTGTTCTGAGCAGAGTCATGTTGAAAGAGTTCAGTGTGTAAGCAACAGGATGTACAGTATATGATGGTAAACCACAAGGCAGGAGGTAAAAGGAAAACTCTACTGTTTGGCCTGTGTTTACCTGCATGTGGTTAGAGTGAGTAAATGGGTGAGGTTATGGTGAACCAGACGGAATGTACAGACAGAAGATTGGTACATTGCATTCATGAACACACTTGAATTAATCAGACACCTTGACATGCACAGTTACATAACCTGACCAGTTCCTCCTGATCCACCATAAAACAAGACAAAACACATAAACACAACGTCTAGAACACTTCACATAACTGTTCTCCAACACTGTAACAAGCCTAAATCCAGATAAGCCCTTCAGTGATTTCACAGATAACACATACTGGACTGGCATCTTGGCAACAGTCTGGAATTGGTATGGACCTGCATCTAGCCCAGATCCACCCAGTGTTTCCTTGGATGGTGTGGTTTATTCACAAAACAGCAACACAGGATAGAAATGTAGAGGCAGTGACTAAAATTGGAACTACCAGTACTTCAAAAGATCCGTTTTGTACTGCTTGTTTAGTTAAAAAGCATATCTTTCATTGATTTGATTTTTATTTTTAAGTTTCCGCTTTCAGGTAAGGTAAGTTGGACTTTTTTGATGAGAATGTTCTTGTCAAGCTACAACTTCCAGGGTCAAGAAAGCTAAAATTAAAATGTTGGTTCAGCAAATCTTCCAACTTCCAAAATGATTCATATGATCTGCCACTTCTATGGTTAAGGTCCAATTAATTGTAGGCAGCTAAAACTACTTGGTTAAGGTGAGAGAAAGATGGTGGCCATTTAAAGCAAGCCAGTGTTTACTGTTGGTAGGAGTTGGATGCAAGCCGTGGTCTCTGATGTCAAAGTCACATGCTTTCTATGCCCGTCCATCCACCCCGACCCCCTGCCTAAAAGGTCTTATAAATACGGTGACCAGACATCCTGGTTTGTCCAGGACAGCTTGGTGTCCCGAATCAACAACAATTATCCGTACAATACTAACATTACAATTACATTAACAACACTTCAAATAATAATTATAATATTATACCTATTTTCAGCGCTTACATAGATGTTTATCATGTTCTGTCCCACTCATTATTACCTAACCCAATATAAAACCATAAACAATGCACAACATGTCTGAATTCAACACTGATTTGTCAGTGTCAGTCAATGTGTCATCAAGCCTGTTGCAAGCCTATGACACTTATGGCTCTTTCTGACAGAAACTGTCAGGGGGGTATGCTAACGGTTAGCTATCATGCCGAAGAGAGAGAGTCAGTCTTTTGTAAAGAGCTCCAGGAGGCTTGCTCCTTCCTTCGTAAAGTACCTGGCATATTTTTTAAAATATGGTCACCTTACTTATAAAACTGTGACAACTGCACAATCTTTCCTGCTTCCTGCAGAAACAACATTCATTGCTCACATGACCACCAGAGGTCACTTGTCAGGTAAACTTAAGAAAGTGTAGGTAGATTTAAGTTCTTGAGCCACAGACCAATGCTGTCATGGTTATGGTGAGGAGATCTCTGTTTGATGCATGTCTCTACCTTCTATGTCTTCATTATTAGCTGTCCCACAAAGCAGAAAGGCCTTAATCCCCTCATTTATAAGCTTATTGCACGGTATATATGTCACCCAGGCATGCCATACATTGCTTTTTTCTGGGCAAATAAGGTCAACAGAAATGCCATAATTTTGCATGTGAGTAGCATAGTAGTATTAGTATACATGCTCATGCTTTTTATGAAAAAAAAAACCCTAAAAATGTCCATTCTGAAACCAAAGTCAGAAACCCCATTTTCATTTATTCGATCACTCTGTTTTGCTGATTGTAATTGTCCTGTATTAGCCAGCAATGAATCAATAAGTTTTGTGACATCAGTCTGATTGATATCAAGCTGTGATATCACGTTTTTGGGAAAGACAACTTTTTTTTAAACTTTTTGGCAAATCTGTTTTATTTGCTTCTCAACACTTCTGGGTACACCATACCCTGTATATAAAGATGAACGTAGTAAGGTGTGACGTCACGTATTGGTTTGCATTGGAGCCAGTGTAGGTACCAGATGTGCTCAGCTGGCCAGATCTGCTCGTGGTCCTGCGTTTACAGATGACATCACACATTATGATTGACTGTACAATCAAAGTGTACAGATGCCGTGTGTTCACACCGCAAACTACCATTTAAATGAACGATTGTGTAGAGAAAGAGATCTACATCTAATAAAATGTAAACGCCAAAACTTTACATGTAATTATTCCACATATATATGTGTGTGTGTGTGTAAAAATGTACAAAAATTAATTTTAATGTAAAAAATTATATGTCTGATACATTTAATGTAGACAGAAATTTTATGTTTTAAATTCTGTATTTAATTCTGTGCTGTGCATAAATGTCTTCCTGCAGTTTTCTCTTTTCTATAGATATAGATATTTTAATAATACCAGATATTTTTAATGTTTTTAATTCTTTATTTAATTCTGTTCTGGGCATAAATGTGCTGCTTCAGTCTGGGACATGGGATGCTCCATTATTTATTACAAAAAGTACAACAACAAATTCCATGTACAACCCACTGTGATGACCCCTGATGTCATCTTGGGGTTTGATCTGGTATTAATCTACATCTCTCATTGTTCTGCAGGTGATTGTTAGTATAACCTGGAAAACCTGTGGGCCCACGGTGTTCTCTCTCTCACCCTCTCTGCCATGCTACTGCTGAGGGAGCTCTCTCTCCTCTCCCCTCCAGTTACCCACTTTGGTTTGGTTTAGTTGTTACTTTAGATGTTTTGCTTCCATGCACCTGACAACACCTACACACGCACACTCGCCATTCATGCATCACGCACCTCACACTGATCTCACCGATTTCCACATCCCATACTTTGTATATTTAGTTGTATCTTTAATCTGATTTTAATTTGGTCTAATTTGGTAATTTGCTTAAGAAAATTTCTTTGTTTAAATGTTTGCCATGGTGTGGTCTCCCTTTTTGTTGTGACTTCCTGAGCCAGGTCATAACACCCACAAATGTAATTCAGTAAGGCAAAATTGCTGCAAAACCGTGACAAGTCAGTAGTTTGCTAATTAAGAGTTTCTCCTAGAAACATGTACTCGTCCCAAACTGTCCCAGTATGGATGTTGCAGTTTGGTGCATGGCATGCAGTTGTATGAAGAATACGCTCTGTGACCCAAACAATTACTGTCAAAATAGATCAAATCACTTACTCCGACATGCGAAACAATAATTCTAGAGCACAAGTTCCACCTGTAATGTTGTGGCAATCTTAACTATAGTGTGGATGTATGCTAGAACCCGAAAAATGGATAAATTCTCCATAACAAGACAATCATTAATTCCAAACACACAAACAGAACTCATGGCATTTTGTAAAGGACAATATTCTCTTGAGTTAGATTAGTTAGCTAGTTAACATTAGCTAACGTTAGCTAACAAACAAAGACCACAAGGAAGTGCGTCATCATTACTCTGCAGAACACATCTAGGACCCTGAGTAACCCGAGCATATCCAGTACCTACACCGGTTTGAAGCCCAGCGTTGCTACTTATGGTCAGCACCATCCAAATAGTGGAGGGTTTTAGCTGATGTTGATGTTAGCTTACTGGGAACACCAAGCAGTGCACACTTGGGCTAACGTTAGCTACTTTGACTAAATTGTGCTAACAGGACAGGTATTGTAACCACATAAACTTAGTGAAATATTGCGACAATAATCTGACTCAGTGCGAGTCCTGGAGCTGGGGAGGGCAGCAGGTGAGCCAACTGTCAATCACAGCTGTGAATCAACGCCCACATGGCAGACATCAAAGCTACTTTAAGTCTTCAAATCTTATTAACTGAGCAATAATTTCCACAATGACCACCAGCTCACTTATTAGAGGGCCTGAATGTAGTGATTGAGACCATAACGACTCACTTGATTCACGAAAATGATTCACTTAGTAGTTCTAGAGAGAAATTGTGGCTTTTTGAATGGGAATCAGTTGGAGCATTTAGCTGCCGTCTGTGGCACTTTAAGGTACTTCAGCATTGGCTTCAACCTCAAGCTGTGATAGTTGCTGCTTGGTTACACACAGGAATGGATGTAGCGGTAAAAAGATCAACTGGGTTCTACTGAAGAAAAATTGATGATTTTAAACTAAGTTTTATCAGTCATCTCACGTTACAAGGAGCGTCTTCTGTCTGCGATTTCAGTGGATTTACTGATACTTATCCTTAACGGGTAGTGGAGAAACAGCCATCTGTGAAGTAGGTTCCGCTGATTTTTACAGTTTGAGTCATTTTCTTACCATCATCCACATTCCTCTATAGTTTGTTTTGTTGCTCTTCACTTTGAATTTTTTTTCTCATTGGTGCTTTTATTTGCACATCAATTCCTGATTGATTTACCTCTACCTCACCCCTTCCTTTGTACCTCCATCTCGAGGACAATGACTCACTGTCTCTTTTGACCACTTTTGCACCACCCATGAGGGCCTATGAGTCAGTGTTTTTGTGAGTGTGTACAGTTGTACACTCACTTGTGTCCCAGAACCTTGATAACAGTTTGCTGTCAGTGACTTGCAAGAGATACACATCTGTGTCTGAGCAAGAAGACAAAACAAATAGATACTGTACAAGAAGGCAGTCTGAAGTTTAACCCAATGGGCTGAAACCATGGCAACCACACAGACTCAATAAGGACATGGCGGGCCCTGCATCACAGAGCTAGACTAGTTGGTTAGCCAGATAACTGGCCTTATACCAGCCTTTCTGGCTCTATTGAACTATGACCGTAATAATATTATACTGCACATCTTACTTACTCCAGGAGGTTCCGTTCAGGAAACAGTCTGCATATTGTCAAAACAATTCACTGGAAAAATTAAGTCTTAATTCCATTGCATAGCTTAACATGTTTACAGTAGGATCACTTTGCTTTTCATAATCACATCACAAGGAATGTTTGTAGCAGTATTATTTGTCCACTCTTGTTTTCAAAGATGACTTCTAACAAACAGCAGGAAGCTAGGTGACTATAGTTATCAACAATGAAGTACTTATATGGTTGCATATGCTCTGAAACCTTCCAAGTGAGATGATGATAATCACCTATAAAAAGTATTCCTCCTGTACTCTTTTATTTAAATACAGTATCAGCACACTAAAAAGTAACTCCAGTAAACATGTAGAATATGGTCTAATAGTCTTTATATGAGTGGGTGTATTTGTGTTTGAGGACGGAGGTATGCTACATTTTGTGATACATTGATTTAAATAAAATATGTAGTTCCACCACAAGCCTCCAGAACAGCTGCAGTGCTCTTTGACAGAGATTCACAAGTGTGTGGAACCTCTGGAGGATGAACAGCATTCTTCCAAAAGATACTCTCTCCTGTGGTGTTTTGATTTAGTTTTTCACAGCCTTCTGATCTTTTTTATTTGTCATCACTGACTTCTTTTCTCTCCCCCATGTCTGATCTCCATGTCAGGGCTCCACCACACTACAATGACTCCCAGTATGGCCCTGCATGAATCACAGTGTTTAGACAGCCAAGCAATTCCAACAGGACCCTCAGCCTAACCTTAAAGCAACTTTAATTGATATTTTTTAATATAACAGTAGTGATGTGAGAGCCATGACTCAGAGTGATGAACCTACAGATAATTATCAGCAACTCTGCAGCTCCCCTCGGCTTTACAGAGCCATATAGCAAGTTTCAGCTCATTGTTTAGCTGTCCCGGCTGCAAATTTACTGTTTTGGTTCATTCTCAGTGCTCTCATAGCATCGTTTTCAGCAGCAGCAGCAGGCAGCTGTTTTCAGAGAAAAAGCTCTAAAAAGCCACTATACACTACCTGCTCAGCACCAAACAACAGGAGTTGGTAGAGAGCAAAAACAGAGCTAAAAGAGAGTGAATATTGGACAAAAACATGACTCCAAGCAGCCAAAAAGATCAGTTAATGCAGGTTAATGCAACTTTTTTTTTTTCTTGGGTGGGCGGTTGGGGCATTTCATGCCTTTATTGGACAGCAACAGCAGAGAGATGTCAAGAACAAGGGAACAAGGGGAGAGACAGATGGGGAATGACACAAAACACCACCAGGAACCCAACTGCAGAGGCTGTGGCCACATTACATGTATTGGGGTACTGGGGCATACCCTGAATTTGTCCATTGTGACATGGAAGCTGGCAAAAAGTTTCCCATCTTTGTATGCAATGCCACTTGTTCTTTAAATACAAAAACTACAAGAGCAAAGAAGCACACACAACTCTCACTTCTTACAGTATTATAACCTGCCCCTTCAATTTCAGTCACCTGTCTTCTGCTGTGTTTCCCATCATCCTCTGCATACCGGTTCAATGCTTCAGAGTTGTCAGTACAAGTCAAGGCTCAACCCTGAGCACATTCTTCCATGTGCTCTCTTCACAGTTGGGCTCATAAACACCGCACACTTCCAGTAAGTGAGAGCTTTATGACAATAACAGAAGTAGAAACAGAGTTGTTTGTAATAAATGGAGCACAGATCCAGTTTAACCATTCCACTGGTTGTAGGGTATGTGTTAACCCAGCCCAGCCTGCACCTTCAAGACTCAACTGCGCATGCTTGTTTCCACTGGCTGTGATGGAAAAAGTGTGTAAAGTGAATGTAAGAAACCTCCATTTATTTATAAAATCTTACTAATTTTTCCCATGCAGCACTGTTCCTGAGGAGAACTCCTCTGTGGCATCCCACTGACATTCTCACCACATATGGGCAACACAAGAGATAAAAGTGTCAAAGATGGAGAGGATGTGAAAAAAGATGTGAAGCACAAGAAACCAGTCCAAGCTGTAATCATCCCATTGCAGAGCTGCACCTCCAGTCCAACTATCGCCTCCTACAGTCAAGAAAAGTGACAGCAACTGCAGCAGGGAGGCACAGAGGCCAACAGAAGATGACAGCTGTGTCCCATACTGACTGTATACTACTGTATACTAATCTTTATAATATACTGTTTTTACAGTTAGTTTAGAATATGCAAATCTGAAATGAATTCGTCTGGAAAGTGGACATGATCAGGCAGCTTCAGTCAAGACAAAGTTTCCAGAAGCACCTCCAGAATATACAGGAAGTTTCCAGTAATTGCTGTTTAAATAAAGATATCATAATGACAGCGTATTAAAATGTTGTGTGAGATCATATATTCTCCAACCTCCGTATTACTACATTGTTTTACTTAGATTGTATAATTTAGATTTTTGTCATGTACGTTCAGAACATGTATGTATGTATGTAAAGAATACTATCATATCGCTTGTGCACCTTCAATTCATTCACATCCTGAGATAAAAAAATTCAAATCAATCAGTCAGTCAGAATACTGAATAATCATTCCTTAATATACAAAGAGAGAAAGCAGAAATACAATACAGTATTTTCCTTCATTGATATGTCAGATATCACAATGTTGGGTCTTATCATCAGTCTGTACAGATGTTATTCTGAGAAGCTTGTTCTTGTTATCATTTTGTGTACTAAATAATACTTACAAGAATTAAATGACTATGTAATATTCATATTGTAGGCTATCCGTAATATTTGTACCAAATAAGGCAAGCCCAATAACAACTTTTGCAAGCAACCATTTCAACAGCTGAATGATCATAGAGAACCAGGTGAGGTGATGTGAAAGTATAAGGAACAGCACATAGAGACGGTGTATTGCACTGCACTGAAATTATGGTTATTTTATTGTTCTGTTGTTTTCAGAAATAGAAATTAAAGGAATGAAAACATAATTTTAATTTGATTTTCATTTCAAAATCCACAAATGAAAAAGCATTTTTCGTTTTCCTGCTCAGAAATGGCGGATACCCCATTTAAAAAGGACTTGATTTTCCTTCTCGCCTTTGTAAAACAGAAAATAAAATAGTTAACTAATGTGTGAACTGTAGCACTGAGTAAATAAAATGAAATAAACAGCTTCTCTCTCTCTCCTCGCCACTCCACGCCAATAAATAAAAGCTAAAGTGAGTGCTTTATAAATGTTGTATCTGCTGTTTCTGTCCAAGAAAATGTAAAATGCCTTCTATTTACGTTATTCATTTTTTTCACATTGGTGACCCCCAGCATGGACAATTGGCTGGTGCTCCCAGGCATTCACCTGATGCGATATATGGATAATTCGGCCCAGGTGGCAGCTACAATTGTTCTCTCAAAAGGAATTATATCATATATCAAAATGCTGCAGAGACATTAGAGTCAGTGGTAAATTACCAAAGAACTGCACAGATCAGTTAATCGGATGTTCTTCCCGGTATGACAACGGACGTTGACAGGCTGATCATCTCAGGAGCTGGGCTGCTAGTGGCTGAGATGACTGGCTGGTCTCACCTAGCCAATGGCTCCGAAACATTTGAAACGTTGGAGCAAATTTTCAAATAGGCGTTATTTGGATAAACTGACCACATATTGGGAATCTAAATAGTTACTTTCTAGCCTGAAAAAATACTAAAACTTAAAAAAGTGACATAGTGAAAATTACAACAGCTTAGCCTGGCTCAAAAATATCCACCATATCACTGCTGGTTGGTGCAAAATGCATTCTGGGATAGGTTAGGCCATGAAGGATTAATCCATTGGATCCTCCTTCAGGAAAACAAAGCCTCATTTCTTGGCCACATTTGAAAGAGCCTTCAAAATGGGACAGCCTTGGTCGTGTCACTGTGATGCATTCAGTCTTCAAATGAAGCCTTTGAATAATGCAGCCCCTGAACTGAGACACAGCTTAGGTCTCTGAATGACTACAAACTTATAACGATGACCTCATTGAGCTACGTTTATGCTTAATGCAGTGTCCCTGGCGCAAGGGTGCACACACCAAAATGATGTCATTGTGTCTTTCACATCGAGCCCGAAGGCTCCGCAATTTGTCACAGCACTTGGTCGTGCACCTCTGAATTATTGTAATTAGGTGTGCACTGCACGTGGACATGCGAAAATAGCTGAAGTGCATTTCCTCGTCGATAGCACACACCTTGGTCTCACAATATGGCTATATTCCCCATTGAGAGGTCTCTCTGCATGTAAGGAACCAACAGCCCATCTCCTCTTGCGGCGCATTTGTAGTTTTAATAGCCATAAGCAGATAAATTCTTCCTCAGCAATGGCAAACTCCAGGGCAGACAGAATATTTTCTTTGTACGCCCCCTGGTGTTTTGGAGAATACTGCAATAAACGATGCATTAAACATTAGTTCAATTTGCATAGCACCCTCAGGCCAAACTGTCAACAACATATTTCATTGTCTAATGGGACATTTTACACTTCTCAGAGAATAAAGCCTTTAGTTTGAATGACCTTTCCTCATCCTCAGGACAAACTTTTTTGCCTTTCCTCTTTTTTTATTCCTACACTATTGGTAAGAAGAGCTAAACCATCAGTATGTGGTTTGTTCTGTCCAACACGTTTTGTGTTGTGGAATGTAGTGAAAATTGCGGTACAGCAGGTGTGAGTCAGAAACTCACTGTGTCACATTTAATATCTTTTCCATGTCTGCATTTTCAATGATAAATGGTTTCACAAAGTATCTAGACTAGTCTGTCTCCTTAGTCATCAGCTATAGTAGAGGGCTGTGTGTGTGTGTGACAACATATATTTTATATTGTTAGGTTGATACACATGATACACATGTGCAGGAAATAACTTCAGCTGCACTGTGGGCTCAAGCTAAAACAAGAGATTTCACATATTTTGCACTATTTTGTCTTTTTCTGGAGTCAAATGTAAGATTGGGACCAATGGAATTTTTTCACTGAGTCAATTTTGACATGTCACAGTATGAAAAGCACAGGTATAAATAATTAAATTAGTGATTGCTGAATTCTGTTTGTTTTCTTGGGTTTCAGGGTCCTGACTCACTGTCAGGTCTCAATGGGACATTTTTTGTCAGACAGCTGAAATAAACAGCATATACTCACATGTGGTGGCTGTGGCTCAGGAGGTAGAGCGGGTCGTCTACTAATCGGAAGATTGGTGGTTCAATTCCCGGCTCCTCCAGTCCACATGTCGAAGTGTCCTTGGGCAAGATACTCAACCCCAAATTGCTGCCGATGGCTGTGCCAGCACCCTACGTGGTAGCTAGCTGCCATCGGTGTGTGTGTGTGTGTGTGTGTGTGAATGATTAGATTTCCTCTGATGGGCCGGTTGGGACTTTGTATGGTAGCCCCTGTACCCATTCACCGTATGAATGGGTGAATTGACTCGTAGTGTTAAAAGCTTAGACACAAATTATTATTCAAAATAGAGTATTTCATATACATCTTAAAATATGTCGGGGAGGATCTTTAAAACTGACACAATTTATGGCTAGATCTTTCACTATGATATCAGAGCTCACCTGTCTGTGTGTCTCTGTGCTGCTCAGGCTGCTGCTGACAAGATTTTCGTAATAAAATCATGACTGACACACACAAAAATCTGTGGCTAATTTACCTTATAAATAATGTTCATAAATGATTTACAATAATAGCTCTGCTATATTAAATTTAATATTAACTGACTGATGTTTGTTTTGTTCAGTGAAGACATTTTCAATTCTGTGACGTTTAAAATGTTTAAACTATAAATACTAACCGCTTCAGATTCACCACCATTCATCACCAACTCCTCTACTACTGCTGCAGGGCTGTAACCAGACAATACAGCTTGAAGTTGAGGATTGCCAGATTAGTCATGTGTCCCCCATAACCCGTTCTTTCACTTTTTATCACAAAAAGACACTTTTTGCAGAAAACACACAAACCTGGCAACTCTGTATATGCTATATCTTAAAGTTAACATTATGTGGAATTAAAACAGCAAGATCGTTTAAGATCAGTAAAAATATTGGTAGGGACAACCAACCAACCAATTCAGCAACACCTTGACATTGGTAAGGACATGTCACACTATCCATACCCAAATCTACATCCATGTATATTGCCAAATTGTATTTAAAGAAACTGAATCTACCCATTAGATGAAGGCAATGTATCTTAAAATGTTTAGGTAAATAAACACATCATATTAGTGTGATGTCAATATTATACATTTATAGTTCATAATTCAAAGTGAAATATGATCACCCATAGTATTTTTTAATATTATATTTTAGTCATTGGTTTACATTAGCGGACTGTAGTTTACTGAGTAACTTTGACGTCGGTAACAGCAAGCTTTAGGATCAGCATAAAAACGTTTCTGCTCATTCATAAGCAATCCTGATGCTGCAGTGACATGCACAGATTGTCTATAAGGGGTAGGGGTAGAAAGGATGCATGGTTAGGCTTAGAGTTAAGGTTCATTTTGTTTGGTCACACCAGAGTGGAGCTTGAGCTGTCCAGAGGGGACTTTGATGGGCACTTTGGCTGGCTGCCATCTGCTGTGTTAAAACCCCCCAGTGATTTATGGAAGTCTTCTTAATTGTGGAAACATGACATTATGACTTTCTGTCACAGTGATCATGTCTGTGCATGGGAGACTGTCCCCACAAGAAAAAAAAAGGTGTTTGTTAAATTATCACCTCCTCTTTCTTCTTCCTCACTGAAAAATCCAGAAACTATGAATATGCAATTATTTGTTTTATTAAAAGTTTAACTGTTGGACACAAGATATCTCCTACTTAAATGAAAAGTCCATTCTCAGTGTATGTGCACTGGAGGCGTCCAGATTTCTACATCACACTTGTGTAAATTGCTTACTGGACTAGGATTGGCTCCAAACAAGTTGTGATGTTACAAATCATGCTTGTAGGTACACATGTTGACCTCAGATTTAGGGTGAGCTCAGAGAAACTGCAGCAGATGTGAATGTGAAAACAAACTCTGCACAAACATCATTCTGCACAGAGAAGCTCAAACATCCAACTGATGTAGAAATATATTTTTTATTGTTCTATTAGTTTGTTTTGTCTATTAATTTATTTTCTTAATTTATCTTACATGTATTTATTCATCTTATGAACTCATAAGAAAATGTATTTATTTTCTTTTAAGTGTTAACTCAATTATAAAGTTGGGTCAGGCTGAGTCAACACAGACACATATACGGTCCTGCTGTGGCTTTGTTTCATGCCTGTGCAGACTTTGACAGTATTAACAGAGAACATAGTGTTCATTCCAAACAGTGAGTGTTCCATTAGTGACTGTATGTGGTTTAAGAAGAGGAAGCTGGGGTGGCCTGGTGGTTGGGATGATTAGTAACAGGAAGTAACTCATGGAAAATGAAAGTTACACACAGGAGAAAATATGTGTGTTCTATTTATAGAACAACATGAAATGAAAAGTTTGTATATTTTGGTCAGTCCTAATGTAATGTAATCACTTAAGGTCATCACAAGGATGAAAACTCCAATCTGCATGCAAAAGAGATAGAGAGCAAAATTACTGACAGTCTCAAATCAAACACAGATGTTATGTGTTTTTGAGACATTGATGGATCTCAGTTACCAGCAGAGAGATGATTGGTTTGTTTTTTGAATTCTTTGACTTGTATTTCCATGCATGATCTGGGATTGTGTAAGGATGGGCTTTTTGCAGTTATGTTACCCTGTGACTGATAACATATTTAAAGACAGCATGTCAGGGATATCAGGAATAAGAAGTGTTTTCTGAATAATCTTTGTTTGAACAAAAAGTCTTTACTCAAGGTCAACTCACTAGAGCTTTTCTGGAGCCTTCAGCATCATCTCGTTTACTTCATCAGCAGGTACAGCTAGCTCAGATGTCACCACCTGTAGAGTGGAGTATTTGAATTTATATTAAGTTGTCGGTTACTTGTGACTTATCAACCTTATCTGGAGAAATATTACCCTTTTATGAATAACTAGTACATAATAATTATTATTACCACCATGTCTGTCTATTGTTAGTTTGTATAATATAGCTAATTGTATAATGATGCTGTGTTATTACGATAAATATCCAAACTCGTTTCCGGAGTTAATTTATGAACGCTGCTCATTGACTGTAACGTTGTCTTAGCGCCACTCAGTGGTACCATAAAGTATCTAATACGAATAAATAAAATAAATAAAATTTTTATTATACAACAGTTGTTTCTGCACATATCACTTGTATATATATGATTATATCGATGAATTGCATCACACGGCGCCGTGGCTTAGTTGGTTAAAGCGCCTGTCTAGTAAACAGGAGATCCTGGGTTCGAATCCCAGCGGTGCCTTTTGTGATTGCATGAAAGTTGTGTACCTGTTTTAATGTTTCATAGAACACATAGCTTTAGAAGAAGAAATCTCCAATCGCTTATCTACGTTTATTTCGATAGTTCCTACAAAGGCTGTCCCTATCGTTTGAGATCGCCGTTGTTTCACCAATAAGCAACATTCCACAAATTAAGATAAAAATAAAAACCGCTGCGAGCAGGGTTCGAACCTGCGCGGGAAGATCCCATTGGATTTCAAGTCCAACGCCTTAACCACTCGGCCATCGCAGCCACTCCTCTAAACACCCCAGATATTACCCTCTTCTGATCAAAATAAACCAGTGGTGTAGTCGTTGGTTTACATTTTCATTTCACATGTGTTCACATTTAAAATGACCATAATACGAACGTTATTGAATCACGTTTTACAGTTATGCAAAGAATTAGTTTCAGAATTGAGAGTGCTTTGGAGTGAGGTAACAGTTATTATTCTGTAGATTGTTCGCTTTCTAACTTTCTTACTTGAGCCAAATAAGGCTGCAGCACCACAACACGCTGACAAACCACAAAACATTACTGTTTTTTTCTTTGCTATTTAACTACTTCTTGGAAGTCGTTATCACATTTAGACAACGTAGGTTATTAACCGAACAGGATAGGACAGTGTTGAATTAAAGAGCTAAAGAGATATTTTCGTACTACATATGTATTCAGAATTGAAGGAAAATACTCTGTCGGAAGGAAGACTCTTTCTGTCGTCTTCCTTCAGCAAAACTAATCCACGGTCATAACCCCAACCTTCCACAGGAAGGCAGCAGTCCACTGCAGCACCAACATCATGGCTGAACCAAGCAAGTATACCTGGCTGCAGCTTGAAGAACGGGGCGGTGCTCAACGTCGAAAGTTTAACCCCACCCACCGTTATTTGATTGATTTAACTGTCGAATTTGGGCGGGGTTAAACGTCGATTTCATTGGTTTGGACTTGGGTTTGGGCTGGAGTAAACAACACAGTTCATAAAATGAAAAGAACCTACAGGTCATGGATGTATCATAAAAACTCTTATAATACATCAATGGTCATGACGTCACATATTATGATTGACTGTACGTTGGAAAGTGTACAGATGCCATGTGTTTGCGCCACAGACAACCATTTAAATGAACAAATTTTGATTGTGTGATTGTTTGTGTAGAGAAAGAGGTCCTATCTAATAAAATGTAAATGCCAGACATTATATGTAAGTTCACACACACACACACACACACACACACATAAATATGAATCCATACATACACATATATATTTTATATATATATATATATATATATATATATATATAATGTCAATGATATCATGGCATGGCAGAGTGGACACAGTTCAACGCTGAAGATTTATGCTGCAGCAGATGCCTGAAAAGTTTCATACTTTTTGCTGCTATGAAATTACAGCCAATTACATAAATCTATACTTCGCTGAAAGTGCATAGAGGGCACAATGGTCAGATTTGCATGAAAGTTTGCCCTGGATATTCATAGTCCCTTGAGGATTAAGTCAGATATTTTTGTTCCCTTAGTGCTTCTAGCAAGCCAAAGTTGTCACTTGTTCTCAACAAATACAAAACTCTATTGGGTAGCTGTGATTTACTGGGCACATTCACACTCCCCAAAGGATAAACCATTTACATTTTGGAGATATTGTGCTGCCACCATCAGGCCACATTGTCAACAACTCATTAGAAATTTCATAATCTAATTGCTGGATTTTCATGAAATGTTCTGTACACATGCATGTTCTCATGGGGATGAACCCTTTTTATTTTTAATGACCCCATGTGTTTTCTACAGTGCTCCCTCAGGATAAACCACTGACACTTTCTACTTGTGGAGAGATCAGTCATACTGTCAATCAAATGCACTTTAGTACTTGTTACTGTAGTTTTTCTTTTTTGTTACACACCGCTTTGTTTTCATCCAAAGGGGAGCGTGGCCGCAACATAGACCCTTGTTACACACCCTCGTTTACTCCACTACATTCAGAGGGAAATATTGTACTTTCTACTCCACTATATTTATCTGACAGCTATAGTTACTTCTTAGATTACAATTTTTCATACCCTTCCTGTCCAGTGAAAATGATGTATCTCCAAATTTGGTGATTTTCAACATTTGTGATAAACTGAAGGATTAAGTGTTCCTTTATGGGTTGAGAAAATTCTACTTCTTAAGCTAAATAAACTATTTTAAAAAAACTTTGGATTAGCTGGAAAATACATTATCACAGACTGTTTTCAGCTTTAGACTAGAGATACATGGTTCTCACAGGACAGTACGCTACAAACATATGATCTTATAGAATATGATGCATTGCTTTAGATTAAACTACCCAACAATGATGAGAGTGAGAGGGATTTTAGTAAGGCTCTTTTTTTTTGTTCTCAAAAAATAAAAGTAGAAAAGACAATTGCATAGCAGGTCTGCACAAACACCAATACTACTATTAATTTATATAGAACTTTTCAAGAGACCCAAAAGACAATTCACATAATATACATAATAGACTGCGAATATGTAAGGAATAATGCCCGACAAGGTGTCAATTATCAGGAATTAATGGACAACCTGTCCGACCTGTAGGCTGCTCGGTTGCCTGTCAGACATTGTCTGACGGCTCTCCAAGCCAGTGTCTGAGAGCTGACCTTCAGAGGCTGTGGTTTGTGTAGACCCGTGAAAGACCCACCTAAAAGGTAGAATGATAAGGATAATTATTATATTTTGGGGATGGAGGGAGACAATAGTATTTAGTCTCATACAAAATTATTAGACTGTCATGATCTTTTTCATCATGTTCCTGAGGTAGTGGACACCCATTGACTCCCAGCTGTACCACACGTCAGAGGTCACGGTGCACTTCGTGCAGAGGTAGACAGATTTGGCATCTAATGGACATTTGGAAATATATAACTTGAAACTTGTGACTGGACACAGCAGATCCTCAGGCCTGGCAAACATAAAACCTCTTAGGTTTTCCTTGTCTGGGTCATTCAGGTCTCTATGATTCTTAGTTTGTGGATTGTGTGCTGGGCTGATATATTCGACCCCATCCTCATCTTTCTGGAGAATGAAAAATGCCCTGTTGCCCTCTCTGCCATGCTGAGCCAAACATAGTTGGATGTCGAACCAGACTACTTGCCCCCTGCCTTGGTGGACTGGATAGCGGCATAAAACCCCCGCAGGATCTCATTCAGAGTGTCGTTTGTTGAGTCCATTCGTTTTTCTGCAAGGAAGTCTCTCAGTGTATTAACTGCCCATTTTGTTGTTTTCTTTGTGTTGATCTCATCCTTTTCATCTTCTATTTGATTTAATTCTCCCAGTGTTAACTCCTTGTGCCATTTCTCCCTTTTCTTTTCAATTTCACTTCAGCTGCATCCCAGTCATCCAAGTTGTCATATTCTCCAAATAGGTTAAAAGAAATGTTAAAGTCACTCATTGTTGTAATTATATATTAGCTTGTGTTTCAATAAATTGTAAACAGAGGCTTTGACTGCATCCCTGTTGCTGTGGTTACTCATTTTAGTCAGCACATTAATGTAGAACAGTGTACAGACAGTTTTACTGGAACTACTTAGTAGGTGTCCATTATCAGGAATTAATGGATACATACATACAGCCAATCAGAATCCAGTATTCACCCAGACCATGGTATAAAAAAAGAGTAAAACACTACATAAAAGCAGCAAAACACAGTATAAAATTATAAAAGAGGGGAAAAAACCTGTAATGTAGACAGAGAGAAGGTGGCATAGGTGGGGTAGGTAGGGGGAGAGGGCTATGGGGTTGGGTATTAGGCCTGGGTAAAGCATGTTTTTTAGTCTTGACTTGAGAGGTGGGAGGATGGGTATATCAGCGTGATCAGGGGAGTGAATTCCACAGTTTGGTGGCATAGACGGAGAAGGGGGGCAGTTATGGATGGACATGAGTTATGCTCATCAGATCTGGTGCAGGCAGCAAGCAGAGTTGTGAACCAGTTGTAGTAGTTTGGCACGGGTAAGTCTGGTGAGGGTGTTGCAGAGGTGGAAGAAAGTTCTTGACCATCTTGTTGACTCAGGAATTGCAGGCAAGTGATGAAGGAGAGACAGTAGTGTTATCAATGGTCAGAGATAGTACCACGGTTTTATAGGTTTGTAGAAGGAACTATTTACATTTACAAGTCTAAATCAGTGGAGAGGCATGCTGTATCCTGCATCTGAGCCTCTGTGTGCATGTGGTTGAGAAACTCTGCACTGAGCCAAAGGCCTTGCTGATCAGCGCAGACCTCCATGAAGTACACCATGTCCTCCTGCAGATTGAAGGAAAAGAGGAGGAATTCCATGTCTGGTCCTCCTCCTTCAGAGTGAGCAATTTCAGCCCTTTCACACCAGGAACGTCGAACAGTTGTCCTCAATATACTGCATGGCAGTTGTAGTGTCTGAAGCGCTACATTGTATTTTTATTGCTGAGGAATGTTTAAGTAAGAGACCCCAGGCCATAAAGATTAGGTCCAAAAGTTTAAGGGTTAAAGGTTAAGGTCCCCTGGAAATGAGTCTTTGTCTTTCCTATAGTCTAAACAGATGAGACCATTTGTAGATAAGGACTATATGTTTTACCTTGGTATCAGGATAAACAACTAGCCTGTATAAGTGGGGATTCAGGTAGGTAGAGTGATTCGCATTGGCCCTGAATCCTCTCCAAGCGATCCATGGTGCTTGTTTGATGCTGAACATTTTTGTAATAAACCTTTTTAAACAAGAAAGACGGTGTCCGCGGAGATTCCTTCATCATCTTCACATCATTGCAACTTAATAAACAACACAGTGCACGTCCTTAACGATTGCAGGCTCTTAAAACAGCACAAGGAGCACAAGGAGCTGTTTAACATTAGTTAACATAAATCATATACACTAGGGATTAAAAGAAAAGAATCACTGTATGGCTTAAACAGAACTGCCATACAGCAAAGAAGAAGACAGAGACATTATCTCGTATAAAACCTATATGTGGTCATGTGTCCCATATGGTTGAATGAACCAAGTGAATCAAGAAGGTAAAGCTTTCTTTGCTTTGGCTTCATAATCTGCAAACGGTCACAATATTCACAGAGAGCTTAGCCTGCAATACATGTCTATATAAAGGCCAAACAAGTCACTTTCAAAAATACAAGAGGAATAACAATAAAAGATAACTCCATGATATGACATTTTTGCCAAAACTTCACTTACTGACAGCATTCAATGCCGTGGTCTCCATGAGGGAAGGATAAAATCATGGTCACAGATGTCTGCCTTTAAACAGAGAACTTGCATTACTTGTGATGTACATGCAACAGAGAAATTCCACATCATAATTGCAATATCAATTACTGGACAATCAGCCAATGGGTTCTTTGATGTGTGGTTACCACAAAACAGTTTTGAAACACACTGCACTCCACATTTTGAGGTTCTGTAATGCAATTGTTAATACTTCAGGTAGCTTCATCATGCATCCAGCATTAATGCATGCCACCTTGCATTTGGCTGAACAGTTTTTCTATATTTTCTACATTTAAGTTTGACCTTTTCGGATGCATTAGCAGAAATAACCCAGAGACAGGTATTCAGTATCTGTCAGGAAACATTTATCAAATACAACTACTTACCATAAATGACTAACAATATTGAAAAGGGGCCATGTTGTGCAACAGTATATCCCTATATTTAATGGACAATTGGGAAGATCTTTGATAAGGCAAGGGTATTTTCTCATGTACAATATGACCTTTGAAGGAGGTTAATTCAACACCAACATCATACCGTGCCATCCATGTCTCTCTCAAGTCCTCCAGTCCACAGGTCTTGTCAGGTAAATGTTTCTCTAAAGACATGCACCAGGGACCAGATGCATAAACAATGCGTACACACAAAAACCATGCATACGCCACTTCCTGTACATAAACTGCTATTTATAAACACAGAATGTACAGTGAGAATGTGCGCACCTCACGCATTCTTCAGACCAGGCATACACGTTTCTCTAAAGTGATCTGAGGGTGAAGTGATGAGGTGGAGATGAAATATAAGGTGAGAGATGGAATCATTTAGTAAAACATTGTTTGTTTTGGTTGATAACCAGCTGCACTGATTGTGTGATTTCTTGCACATGCACAGAGATCTATAAAATGCCAATCAACGATGCATTTACAAACGAAATGTTGATTAATCATTTTTGTATGATTCATTTTATCATTCTTTTAATTTTAATAGGACTCAACATTGTATTTTGCTGTTAATATTCTTTTTATTTTATCCTTAGTTGTGTCACACCTTGTCAGTTCAGATATGAGTGCCACAAACGAATCGTTTACATTTCTGAGATATCACTGCCGATGATGGTTTACAGCTCCATGTGATGAATTAATGATATGGATGCTATAAAGAGCCGCACAGCTGTGCATAAAGGTTGCGCATAATGACTGTTTTGACCGTTGGAGAACCTTGCCAGTGCAACACAATCTGTGAAACTGCACTTCTTCTTTCCTGTTTGTTTCATTGACAGGTGCACAGACTGGTGGAGCAGGCAGTGAACTGATATGAAAATGGCTGATTCAGGGCGTGTCTTCATCCATTTATGGCTAAACGTGCGCCTAGTTCCTCAATGACTGAGATTTATAAAACAAAACCATGTGTACGCACGGCTTTATAAATATAAAAATAAACCTACATTTTGTTTTAAGCCTGTTTTTCACTAGCCAAAATTAGCATTAGCATTAGCAATATCATAGTTAACCATAGATTGTAAATGCACTGTGCTAACCAAGTTAGCAGCTTACACTAGCGTTAGGGTTACCTCCATCCTCTCGTCCAAATATGGTCACTTCTGGCCCCAAAAAACCAAGATGGTGATGGTCAAAATGCCAACTCGAGCCTTCAAAACGGGAGTCCACAAACCAATGGGTGGCGTCATGGTGGCCATGTCCATAATTTTTTTATAGTCTATGGGCTGAACGCTGTAGCCTGACTGTTACTACATCCTCGGGATGTTATAGTGAATTGACGCAGTAACACTCATGGCCACTAGATTTAGCGTAGAACGTTTTTCTTTGAGATATAAAATGATTATAACAATAACAGCAGAATCAAAACGCCTGCAAAAAACAAATAACAAAATATGCTTATGTAATATGGCTGAGTGATTGGTTTGCCTTCAGCTCGAAAAGTTTCTGCCAGCATTGTTGCTGCTACTTTGGTAACGCTAGCTGACATTTGCTAACAGAAAGCTACATTACTGTTGTATTCTGGGTTCATAAAACAGCCTCCTAAACTTGAACATATGCATTTGGACAACTGTGTTGCCTTACAATAACAGCAAACTAACAGCAAGCTAAATACACAACACAATAAATGTTCACCATTAATATCTACATCATCCTCAAGTACAATTAAACCCACCTGGGTTGCGGGAGAGCCCAAACTGTGGTCCATCTTTCAAGACCTGCAGTGGGATGAACGCAATGGAACCATCTGCCCTCTGATTGGACAGATTGACTCTACATTTTGATCAATTGGACTCAGACGTAAAAACAGGGTCAAAATTCGTGCTTGTAACTTGTAGTTTGTAGTTGTAACTTCAGTTTTGCATACACAGGTATGAATTTTGCACAAATTTTAATTACACATACACAAAATATTTCTACAGCTACAAAAACTTTTTACACGTGGAAATTATATCCATAGCTCTATATAACTTTTTCACACATGCACAAAACATTTCTACAGCTGCAAAACTTTATTACACATTCATAAACCCTTTAACAAGCTCAAAATATTTATGACCATTATTTGATTCCATAATGATCCTCATTAAGCCTGGCACTGTGCGTGACTCGACAGAAGACTGGAAACTAAGGAGCTTGAGTTAGGAACTGTCTCAAAAGTGCTGCAAATGAGCCAAGGGAGCTTTTTCAAAATTTTTTCAATATCTTTCTAATTTTTTAATTAATATCTCAAACAGATTTTGCATGCATGCATCTCCTTTAAAAAAATGCAATAGGGCCCAATGAATGATTCTGGCCTGTTAATAGCTTTCCAATTTTTTATCATACACAATTCAAGACCAGCTTTTTCATTCATCAGGGCTTCCTCTCATTTTACACAACCTCCAGGTTTTTAAGAAAATCATGTAATATGGTCCAATGCAATTCTGACTTGGATTTTTCCACTAACATCACACATCACATAATATCAGACAGGGTAGAGGTAGAGACATAAAATACACAGAAATAGACCAGAAAGGGGAACCTGCCCTCAAACTCAGGAGTGAGCCAGCTTTGTCTGGACAGAGATGTATTTTCCAGTGCAGTTTTAATCAAATCGACCTCACTCTTTTATTAGCAAAGAGCAATGGCTGTCTGACTGTCTCTGGATAAAATTACAGACATCATTAGCAACAGATTAGATCAGTTGTAGCTAATCAATGGTAAATCCATAATGGCTAAAATGAAAAGCTTGGCTGTTCTCTACTGTGCTCTCTGCAGCTGGTTGTTTTTGTTGTTCAACAATGACCAACAGAGTGGCGACTCTTCTCTAAGATTGCTTACCACTTCATGTCATTTTAATACTCTCCCATGCAGTTAAACTTTGATTCATATTATATCAACATTTTAATCTGGTCAATTTAATAGTTCTAAATCAGGACATTTAGTGTTTTGAGTATTTCAAAGTAGCTCTTGAAGTACAGCAGACTACAACTGTGTCAGATATATTTTATTCATATTTCATATGAATGTCATATGCCAATATTCTGCTTATCTTATTTTCAGGCTGTAGGTACAGGTTGTGAACATGCTTCTACCTTCTTTTCCAAAAAAAAGGTGATTAGACAGTCCAAAAGGATTTGGATTACATATTCAATAATGTTTTGTACAGTGTTTCCCTAATACTGCTGTTCAGACAAAATATATACAACAACGAACTTTTGTGCTAAAAGAACTAACTGCGGAAGAGTTTAGACTAACCTCAGATGACTGAAGACCCATTTGTCCCCGATCACTTATATTGGAATTACATTACAAATGACTACAGTGACCACCAAATCTTTTAATATGAGCCTGCCAGTTTTGTTTCAAGAAAGACATTTTTGTAACATCACAAAAGTTTCATGATGCTTAACATTGGCAACACCCAGTTTGTTGCAATTTGTGATGTTGAGGGAACAGTTTTGTGTTGGTACAAAGATCAATGATTCATCACCTGCTTGGCATTCCCTTGGGGTGTTTCCATAGATGTAGTGCAGTAGACTGTAATGATCATCAGCTTTCTCCATATCTCAAATGTTCTTTATGAATCTTTATTGGAGTAGAATAAGCTTATTCAGCTCATATACCATGTTTTGTGAACTGTGGGTGTACAGTATTTTTTATTATCTCTCACCCTTTTGTATTTGTTATACTCCTTGTTTTGTAATGGTGGATGGTGTTTGGTGTTTGGTGGATTGGATGATTGAAGTTTGAAGAAACAAGACATATTGGCAATTTAACAATTTATTCATTTAACAAACAGGAGCCTCAGTAGAGTATGGAAGGACCATACACAGCCACAACAGCCTGGCACCTCCTCCTCATGCTGGTCACCAGCCTGGTCACACACTGCTGTGGGATGGCATCCCATTCTTCAACCAGCATTTGTCGCAAGTCAGCCAACGTGGTTGTGTTGGTCACTCTGGCACGAACAGCATGCCCAAGCTGATCCCACAAGTGTTCAATGGGGTTGAGGTCAGGACTACTGGCAGGCCATTCCATCCTCTCCACTCCCAAATTCTGGAGGTAGTCTCTGATAAACCCCACTCTGTGGGGGCGAGCATTGTCATCTTGGAGGATAGAGTTCGGTCCCAGACTGTGGAGATTTGGGATTGCCACTGGTTGCAGAATCTCATCTCATCTCTCTGCATTGAGATTGCCTCCAATGATGCAAGCCTCGTTTTTCCAGTGAGGGAGATGCCGCCCCACACTATCACACTGCCTCCACCAAAAGATGTTACTCTATTGGTGCAGCAATCAGCATAGCGTTCTCCGCGTCTTCTCCACACTTTGACCCTACGATCCAACTGCTGTAGGCAGAATCTGGACTCACTGCTGAACATAACTTTCCTCCACATTTTCAGGTTCCAGTGCACGTGTTGCCAACACCAGCGCAAACGGGCCTGGAGGGTGAAGGGCAGTCATGGCAGGCCTCCTGGCAGCCCTATGAGACCGGAGATTGGCCACGTGCAGTCTGTTCCAGATTGTCTGGGCAGAGAGTTGTCAGCCATATCGTCCTGCAAACCTTGACTGCAAATCTGTTGAAGACAGCCTACGGTACCTAAGTGCTGACAGGGTGAAGGGGTTTCGTCTTCTTTGGACGCCCACTTCACGGCCTATCTCTGACATCCCCCGTTATATGGAACTTGGCCTTCACTTTGGAGATGGTACTAGGACTCACTCCAAATAATGCTGCAACTTGGTTTTGCAGAACACCAGCTTGAAGTTGTCTTATTGCATGGGCCCTATCCAGATCAGTCAAACTTTTCATGGGCGCAACCCACATACTCAGCTCTGCTGCTCATCCCACAAATGCATGTTCCTTACAAATATGGCACCATTTAAAAGGGAAATAAACAGGCTTTCCAACGGTATAAGATTTATTGCCAAGAAGCATTGTTACAACAAGGAAATAATCTACCAAACACAAATTTCCTTACTTTTTGTGCTAAGTTTATATATATTAAATCGCAGCAATATTTAAAGAATGTCATTTGGGGACTGATTGGCTTGAGGAACGTGGGCAGAAAGGTTAATCATCATCATGGTGACATCAGAATTTTGAATGAAGGGATTTTGACAGCGTAGGAAAGCAGAAATGATAGAGAGAATAATAACAGGGGAAATAGCAGACATTCACCCATAGTGGATTATAGGTGGAACATAAGGAAGGGGATCTTCCTTCTTGAACTTCCGCCAAAGCTTCAATTTTGGCACTAATGATGCAGCATATTCCCAGAGAGATGCTGGGGCCAGGGATGCATTGCCAAAGACCTATATTCCCTGATTTTCCCCTGTACTATCTAAAGTATGTTACTTCCTCAGGGTGCTGAGCCATCTCATGGGGTGGGTCATGTCCCCCAAACAACTCCCTTGTGTGTTTCTGGAATGCTCAGGGCTGGAACTGGCACTGGCCATATCTATACTAAGCCGGCTAAATTCATAAATGCATCTTTTTCTCTCCCTTTTGGCCCCCCATCCAGACTAAAATGTTTTTCTCCCCCTGAAAACGGAGCTTTTCAAAAACAGCCCCCAGAATGTGTAAATGTGAAAACGCTCAACTTGGCTTGGTAGTGTGTATGGGGAAAATGTAGCTTTGCTGAAGTATTTCAGTTGGAATGCAGGCAAGTGTTGACATATCAGATACAGATGTTTTGGTGAGGTCTTGCCCAAAGTTTGTCTGACCTTGAACCCCCATTGAACACTTTCCAGCCACTCTTTTCACCTGATCAGTTTTAGTCATTACTTACCTCTTTATTGTCTCATTTAAAGGAAGATGTGCCCAGATTGAGATTAGAAGGTACCCACTCTAGATCAGTTATAAACCATCAAAAAAAATCTTTTGGGTTTGGCTCTCTCTCTATCAGAGTCAACAGTTTGACCAGTTATCCTCTGGACTAAAATCCATTTATTAGCAGCTTATAAACATTTACATTTGCACACCTGATGAACCTTGATCATAGAACCTTTTATTAAAGATTGTGACTAATGGTGTGTCAACTTGAGTGGGGCATGTACGCAATTCCTCTAACCTTGTAAGGCCTGAAAATTTTGAAGTATTTTGGAGCCAACTCCTACTTACCCTAGCATAAACTTTAACTTTTATCCAGACCCCTTCCCCAAACCATAATCCTTTAATTTACAATATCCCCCGAAATTATACAGAATTTGCTTGGGTATAATGAGAAGCAACACAAATGTCCTCAGGAGTTTCCTCTCTTCAGTATCTTTATGAGACTGGGAGT
The DNA here is from genome assembly GCA_038419695.1 of Scomberomorus guttatus. Classification (NCBI taxonomy): domain Eukaryota; kingdom Metazoa; phylum Chordata; class Actinopteri; order Scombriformes; family Scombridae; genus Scomberomorus; species Scomberomorus guttatus. The sequence goes on along the minus strand of CM076467.1, from coordinate 1,362,723 downwards.
TCCACACACGTATGCACATAACTGACTCATGTTGATGATATCTTTTTATGATTAGAGTCCAGTAACCACCTACAGAGCAACTGAGGTTAAAGGTTATTTCAATGTTTTATTTTCACTGCTCTCACAAGCAAAAACAGAACTGTTTTAATTGTGAGAGCATTTATTGTGGTTTTACTCATTTTGAAATGACACAGTATTCTTTTTTTTATTATTTTTAGTTGGCCAATACTTTACATGTAATCTAAACAGCGTGTCTGAGATTCACTGTAAATAAAAAGAAATCCAGCATTAATCAAAAGCACTTTGCACTCCTACTTGTTCAAACATAAGAAAGGACAAAGAAAGGACTGCCTGCCATTCATTATGCCCACGTGACTCAAAGAAAGTCAAACGATTACAAAAGGTCTAAAGATCAGAACAGATCAGATCAGAACAGAAAAAGAAATAACATTCTTGCAGTTGGGCAGATGAAGAAAGTTCTTTATAACACTCCCTACATTCAAACACTGGCATCACTCAGACTGAAGAGTCATTAGAATGAGTCCCCAGCCTGGATTACCAACTGGGCAAAGCAAGTAACTGCTGCAGGGGCCCATCGTCTCATGGCAAATTAGTTTTCTAATTAGTTTTTTTAAAAATGTATCTGCATTCATATGCATATATCTGTTTATAGAGCTTGGCTGAAATGTCGTCTGGACTGTCTGAAGTTGCTAATCAGACTGTAAACAAGGACCGGCGCACAGAAGAGCAAGTCTTGGCCCGGATATCCACTATCCATTATCCAGATATCTGCTGATTACACCAGAACCCCTGAAATATTGGCCGTTACCCCCAGAGGCTAAATCATCATTAGACAGATAGCCGATGGGTTCCAAGATTGGAACGACCATAAATCAACCTTAACAAGAACTTTGGTTGAAGCATACTTAGACCTGTTTACACTGGATGCATTTCAGCCACATTTTTCAGTCATCCATCTCAGCACAGCTGTCTACACCGCTGTTACAATGAACACTACAGATTAGGACCAGAAACAACTGATGAAACTCAAAGAAGTGAATTTAGTGTTAAATTACTCTATTAAGGAAAAGGAGTGGGAGGAACAGGCGGTCAACCAGGAGGCCCCTAACAAGTTATTATGACCCTGTTATTCACTCACTCATCATCTAATGGCTCATTTCCAGAATACAGACTCTAGAGGTTTTTACATAGTGACTGACATGGCCAGGCCAAGGCTTTTTGTGACCCTAAGCAGGATTCATATTCATGGTCCCCATAGAATGATCCCTTATAATTTTGGTGACCCCTGACTCTTTTTCAGTGCCACCATTTGATCTGAACTGATCACTGGGCAAACCAGCTTAAGGCACAAGACATGCTGCACAATATGCCATGCCCCAGTGACATACAGTCATCAGACATTTACCAGAACACACACAGACACACTACACACACACATTGACAAATGGCATGGACCCCTGCCATTCGCAGTCACATCAAGCAGAACAAAGGACTGTAAAACCCATGGACTTACAAATGTAGTTTTAGATTTTGTCTAAAAGGACCATTAATATTGTATATTGATATGTGTGTATGTCATATGTGTGTCGTTATGTGCTTTAGTTAGACTTTTATTCCACTGTCTTTAAGCCAAGTAAGTACCACAAACATAACTCCATCATCCTTGATAACATTAACATCATGTTTAGTACCATTCTGCTTCTGTTTCATTCTTACAATGTTAAAGCTACTATCAAAAATGCAAAATTAGGCATCATGCAATTGTTAAATTGTAAATACTTTGATTAATGGAGTAACCATATTCAGGAGTTGAACCTGCCTGTCCATGGACAGGAGGGGACTGACTCCCCTAGAACTCTGCAACCCCTGGGATTGGCCAGGATGCACCTTCTGGGTGGGCAGACCAAAACTTTAAAAACAGCCTCTTATCTGAGGCTCCTGGCTGGCTGCTGGTTTTTCTTTCTTTTATCTTTGTCTTCTTGCTTTCTGCCATGCAGAAATTTTGCATTTTGCTAATCTGAAGATGCGATTCAGAACAATAATCTAGTCATGAGTTAAAGATAAAGTCTAGGAGAGCCTAAACCTGGAGGTCTCTTCCAATGTGAACTTTTCAAATCCAGACCGGCTGACTCATCATTTCAATCATTCACTAGCCATAGCCTTGTGTACCAGTTTCCCTTTCTCTCTTGTGTCTTATTTGTAAAATGTTGTAGTGTTTAGTACTTGTAGCTGTAGTATTAGTAATAAATGTGTATGTAACTAAAGTGAACTTGTTTGTGTTTCCTTGTGCTTGCATCTCAGTCACTTCACCTTAAAAGACCTATTCCCTCACAAAATCATAATTAAGATGAATAAAAATTATAATTCTAATTGACATCTCTTGTGTAGCCAACAAGGAGGAATATTTCCCTATTATTATACATATTCTAATGTGAGTTATGTCACTGAATGAATAATTTCATGTTGGAGTTGTGCACAATAATAACTCATAATACCCACCATAAAATCATAAAACTATCTGAGTGCACAAATTCCTACATGTGACAACAATGTGGCTAAGGTATGGTTAGGTCTAGGCACAAAAACATATGATTAGATATAAGAAAAGATCAGAGAGGGTTAAAATTACTACTTCCTTAAAGTTAGGGGATGATCATGGTCATGTGTCAGTTTTTTTAAAAACAGCGTTGACTCGTGGTTGGCAACAGAAAAAGCAATCTCCCATGTTAAAGTGATTGTTGACCTATCCATCCACCACGCTATATTTGGTGCTAGATAATAACATCGTCTGATTTCTTCCTATGCCAGCCATCCATTTTTCACCACTTATCCGGGACTGGGTCATGGTGGCATCAGACTGAGTGAGTTTACCCTAGCAATGTCCTCCAGCACCTCCTGGGGGAACCCAAGACATTCCCAGGCCAGAAGATATATGTAATCCCTCCAGTGTATTCTGGGTCTGCCCTGGGGTGTTCTACTAGTTGGACGTCCCTGGAATACCTCCAGGGGGAGGCATCCAGGAGGATGCTAACCAGATGCCCAAACTACCTCAGCTGGCTCCATTCGACACATTCTACTCCAAGCTCACTCTGGATCTCCAAGGTCCTCATCCTATCTCTAAGGCTGAGGCCAGACACCCTGTGGAGGAAACTGATTTTGGCTGCTTGTATCTGGTCATGTCTGTGAAAATCACAAACAGAATCAGTGACAACGGACAGCTCTGGCTGAGCCTAACACCCACTGAGAAATAGTCTTTCTGCTGAGAATGCTGAGAATGACACAGCTCTCACTCTGGGTTATAGAAGAACAGAATGGCTTGCAGCAGTGGCTCCGGTACCCCATACTCCATTAGCAACCCCCACAAGGTACCACGAGGAACCTGGTTGTAAGCCTTCTCCAAGTCCACATTTAGATTGGATGTGCAAACATCCATGACCCCTCCAGTGTCCAACATCCCTGCAAGGGTAAAGAGCTGGTCCACTGTTCCACAGCAAGGATGGAATCTGCATTGTGTCTCCCCTATCCGAGGTTCAACAAGATCACCAATTCTCCTCCCCTGCTTGACGGCCTCCTTCACCACCAGTGTCCACCAGTGGATTCTCAGGTTGCTGCCCCGACAGGCACTGATGACCTTCTGGCCTCCGCCAGACGTTCCCAGTTCACCCTCACTACCTGTTTGGGTTTACCAGGTCTGTCCAGCAGCCTCTCCTGTCATTTGATCCAACTCACCACCAGGTGGTGATCAGTTATCAGCTCTGCTCCTCTCTTCACCCAAGTGTCCAAGACATTCAGTCGCAGATCTGATGACACAACTACAAAGTCAATCATCAATTTTTCGCTAAGATGTTCTGGTACCAGGTACACTTATGAAGTACTTTATGCTCAAACATGGTGTTCATTATATTATTCAATCCATGGCTGGCAGTCAGCAGGCCACAAACTCAATCAAAGCTGCTGTTTGGTGCATATGCACAAACAAGTAGGTGACTCTCTTGTTCCCCGGGGAGAACTCCAACACTGCAGCACTCAGCTAGGGACTCCCCACACCTGCTCGGTGCCTCTCACCCGCAGCAACTCTGGAAAAGAAGAGAATCCAGCCCCTCTCCAGGAGTTTGTTTCCAGAGCCGGTGCCTGCTGTGTGCAGAGGTGAGAGACATTAAATGCAAGTCTTATTCTGCCTTCTAAAATTACTGTAATAAATGTCAATCTGATGAAAATAAGGTCTCAGTTCTTATCCTCTTAGACCTAAGGGCAGTGTTTGATACAATTGACCATGATATCCTAATCAATCGTCTGTAAAAGTGGGTCAGTCTTTCTGACTGTGTGTTACACTGGTTCAAAACATACATCATAGCAAGGGAGAAAGTTTTATGCCAGTCTTGGAGATCATGTGTCTGAGGAACATGACAACTGCTTTGGGGTTTCACAAGGGAGCTGCCTTGGTCCATTATTAATCTCACTGTACATGCTGCCACTTGGTGACATCATCAGAGAGCACAATGTTTCCATAGTTACGTGGATGACACAACTGTACATCTCCACTGAACCAAATGATGCTGCAGCTATAAACTCCATTACTACCTGCCTTCTGGCAATAAATAAATGAATGAGCAATAATTTCTTAAAGTTAAATGAGGACAAAAATGAATCCTACTAGTCAGCCCCAAAACAAAAAGAAAAATGCTGTTTAATAATCTGGGGAAATTAACTCCCTGGATTAAATCTGAGGTTACAAGTGTTGGTGTTATCTTAGATTCAGATCTAAGCTTCAGGTCCCACATCAACAAGGTGGCGAAAACATAATTTTTTCACCTCAGAAAAATAGCCAAAGTATGACCATTTGTAAATCAAAAAGATGTAGAAAAACAGATTCATGCCTTCATTTCAAGCTGACTTGATTACTGTAATGCACTTAGTCCAGAACACATTAGTCCAGTTTTAGCTGCTCTGCACTGGCTCCCTGTAACATTTAGAATTGACTTTAAGGTCCTCCTCCTTACATACAAAGCCCTTAATGGGCTAGGACCAAGCTACATTGCTAACTCCCTAACTATCTTCCTTTAAGAACACTGCAATTTTCTAGGTAGGGAACACCCTACCGACAGATATCAGGGAAGCCAGCTCGCTAGATATTTTTAAAAGAAAGCTAAAAACGTATTCGCACTTATGCACTACTGCATTTCTTTTGAAATGTTGAATTTTACTTGATTCTATACATTCTATGTATTCTATGTTTTAACTTTGTTTTTATTTTTATTTTATTATGCATTCTATTTTGACTTCATTTTTTATCTATCAAAATGTTTTTTTCCTACTTATGTACATGTTTTTATGTTTATTTTATGCCTTTTATGTCTTTCTTGATGTGCAGCATGAGCTTGGTGGCTCAGATTCAGCCAAATGCAGCAAAGTTGATTGGATGGCGCTTCACAGTGCAGATGAACAATGATCCAAAACATACTGCGAAAGCAACCCAGTAGTTTTTTAAAGCAAAGAAGTGGAATATTCTGCAATGGCCGAGTCAATCACCAGATCTCAACCCAATCGAGCATGCATTTCACTTGCTCAAGACAAAACTTAAGGCAGAAAGACCCACAAACAAGCAACAACTGAAGACAGCTGCAGTAAAGGCCTGGCAAAGCATCACAAAGGAGGAAAGCCAGCATTTGGTGATGTCCATGGGTTCCAGACTTCAGGCAGTCATTGCCTGCAAAGGATTCTCAACAAAATATTGAAAAGTAAGATTTTACTTAGGGTTATGTTTATTTGTCCAATTACTTTTGAGCCCCTGAAATGAGGAGCGTTTGTATAAAAATAGCTACAATTCCTACATGTTTAATCATATATTTTTGTTCAACCCCTTGCATTAAACCTTAAAGCCTGCACTTCAATTCCGTTGTAGTTGTTTCATTTCAAATCCAGTGTGGGGGCATGCAGAGCCCAAATCATGAAGATTGTGTCACTGTTATGCTGCTATGCACATAACACCATTATGACACAGTGCAAAAGTACTCAATTAGCAAAATAAAATAAATGAGCTACATTTTACATCTCAGGTTTTTCAATCAGAGTAAACACCACCTTTAACTTAAGATTAACTCAACTTGTAATATCTCACAGCAGTAAAATGTTATAGATGTAGCTCACACATTTCTGAATAGAACATACACACTTTCCCTGCAGTGCCACGTCAACCATCACTTTGCCGACTATGCTAGCTTAGCTGAAAAGTTACCTCACCAAGACGTTACGAAAGAATAGTTAACCCATGGCATGCAGGGCCCTGGATTGGTCACTGCACTTGTCTGCTGTCCTCAAGACAGTGTCCTTGAATGTACACAATGCATTCTGGTTGTTGTAGGATTTCCCCCAATAGGGGAATTGACCGCCTCTCAGTTTTCTCTAATGAAATATTTTTACTTGATCAATTATTTATAACCCTTCATATTTATCTTCATTGATATCCATGTGTGATTTTTTTTATGTCTATTTTTTGACATTTTGGCCTGTCCTCACTTCCTGGGGCTGTTTTAGTGTTAAAGGGGTTAGGGTTTTAGGGTCAGGGTTAGAATTAAGTATAGCTTCATTTTAGGCTAAAGATTGGAATTAAGCATTGATGGAGTTGGGGGATATATTATGTTAGTAAGGGTCCTCACAAGTACAAGTACAGTAGCTACCTGGTGGAAGAAAGTCAAGCTAAAGTCTGATAGATGCCTTCAGTTAACTGTATTGTAACAGTGTTGTCCTTTAAGACAATTATCAGATTGGAGCATTTGTCTCCATTTCACAGATAAAGTTCAGCAGTGTGAACGTCACTGCTGAAGGAGTGAACCAGAGGTCAAAGTGCACATGGAAACTCAAGTCCACAAGTCAGGTGGTTGCTATGGAAAACAAAGTTTGACAACAGTTTGTGTCTAAGTAGAACACAGTTGTTGAAAGTAAATGAACAAGAAAGAGGTGCATTGAGCACAACAACTGAGGAATGTAAAAAGTTACACATCAGTGAGTAGAGTTTTTTGTTCTCTTGCTATTTGGAGTCCTTTGGATGACAACATCACAGAGATGTTCATTAACATCATTTGTCCAGATTAAAGATCTATCAATATTCATATGGGCACCTGACTGTTGTTTTAAAGCAGACTTGAAAAATTGTGAACCTATCCTTTAAGATGCTTGAACAATACTGCCATAAAATTGATGTGGAAATTTAATACACACTGTCCTCAGAAGATGATTCCAAATGCTTTTTGTGACCCAATAATCTTTCCTCTAGTATCCGTATCAGGTCAGCTTTTCCACTTTCCATTTCTACACAAGGAATACAATAATCCAACAACTGTCACAAACTTTACCAAGCACAATAAATAGTAATTCTTTGTTGATCCATGCTCATGCAAAACTGATGCAGACTTTAATATTTGATGTTTAATTGATGGGTGATGTGGATCTGGTGACATCAACCTAATGGCCACTTGAAAGAGGAGCTCCTCTGTCCCATATCCATCATCGAAGTTCTGAGCTCTCAAACTTCACTAAACTGACTAATATCACCATGAGCCACAATCTGCTCAACAACAAACAGCCTAAAGCACCATAAGACGAAGTATTTCGAATACGGCAGCAGAGCTGCACCGGCAGAGCTAACGTCAGCTTCTGAAGTTGAGGCTAACATAATATCATCTGCTGAACAGACTTCACACATGAGCGCTGTCATCGTCACAAAAATACGAAAATTGCTACACAGTACACAAAACACTGCATAAACTATTAGAAAAGGTGTCGGGACTCAATCAGAGCATTCATGGACTGCCAGGCTGCCTCCTCTGCAGAGGAGTGAGCACATTGGAAGATGGGCATAACTGAGGGGCATACTTGCTATCCTATCTTATGCACCAAGACAGATAGCTGGAGGCTAGATGCGAGGCATTGGAAAATGCACAAAGGAGAGATAACCTGAGACTGTACAGAATTAAAGAGGGGTCAGAAGAGTCCAATGTAGAGTCTGACTTATAATTCGAAGAACTCTATGTTTTGCAAATCAACACAGTCTATGTGCAACTTGATTTTTCTCACTGTTATAACTCACATTAGCCTAATAAACTGGTTAATATCCTTAAAGTCAGAAAATCCTTAAAAAAAACAAGACTAGCTTCATATCATTCGGCTACTCTCTGTTTGTGGCATGACATTTGTGCTGTGGTGTGTTCATTTACTGTGGGAACCTCCAAATGGCAAGACATGATGGTCAGTAATGACAGCTTTTTTTTGTTTCTGTTTGAAGCTACCAAGTTCACAGCTTCCTATAGATAACATCCAAGATTGGTTATGAGTCATTTACCCAGTTGGACTTTCTGATGATTTCAGATGCCCAGGTCTCCATGTGTGCCTGAGAAGTCTATGTGAATAAGTTCTTCAGTTTTACTCAACTCAGGCCTGCTTACGAAAGATGTAATTGCTATAGTTATCATATGGCAGCCTTTGGAGAAAGACTCAATATCTTTATGTCTGTTTTTGAATGGTAGCAAGGGCCATTTTCAATCTAAATTTACAAATGCTGCATAATACTGCTTTGGAACATGCTTTAGCAGAATATATGATAAAGAATTAAACTTACATCAACAGTTCCTATTGTGTGATTGGAGAAGCATGATGTAGCAATTAATCATCTGTGAAGAAGAAAGCGCAGACAGATGTACATATTGTAGGCCCAACTAATTGGCTGGCTATATTTGTAGTGTTTAATTATACTTTCTGGGTCTGCTTGTGAAATACCCCAAATATATGCTAAGCTTTATTTTCCACTCGCAACAATTCCGGTCATATCTTAGAGTGTGTGCACGACTTTGATTCTTATCACCTTTAACTTTGTTATTGCTGGGGTTTCACAGTTTGTGGTATTTAACCTACTTACTTTTTTTTGCCTTCTAATGTGGGATGGATGTGCGGATGGGCAGGGGTGAACTTTGCCCCATCGATAGTAGCTAACGCTATTGACCAATTGCCCAACCAGCTGATTATATCTAACACTGATGGTCCAGGCACTGCCTGGGCCATCATCGACTGCCTGGACATTCCTTCTCGTCCTTTTTTTCTCTTTTCTTTTTTTGTTTGTATCATGTTTAATATGATGCTAAATGTTTGTTTGTTTGTAATGTTCTTATCTCACTGTTTTTTGAGATAATTGTGGGTGACACCACTGAATCAGTACAGTTAAAGCACTTTCATTACAAGCATACAACTGTGTACTAGAAACCGGTAAGCTTGCTCCAGCATGGGGAAATGCCACCATAGTTGTCATCCATAAAGAAGGAAAAGATCCCAGTGAGTGTAGTTCATAATAGGCCCCTCTCCCTCCTCAATGACTGCTAACATCTTTTCTTTCTCGCAGATTAAACAAGTATATCCCCCAAATAATTCATCTGGACCAAACAGGGTTCATTATAGGGCACTACTCTGGAAATAATATCCGTAGATTTCTAAATGTCATGACCTGTGTGGGTGCTAGTGGAGGAGAAGCAATGGTATTGTCACTCCACGCCGAAAAAGCATTTGACTGCATGTCTTGGAAGTATTTATTTCAAACCCTAACATGGTTTGGCTTTTGTTTGTATCATGTTTAATATGATGCTAAATGTTTGTTTGTTTGTAATGTTCTTATCTCAATGTTTTTTGAGATAATTGTAGGTGACACCACTGAATCAGTACAGTTAAAGCACTTTCATTACAAGCATACAACTGTGTACTAGAAACCGGTAAGCTTGCTCCATCATGGGGAAATGCCACCATAGTTGTCATCCATAAAGAAGGAAAAGATCCCACTGAGTGTAGTTCATAATAGGCCCCTCTCCCTCCTCAATGACTGCTAACATCTTTTCTTTCTCGCAGATTAAACAAGTATATCCCCCAAATAATTCATCTGGACCAAACAGGGTTCATTATAGGGCACTACTCTGGAAATAATATCCGTAGATTTCTAAATGTCATGACCTGTGTGGGTGCTAGTGGAGGAGAAGCAATGGTATTGTCACTCCACGCCGAAAAAGCATTTGACTGCATGTCTTGGAAGTATTTATTTCAAACCCTAACATGGTTTGGCTTTCTACTCTAGAGAGGGGAACACACCAAGGTTGCCCATTATCACCCACTCTTTTTCCCATTTGTATTGAACCTCTAGCACAAATGATTAGAAACAACATGAACATATCTGGGATAATGGTGGGAGAGGAGGAACACAGAATATCACTGTATGCGGATGACATACTCCATTGTCTTCCATACCTGCCCTAAAGTATAAAGCAATCTGCTTACTATTCCGGCTACAAAGTAAATGTTAACAAAACTGAGGCAATGGACACTAACAGTCTTATCCCAAACCAAACAAAAGATGACATCGAATTTAGATGGCTGTCTGAAGGTATTAAATACCTGGACATTTTCATACCCCCATTGCTAGACGATATAAATTATGACAAAACTATGAACACTATTAAGGACGATTTAACCCAATGGTCATCTTTGCCCCTGTCCCTGCTGGGTTGAATAGAATCTGTTCGTATGAATGTCCACCCAAGATTACTCTACTAATTCCAAATCTTCCCAGTTCCAATACCGAAGTCAATTTTCTGTTTGTTAGATAATTTGATATCTCGCTTCATCTGGCAAGGCTGAAGGCCCAGAATACGGCTCAAAATTCTACAACTCTCCAAGTCAGATGGGGGACTGTAATGTAAAACTATATTTTTGGGAAGCACAACTAAAACCTATGCAGTTTGGATTACCAATAATATCACAAATAAATGGTTGGACATTGAGAGATCAAAATGTGAACACACAATTGAACAAATATTATTCTCAAATATACCTCTGAGATCATGCAAGGCAAATATATGGACAAGAAACACTGCTCTTGTCTGGAAAGAAATACAGGTAGTAAATTCAAGTTTATTGATTTAAACTGAAATTAATATGTTTAATCAATATGGAAATGCTTGCTTAACTGAATTAAAATAGATAAATAAAGGCTAAATAAATACAAATAAATAAATGTGTGTTTTGTCAGGACCTAGTAAGTATAAAAGATGGGGAGGGGGGGGGTGGCTCTGTATTAACATATAAACACTCTGTATAAATGTTACATTGTTCATGATGGCTTGGCAGAGAAGCTCCAATTTCTCCTCCTTTGAGAAAAACTTGTTGGCTGAATTAATGGGTCAATATGGCCAAATAGAAGATTAAAAAACGGACAAATTAGACAATTTCTTAACAAACACAAGGAGATTGATAAAATCATATCACCATCACCAATAGAGCAGTACTGTTGACACCCCACTTGGTAACTCTTGTGAGAAGGTGATTTCCAATCTCTATCAGATTCTCGATTCAATGGAATCACATAACTCGTTACATCAAAAGAAAGTAGGAAGAAGAATTACAGCAAGAAATCTCTTTGGAGACTTGGGAGGACATCTGTTCTGAACCACACGCAGTAACTTGTTCTAATAGTTGGAGAGATTTTAAATGGAAGCTAATAGTGAGATATTTTAGAACACCATATATAAAGGGAAGATTGTATCATCATCATTCAGCAACTGCTGGAGGAATTGCAGGAAAATTAATTCCAACTTTGTCCACACTCCATTTTCAAGAAGGAAAAAATGGCAGCCTACTCACAAACTTTCTCATATTACAGCTAAACAGCACACTAAAATATGTTTCTGAAAACATTTGAGGCAGCAAAAAACAGTAACAGAATCTTGATTCATATTTGATCACCACTGCCTAGTTTGACAGTTTGATCTGTATGTCCCCACACATGTAGAAAAATGGTTGTGATTGGCCCATCACAGGCCAGGAAAGTGGAAATCTATCTGAATGGGAGGGGGGTCAGACCTATCTGCCAGAACAAATAAAACATAAGCTCAGCAGATTCAGCAGATGATATGGAAGAAATATCACATAACTTGATGCTTCAAAGAAGGAAATTCTTGAGAAGGTGGAGCCCTGCTATTTCAGTCATGTTATGAAGATAACACCCCCTTCCCCCTGTGCTGATGCTTTTTTTCCCTTTCATTTATTTATTTATTTTTATTTTTCTTCCTTTTCTCTATTCTTCATACATGGACAGTGAATAAATGAATGTCCACATTGGAAGGCAGTTTGAAAAGCCTTCTGTCATAACCTCTTCCTAGCTGTATCCTCCTTCCACAATCTCTTTGTGTGTAGACAATGTCTGCTTGATGGCATTCATAGTGTGGCACTCAGCTGACCAAATAGAAAGTAATGTAAATAGTTGTGGAACTTTCAGCCACATTGTTCATGTGATAACAGGTAGTTTTGTTTGCAGGGAGATTGTGCCCTCTGTCGCTGCTCAAAGATGGTTTCTGCTGTCAGATGTGATTGATCTTTCTCTAACTGTCCACTGACTCCTGGTCAATGACCTTTGACTTCATCTCAGTGGATGCTGTGAGTGGTTTTGGTCTGGTGTTCACAGACAGCTGATTTTGTCTGTTTCTGGTGTTCATTCAGTCTCTTGTCCAGGGTCCTTGCTGTTTCACTGATGTAGTGTTCCCCACAGCTGTCAAAGAGTATAGAAGCACAAGAGATGAAACTCTGACCCTAACCCTAACGCTCATTTTAAATTAGAAAAACTGTATGAAATGTCAGGCTGTAACAACAAATACAACGGTGTGATTATGTGCTCTCATTTTGGTGTGCAATCTTGTAGGTATGACTGAAACTTTAAGTGTTTCAACATTTAAACAAACTCTATATTGTATTAGTATAATAAAACTCAATTATAGAGTGATGTGTTGATACCAATGATAACTAAAAATGCTGGTATTAGTATCATTTTCTAAATGCTGGTATTGATTTGGTATCTATGTGTCTATGGTATCTATGGATTGATTCTTGTGACATCCCTAATTTTATCCACTTTGTAATGTGGTTATCAAGTTGTTTAGAAGAATGATTCCCAAACTGGGATCCGCAGACCACCAGTGGTCCTTGAGAGGGCTGCAGGGGGTTCCCAGCAAACACACCCCTCCAGTCTTGACTCCTTGTGACTTGGAGACTCTGGCTAAATGTTCTGACATTCCAGTTATCCCACTGGGATACCCCTGGTGGCAGAGGTGAGGGACTCAAGTCACATGACTTGACTCAAGTCAGACTCCAGTCGAAATTTTGAGGACTTGAGACTTGCTTGACTAACATTGATAAAAGACTCGACTTGACTTTGACTTGGTAAAGTGTCCATGAGTGGCCAGACTTTATGGCTGAGTGGCCGCATCATGCCGTGGGGATGTTTTTCAGTGGCAGGGAGTCGAGGTTGAATGGAGCAAAGTACATAGATATCCTTAATGAAAACCTGGTCCAGAGCGCTCAGTACTCAGACTGGGCCAAACGTTTACCGTTCAACAGGACAATGACCCTAAGCACACAGCCAAGACAACACAGGAGTGGCTTAGGGACAACTCTGTGAATGTCCTGGAGTAGCCCAGCCAGAGCCCTGACATCTCTGGAGAGACCTGAAAATGGCTGTCCACCAACAGTCCCCATTCAACCTGACAGAGCTTGAGAGGATCTGCAGAGAAGAATGGCATAAAATCCCCAAATCCAGGTGTGCAAAGCTTGTTGTGTCATACCCAAAGTAGACTCAACTGTCCATAAGTTGGGGTTGAGGGGTCAGCAGGTAGCACAAATGCCTAATAAAAGGCTTGAATTACTGTATGTTTAGTCATAGCATGGTATTGTCTTTGCTCAAGAATAAATATGTGAACATAGTGTTTGGGTTATCTGAGACATTTTAATGTCTCAGATAACCTGGTGAGAGCCAAGCCTTTTTCTCACATACATTAATATACAGTATATGTTGAAAAGGTGTGGTCATGTGATCAAAGTATTCTGCTCATTACACAATAAGCTCTATAATGTCTTAAAGTACAAGTTCTTGTTTGTAATATAGTGTTTGATGGGCATCCCCACCCACCCTGTAAACTGCTGAGAGGTCAAAAAGCACACATACACACACAGGCGTAGATACACACCTAAAAACTCACACTCAATAAGAACACACCTTGTCCCTATCGCGCACAGTTACTCATTTACACATTTTGCAACATCAAGTAATGCAGCAACCCAGCATCCACACCATCCCACCCAAGACATCCACCCTGGTTTCCACACAGCACCCCCCTAACCCATCTTAGCCCTCTATATAAGGTCCTCCGCTCTGTCCCTCTGTCTTCTTCTCCTGCTAACTAACAGTTAGCCATGGATACATTCAAGTTTCTAATTCTGCTCTTATGGCTGTGTGGCTGCAGAGCTGGAGGACAGGCACAGCTCAGGTGAGTCACTGCCCAACAGCTATCATATCCATCATGACAAATCAATCTTGTTTAAAAATCTTTATCAAAATTTTCATCATTGAAAAATCATTTTTTGGTAATCATTTAACCTATAAAGTGTCATCATTAATAATAAACAGGTTTGCCTAAGGCCAAAAACAATGCCTTCAAATCAATTATTTTATCATACTAACACTACAAAAATCAAGTCAGTTTATACATCATATGAAAAGTAGCAAATGTCCTAAATGTACGACTAGAACAGTAATTATCAAAAGGGTTAATAATTAATTGTTTTTGTCATTATGGTTGCATTATTCATTCAGAGGAGTGTCTGCAGTATTCACTACTGACTTTATGGTGACTTAAAGGACGGGTTACAGTTTTTCAAGTCTGTTTCATCCTTGGTGATTTCCTCTCTTGACCTTGTACTTTACTGTAAAGAGAAACAAACTTTAATCTGAATCTGTTCCGTCTTCCTCAGCCTCCACAGAACATACAGAGACAATGGTAAGTTGATTGTCTTCAACACACTTTATTACAATAAATTAAAAGGCAAACTAATGTAACTTTGAATATAACTATAATTTGGATGGCATGCTCACACAGAGCTGAGCCAGTAGCACAGCATGTGATCCACCACACTGTCCTTGAGATGGTTGTGGACTTTACCTCTCTAACGGTCCTTATCTTCACTATCCATAACCAACAAACACTTTTACACTGCGCACCTGTGTTAAGAGTGTAAACACAGCTTAAACATACACACAGCAACGTATAAAAAGCCATAAATTTTACTATATGTCATCACAGCAACAAGATCTCTATACCATTTTATTTTTTACACTATGTGTTTGTGGAAAAAACATTCACAATCACATTTTATTAGGAGAGCGTAACAGCCATAATGATTTCAATGAATGTTATTGAATGGGCAGAATGCCACATTTTTGAATTGTGATTTTTGAGTTTATTAATAAATGTTAACCCATAACATTAACATGTCAGGCTAAAAATATGTTTAGGGTGTTTTTACTGATCTTAAATGTATAAATGAGTCAAATTTGACCTGCACAGCATGTAAGGGTTAAAGAGCAGCAGCCAGTGTCTTATGGATAGTTTATGCCCCGAGTTTCACCTCTTAGGCTACACTACTCAGGGTTGAAAAGATTTTGCCACCTCCTCTTTGGGTTTTGTTTTTTGGGTAAAAAATGTATTATCTGTATTTTGATTTTGAGTAAATATTCCTTTAAAAAGAAGCTACAATTGACCATCAATTCAAGAAAAAGAAAGAAGAAATTTTTAGTCAATATTATCTTGAAAGTAAATGTGATTTTAAATAGCAAGGGCATTAGTAATACATCCCCAACTTCATAGTGTCCACTCCACTTCTGAAATTGGAACTTCATAGTGTCCACTCCACTTCTGAAACCAAACCCATGGTCATTCATCCATTGAAGATGACAAAAGTTTTGCCACTTTTGCCTTGTGACCCCTGAGTCCAGCCATGTTTACATTACATATAGTGATAATTTAGTCTCCACTTTACCGCAGACTGTTGACCTGGCCACCCATGGCCTTGCTGTGAGGCAGTACTGTTAACACCCGAGCTACCATAAATATCCATAGAAAATGTATGTAATTTTGACTAATTTCTAAACTGATTAATTATCACATTAACCTAATAATGAAATTTTATCAGTTAGTAAGTTGAACAATTTATCACACAAACCAAACAAAATGTTGCCAATAACTACATTTACAATGGTGGTTAATGATAAAACATTGTATTACATTGTTATACTTGAACTAATGTATCTGCCTGTGTTGTGTTTGTGCTTCTCTAGCAGCAGTGCTGACCTCCTGTAACTTTAACCAGGACAGTGAGCCATTCTGCAGGTTCAGTCAGGACACCACAGACAGCAGTGACTGGACCCGACACAAAGGTCCAACCCCGACACCTGGCACAGGCCCCAGTGGAGACTACCCTGATGGAAGTCAGTCCTGAATGCTTGCATTATTTGAAACATTTTATTAGGATGGAAAAACTGAATTCTGAATAATGATAAGATAAAAACATATCCTCCTTCTGTCTCAATCTGTCGGCAGAGGGATTCTATATCTACCATGAGTGTGACAATGTGTCAAATGGACAGAAAGCTCGTCTGCTGAGTCCTGCCCTTTCATCATCGGCCTCTCAGATCTGTGTCCAGTTCCAATACTACATGTATGGCTCTGACAGTCAGAATGTGTTGAGGGTTCTGGCCAGCAGGCCTGACAGTAACGAGGAGGTCTGGAAGAAAACTGGTTTCCAGAGTCCATCCTGGCTAAAGGGCTTCATCACCGTGTCCAAACCCAGCAGTCAGAGCATCACTGTGAGTTGTTAGCAGGTCACTGCAAATGTTGCTTTTGAGCAGCAATATGGCAACTAGCATTCATCTGGCAATTTGGTCATCAGAGGAAAACGTGATTAAAATTTTTAGTATTTGTTCAGATTTGTTCAGTTAAATCTTGAAATCTTGAAATTCTGATATGCAATGAAGTACAAGACAGGAGCATTGCATTAAAAAAGTTAGAAGGTAAATCTGAAATAACTCATTCTGACATCAAGTGTTTAAAAAATAGTTGTCTTGTCTGGTATTGCACTGACATAAAATAGTCTGTGTCACTTTGACAGAAACTGTATTGGTAAAGATCTGGATTGGAGATTGAATTGGAGAAATGAATGAAGGGAAAAAATCACACATTTTCTCAGAAATGTATTGTAGTGCACATTCTCATGCATAATTGGCTATTCATTTTGTCAAAATTCAAATGCTGAGATAAATGTATAAAAGTTGTTTTGTTTTTTTAAATTCCACATCCTCTAGTATAAATTACACATTGGATTACACAATTAATATTTACCTAGAGTGGGTACATTGCATTAGATATGACAACAATGTTTACAGTAGCATTTACAGTATATGAGGGTTCAATTTTTGATCTAAACAAAAGTATCTAAAGTTGATCTAAAACAAAAAGTAAGGAAATTTGTGTTTGGTAGATTATTTCTTTGTTGTGACAATGCTTCTTGGCAATAAATCTTATACTGTTGGAAAGCCTGTTTATTTCCCTTTTAAATGGTGCCACATTTGTAAGGAACATGCATTTGTGGGATGAGCAGCAGAGCTGAGTATGTAGGTTGTGCCCATGAAAAATTTGCCAAATCTTCTCTGCCAATGCCAAACAGCTTATTCTGCCATTGACTCATTTGGTGTTTGGTGGATTGGATGATTGAAGTTTGAAGAAACAAGACATATTGGAAATTTAACAATGTATTCATTTAAGAAACAGGAGCCTCAGTAGCATGTGGAAGAACCATACACAGCCACAACAGCCTGGCACCTCCTCCTCATGCTGGTCACCAGCCTGGTCACACACTGCTGTGGGCTGGCATCCCATTCTTCAACCAGCATTTGTCGCAAGTCAGCTAACGTGGTTGTGTTGGTCACTCTGGCACGAACAGCACGCCGAAGCTGATCCCACAAGTGTTCAATGGGGTTGAGGCCAGGACTGCTGGCAGGCCATTCCATCCTCTCCACTCCCAAATTCTGGATGTAGTCTCTGATGGAGGTGAGAATCTCATTTCGATATCTCTCTGCATTGAGTTTGCTTCCAATGATGACAAGCCTCGTTTTTCCAGTGAGGGAAGTGCCTCCACCAAAAGATGTTACTGTATCAGTGCAGCAATCAGCATCGCGTTCTCCGCATCTTCTCCACACTTCGACCCTATGATCTAACTGCCGTAGGCAGAATCTGGACTCATTGCTGAACATAATGTTCCTCCACATGTTCAGGTTCCAGTGCACGTGTTGCTGACACCAGCGCAAACGGGCCTGATGGTGAAGGGCAGTCATGGCAGGCCTCCTGGCAGCCCTATGAGACCGGAGATTGGCTATGTGCAGCCTGTTCCGGATTGTCTGGGCAGAGAGCCATTGGCCATATCGTCCTGCAAACCTTTACTGCAAATCTATAGAAGACAGCCTACGGTACCTAAGTGCAGGGTGAGGAAACAGTCTTCTTGGGTGTTGTCTTCTTCGGACGCCCACTTCGCAGCCGGTCTCTGACATCCCCCGTTATATGGAACTTGGCCTTCACTTTAGAGATGGTACTAGGGCTCACTCCAAATAATGTCGCAACTTGGTTTTGCAGAACACCAGCTTGAAGTTGCCCTATTGCACAGGCCCTATCCAGATCAGTCAAACGTGGCATGCCGATTCTTGGAGCAGACACCTACTGACCACTGTAGCAGGGCCCATGCTCACAGGTGCTGCCAATCAACCTGGGGGTACCAGAAGCTCAAAACAAGTGTCAATATCAACAGCAAAATAAACTGTTTGGCAATGGCAGAGAAGATTTGGCAAATTTTTCATGGGCGCAACCCACATACTCAGCTCTGCTGCTCATCCCGCAAATGCATGTTCCTTACAAATGTGGCACCATTTAAAAGGGAAATAAACAGGCTTTCCAACGGTATAAGGTTTATTGCCAAGAAGCACTGTTACAACAAAAAAATAATCTACCAAACACAACCAAATTTCCTTACTTTTTGTTTTTTAATAGTGATAGACTTCATAATTCACAGTTGCAATGTGTGAAAGATTCTTATATCTTTGACCTGCATTTTTGTAAAACTTCCAAGACATTTTATATAGGCCTTACAGTTTTAAACCGTTTAGACAGGTGCCATAGGTGTACCACCATTGTACTGTATATACTGTATACTCTAGGTCAATATTAATTGTGTAATCCAATGTGTAATTTATACTAGAGGATGTGGAATTTAAAAAAACAAAACAACTTTTATACATTTATCTCAGCATTTGAATTTAAATTCTGACTCTGTATATACTGTCTATAGTACATTGTTTAGGAGGGGTGCAGTTTTGCAGGACACAAAATTTCATATGGTTTGGGCACTGTAACAAAATCAGACCCCTAATGCACTTTCAATTTAAGTGACAGTAGACAATGTATATGATGGATGACCTTTTTTATCTGCATTTTCATTTAGGTTATCTTGTTGTGCCCTCTACTTCTGCAATGGTTTAACCCATTAATGTCCACAGTGGAATTTTATAATTTCCTTTACAGCACTTGAAGTACTAGCTGAGCTAAGCACAAATCCATTTTTTCAAGTTGGTATGAGGTTACAGCGCAAGTTTTTCTTAACATCCTTTTTTAAGTCGTTAGTCACAAGGGGTTTTTTATTTGCGATGAAAACACCTCTAGAACAGTAGGCTAGGAATTTCAGATCTTTATCATTTTTGATACGCACATATTCTGGACTCTTACAACATAGATTCAAAAAGAAAAATGATAATCTGTTGCTTTTTCTTTGTCCAGTATTGACATTGTGCAGACTTTAGAGACATTTTATATAGTATTCCTGTGGGATTTTCAACTTGAATAAAACGTTTTAATTCTCAATTTTTCGCCCCAACTCATTCTCTGACACTTTGTCTCTCCCTCCCTCTCTCTCTCTCTCTCTCTCTCTCTCTCTCACACACACACACACACACCAGTAATTCTGTTTATTGTAATATATATAAACATCTTGAAATCTGTATAAAAGGTGGCTTATATTCAACTGCATTTCAAAATATCTGACTTTAAAATTCAAAAGCAATGCATTTAAAATGTAATGTATAAAATATTTCACAATTCAGAAATAGTATTTCATGCGAACACAAAGTTGAGTTAAATGAGCTGCAGCTTACTTACTGTAACTTGAGTTAACTGCCATGAGAATTCATATACAGTCTAATTAGACAGCAACTAAAATCAATCTATAACTCTTATCCAGAGTTTACAGTATTGTTTTTCCCTATTATCGATTAGTGTGATGATGTTTTCTCTCTGTGTTTATAGATTGTATTTGAGGCTCAAAGAGGCCTCACTGCTTCCTGTGACTCAGCTATGGACAACATTGTCATCACTGAAGGAGCATGTCCTTGTGAGTTAGCTGAGCACACAGACAAACACACACACACACACGTTGCTGTATCACTGATTGTCTAAATGTTTTCTCTACAGCTTGTGTTTCTGGCTGTGATTTCGACACCCTTGATGATCTGTGTGGATGGACAACTGAAACTGAAAATCCCGATGTCTTTGGTTTTAGTCAGTGGCTTGGGCCGACAGACACTGAAGGTACCGGACCCGGTGATGACTTCTCCAGGCCTGGATGTAAGTGATTCTTCTTTTCAAAAGTCTGTATGGAATTGCAGTTGACTGCTCTGCCCGAGCAATGCAATCATGTATACAAAAGAACATTAAAGTGACATGAGTTCAGTAAATATGATCATACTCAATACCCCTTCCTGCTTTTTGCATGAATTTGATTGATTTTTTCAGGTGATGTTCACCCCTAACAACCAATCTACCACCTGCACACATTAAAGTTAACATTATTTTCCTCCTGACCCTCTTCTGTTTGTTCATTAATTGCTGTCATAGAAGCCTCAAGCACTTCATCTTCAACAAACAACTTAAACTTAAAAGATTTTAAACTTTTTCCATCCACTTGCATCTTTCCATTGACATACAATTCAGCTTCAGCCAAAATAAGTGTGGAAACAGCAGCAATTACAGGGAGTACAGAAATGTAAAGTAGGGAATAACAAGATATAACAAGCAAAATACAATAAGCAAAATAAAACAAAATAATTACAGATCATATAAAAATATAAAAAAAACTGTACCAGATAAAATAAAATACAATTTTATTTTAACTTTAATAAAGTGCCAATGTGTCTGAGTAAGAGAAAAGTCCTGGGTCTAGTGGTGTCCATTGATCCAGTGGTTATAGAATCAGCTGTGTATCTAACATCCAGCTTGTGCTGTGACCCAGTGAGCACTTCTGAGAACACTGCAGCAAACCACTAATCCAAAGCTGTGACACCAAGTGGCTCACTGTAATGTTCAGGGGAAACATCTCTGTCTGCAGGGAAGAGGACAAGTCAGTGCAACAGAAAAACAGTGGAGCTTGTGTTAACCTCATGCTTCAACAGTCTAACCCTGTATTAAATCAGGCCTATTATATTTTAAGGCTAAAATGTATTGGGTAATGTCTGTTTCTGATACAGATACACTGTTGTGGAGCAAGCACCCAAGACCTTCACTCATCTTTATACTTGTGTATACAGTGAAGTGACCAATAAACGTGATTTGATTTGATACATGACCATAGCCCCTTCACACATACAGTTCATGTATGAAGTTTTCTAGACATTACCTGGAGGATCTGTATGTGTGAACGCAATTGGATTGCGAATCAGTTGGACCAGACATTAAATGGACTTTATCCTGCCAGTGTAATGTCTGATTGAGCCCATGTGTGAGACAGCAGTGAATTCTCCATGTGAATTCACAGCGGGCGAGTGGGCATATTGATGTTTCTATCGGCTGGCGCTGGATAAATGCAGCAGGCCAGCTAAGCTGCATTGTTTTGACTTCGCTAGCACTAATGGAAGAGAGGACTTCCTGTGATTTCTCGTAAAATAAAAGCCGTTTTATTCCTGGTGAAAATCTTAAAAACGCTGAATTACAACCACAGCATACTTTTTGTGTCATGTCCTGCCTCCTGCCTACTCTAGGCGCCACCCCTAGCCTAAACCAAACAGAGTATTTCCAGTGGGCAAGAACGCATCTGACACAGACAATCTCCTGTTGTGTGCTACATGTGTGAAAGGGCAACTCCGGACAATGTCCAGAAAAAATTTATCCGCTGACACTGCTCACTCTACTTGATCAGTTTTCTCCGCTTTCATTGCAGTGTGCTCTTTAGCAGTCAACTCCCCCTGCTGTCCATAATGGTGCCCCAGCTGTTTTGAATCCTCCCTCCAGCCTTTGGGCCATGCCTCCTCATTTACATACAGCTTGAAAAGCCAAATGGAAAATGCAAAATGGCAAATGCCTTATAGAAAATGGAAAATATTAAATTTAAAATGGTAAATGGCAAATTCAAAATTTCAAATGGAAAAAATTAAATTTAAAATGCCAAATGGTAAAGTGCAAATGCAAATGCAAAAAAAAAAAATTAAAAGCTTTTCCATTTCCCATTTTTAGTTTGATATTTGATGTTTCCCTTTTCTTATTTCGATTGCCATTTTCAATCTCATCTTTACAATTTAAGCTTTCAGTTTAAGCATTTCCATTTAAGCTTTTGCAATTTAAATTTCACTTTTTTCATTGTCACTTTACATTTTCAAATTATCATTTTACATTTTAAATTTGCTTTTTCAATTTGCTTTTTCTTTTTAAGTTTAATTATGGCCTGATTATTTCTAGTAGTGTAGTAAAATCATAATCTTTTTCATTTTCTCTCTTTTAATTTTGTATTTGGACTTTTAATCTTAATTATAACCAAAAATATCTTTCATAAATGACAGGCCATATGACCTCCTCAAATATGTGGACATGTGTTTCCAACTTTGACAAATGTATAGTAGGATATACATATATTATTGTGGTATAGAGAATCAATCAGCAACATGATAATGTCTTTATTTTATTGTATTTGCTTTCTTACCTAAATGTTAGTAATTTATTTTTACTACTCCATATGTAGTCGGCGCCTACATGTTGATGGATTCTTTCGAGGCTGTCCCTGGAGTCCAGGCTCAGATCAGAAGTCCTGTAATAACCCCCTCCTCGGGATGTCTGGACCTCACCTTCCACTACTACCTGTATGGCACTAGCACCACCATGCAGCTCAGCGTCCACACCATCACCACAGGTAAAGACTGAATTTATCTTAATGTCTATACAGACAGGAACACGGACAGCATGAAAATGTTTGTTTATCTTGAATTTGTTTTTCTACTTACCAGGTGGAAACCTTGGACCTGCTCTCTTCAGTGTCAGGGGGAACCAGGGCCAAGGCTGGAAGCCTGCAGAGGTCCGCTACCTGGGAAGTGCTGCCATTCAGGTAAGTACTAGAAATCTGTGTGTCTCTGCATGTGTTTATGTGTGCATGTGAGTGCATAGGTTTACATTAATTTTCATATCACATTTATATGTATTTCAGTTTGTGATTGTGGGTACCTATGGAGAGACTCCTCAGACAGATATTGCTATTGATGCTGTGTGTGTCATGGCCTGCAAAGGTGAGAAACTGACCAGAGCAAATTCATTTTACTCTCGGCACCATTAGAAGTATTTGCTGTGTCAATGACAGATGTTTTCATGATTTACAGGTGAACCAACAACTCCTCTACCACCGGTAACAACTTCAAAACCAACCACGCCTAAACCAACAACTCCTGGACTGACTACATCTAAACCATCAACTCCTGGACCGACTACACCCAAACCAACAGCTCCAGGACCAACTACACCTAAACCAACAACTCCAGGGCCAACTACACCTAAACCAACAACTCCTGGTCCATCTACACCTAAACCAACAACTCCTGGTACATCTACACCTAAACCAACAACTCCAGGACCAACTACACCTAAACCAACAACTCCTGGTCCATCTACACCTAAACCAACAACTCCAGGACCAACTACACCTAAACCAACAACTCCTGGACCAACTACCCCTAAACCAACAACTCCCAGTCCATCTACACCTAAACCAACAATTCCCGGTCTATCTACACCCAAACCGTTAACTCCTGGACCAACTACACCTAAACCAACAACTCCCGGACCAACTACACCAAAACCAACAACTCCTGGTCCATCTACACCTAAACCAACAACTCCTGGTCCATCTACACCTAAACCAACAACTCCAGGACCAACTACACCTAAACCAACAACTCCCGGACCAACTACCCCTAAACCAACAACTCCCAGTCCATCTACACCTAAACCAACAATTCCCGGTCTATCTACACCCAAACCGTTAACTCCTGGACCAACTACACCTAAACCAACAACTCCCGGACCAACTACACCAAAACCAACAACTCCTCGACCAACAACACTTAAACCAACAACTCCTCCTCCAGCAACACCTAAACCAACAACTCCCGGTCCATCTACACCTAAACCAACAACTCCCAGTCCATCTACACCTAAACCAACAACTCCAGGACCAACTACACCCAAACCGTCAAATCCTGGACCAACTACACCAAAACCAACAACTCCACGACCAACAACACTTAAACCAACAACTCCTCCTCCAGGAACACCTAAACCAACACCTCCTCAACCAAGTACACCTAAACCAACAACTCCTCAACCAACAACAACCAAGCCACCAAGTATGACATGTCCTTATCAAATGTTCTTTCTTTCTTTCTTTATCAAATTTATATTCCCTCATTTTTCTTCAACCAATTCCTTTGTCTTTCTGCTGTACAGAACCATGCCCTCCTGATGCAGAATATATAGACTGTGGTCCAGCTTGTATCCCTACCTGTATGGAACCCTCCACCAACTGTACTGGCTCCTGCATCAGTGGTTGCTTCTGCAAACCAGGGTTTGTCTTCAAGGGACGCCACTGTGTGCCGCTGGAGAAATGTGGTTGCCTGGATGATCATAATAACTATTATGAGGTCGGATGCCATTGTTAATATTCCAATGTACATATTTCCAATGTACAATTTGTTTTTAGATATAATGACAAGACAGTAAATGACAAGTAGGTTGTACTACAGACCCTTTCCAAAAAATTAGAATATCATGGAAAAGTTAACTTATTTCCATAATTCCATTAAAAAGGTTCAACTTTCATAAATTATAGATTCAGGGCCCACAATTCATATGATTTCAAGTATTTATTTGTTTATTTTTACCTAATTTGGGCTTCCAGCTCATAAAACCCACAAAAACAGGAATTCAAAAAATTATAATACTGTGAAGAAATCAGTCCAAATTTTGCAGTGTCACACACTAATCATCTACTAAACTTAAAGCACCTGCACAGGTTTCCCCAGGTGTCATTAAATTGCTTCAGTTTGACTGGGAAAACTAGCCAGAAGACCATCATTAATAGGATGGGTAAGCCACAAAAGTTCATAGCTAAGGAGGCTGGCTGTTCACCGAGTGCTGTGTCCAAGCATATCAATGGAAAGTCTAGTGGAAGGGCAAAACTGTGGCAGGAGAAGATGTACCAGCATAAGAGATGACTGTCAAACAGAGAAGATTCAAGAATCTGGCAGAGATCCAGAAAGAGTGGAATGAGGCGGGAGTCACAGCTTCAAAAACCACCACATTCAGACGCATCCGGGAGATGGGCTACAACTGTTGGGTTCCTCGGGTCAAGCCACTTCTGAGCCTGAGCCAACGTAGGAAGTGTCTCAACTGGGCCAAGGAGAAGAAGGACTGGACTGTTGGCCAGTGGTCCAAGGTCCTTTTTTCCGATGAAAGTAAAGTGTGCCTTTCATTCGGGAATCAAGGTCCAAGGGTTTGGAGGAAGACGGGTGAGGAACAGAACCCAAGCTGCTTGAGGTCAAGTGTGAAATATCCACAGTCAGTCATGATTTGGGGTGCAATGTCCAGTGCAGGTGTTGGTAAACTCTGCTTTCTACCAGAATGTTTTAGAGGACTTCATGATTCTTTCTGCTGAGGATCTGTATGGAGATGCAGATTTCATCTTCCAGCAGGACCTGGCCCCTGCCCATACTGCCAGAAGCACCAAAACCTGGTTTAATGCCCATGCCATCACAGTGCTTGACTGGCCAGCCGACTCACCAGACCTAAACCCCATTGAGAATCTATGGGGTATTATCAAGAGGAAAATGAGGGACACCAGACCCAAAAACAAAGAAGAGCTGACAGCAAGCATCAAGGAAATCTGGGCTTCCATAACTCCCACGCAATGCCACAGGCTGATTGCCTCAATGCCACAGTGCATCAAGGCAGTGATTAAGGCAAAGGGATTCCCAACCAAGTATTGAACATTGACATATCGTTTAGAAAGTACCATATTTTGATTGATTTGATGTGATCCTAATTTCTTTCTTTTTTTTCTGCAAAAACTGAGAAGTAAATGGTGATTTCTTCACAGTATTCTAATTTTTTGAATTCCTGTTTTCATGGGTTTTTTGAGCTGGAAGCCCAAAATATGTAAAAATAAACAAATAAATACTTGAAATCATTTAAATTGTGGGCCCTGAATCTATAATCTATGAAAGTTTAACATTTTTAATGGAATTATGGAAATTAATAAACTTTTCCATGATATTCAAATTTTTTGGAAAGGGTCTGTATGTAGTTCTGATGACATACAGTACACTCTGCTAGTACTGATGTTTGTTCAAATTTGTTTCAGCCTGGTGAGATCATATTTGGAGATGGCTGCTCAAAGCTGTGTCGCTGTGCAGGGAACTACACTTTGGAATGTGTTGATAACTCCTGTGACCCCACTGAAGAGTGCCGCGAGGTTAATAGTGTTGCAGGCTGCTATCCTAAAGGTAATAATGTCTCATAACTTGTCAATGAATTGATACAGGAACTTGTTGTCCATCCATATCTGAAGGAAAACATGTTTAGAACAGTTCTAAACAGCCACAATCAAAGAAAGTCTGTTTTCAGGGACTGGTGAGAGAATTATCATTCAAATGGGGTAAGGAGCTATAATTTTAGCCAATGCCTTTTTATGTACTACTATAGCTAATGTTAGACTGACTGAGTCAGTTTGCTGACTTTATGATTCTTCTCTACTTGTTAGACTACATTTTAGCATTTACAAGTTTCCTGTAACTGTCACCAGTGACCATAGTTATAGTTATAAGTCTTAGTTATAAGTCTTTAGGATTTGTTGTCACCATCAGCTTTATTCTACAAAGATTGGGGTTTAGTTAGAGCTTTCTTAGTCTTAAAACCTGTTTGTCACGAAATAACTGCTAACATACAGTTTTCTTATTTGTTATTACCTTAGGTACATCTACATGCATAGCGTCTGGTGATCCCCATTACACCACCTTTGACAAATTTAAGTACAACTTCATGGGCAACTGCAGCTATTTGATGTCTGAGCCCTGCAATGAAACGACTCTGCCACACTTTGAGGTCCATGTTGACAATGAAAATCGCTATAACAGACCTGTCATCTCCTATTTGAAGGCTGTACATGTATATGTACACATGGTGAAGATCTCCATCCTCAAAGGTGGCACTGTGCAAGTAAGAAATGGGGGGAGGAAACACACTATTGTCATATCTACAAGTCACTTGCATTCTCTGGTGAAAATACACCTTTTCTGGTCACTAATGCCATTGTAAGTGTAAGATTTTATACAAAGAGTTTTTAATAATTGACCATTTTATATTTTCTCAGTAATCACTAATTGACTCACACACTTATTCACACCTGCTCTCTCAATACAGGTGAATAGGACCAAAGTAAATCTGCCAGTGACTCCAGTCCCTGGTGTGTCTGTGTTCAAGTCAGGAAAGCACTACACTGTGTCCATGATCTTTGGTGTGACTGTTCGCTATGATGGAAACCACTTCATGGACATCAAAGTGATCAAAGAGTGAGTGCAGACTGAACATATGCTGTCACTGGAGGCAATTACATGCATTCTTACTGCAGCCCAAGCCAGAATACTATCTGTAATGGAAGTTTTGAAATTATGCTGACAATGAACTCTGGTAAACATACTAGTACTTGGTTGGAGTGTAAACAATCCGCAAACTCTTGTAATCGCGTAATGTTTCTTGTAATCTGCAGCTATCAGAATAAGCTGTGTGGACTGTGTGGAGATTACAATGGAGATGCCAAAGACGACTTCCGTAAACCAGATGGGTTGTTGACCACCAGTGCCAATGACTTTGGACACAGCTGGAACACCGATCCAGAGTGAGTATTGCAGAGGCGTGTGCATGGATACAAGACATAGATAGTTTTACAGACAACCCTCATACAGAGAAGGACTTAATCTGACTATCCCATATATATCTATCTCTCTGTATATATCAAACTTGATGTTAAAGTAAAGGGCCAATTCACCCAAATCATAATAAAACATTTTTTCCCCAGTTTTTAAATAAAAAATGCTGGAATGAAATAGAAAGAGAATATTTTTTTAAATACAGAATGCTGGGTCACCATACCAAACAAATGGGTATAGATCAATATAATTACAAGGAACAAAACTAACTTACACACACAGAGCTTTTCTAACTAACTGTCTGGGTTGACAGGTGTAAGAAGAAACCCAACACTACCATCCCCGGATGTGATGAAGAGGCCCAAGAACTTTATGAGAGCTCTGGATATTGCGGTATCCTGCAGGACAAAAAGGGTCCCTTCGCTGTGTGTCACCCCAAAGTCAACCCCAACGTAAGTCACAACACACACATTCACGCACAGTACACAGAAATATAAAGCAGTTGTGAGAATTTTATCAATACAATGTCATTAAAATGCCATTTTCAGATGCTCAGAATGATGTGGAATCTTTGGACTAGTAGAGAATCATAATTGAGTATTAGCAAAGTGAGTTTGTGTGGTATCGCCTTATCTGCAAACCTTTGAAAATTTGTAGATTTTGGATTTATTGCCTATTTTTTACAACCTTACTTTGTGGACGGGAGAAGGGGAACAACAGATTATGGAGAGTCCTTTGAGAGCACTTTGCTTGTGTCAGTAGCTCAGCCTAATCTCTGGGGAACACCCCCAACTCTGGGAGTGATGTCCAAATAAGAAAATGTGCGTCATGTAGCAGGTGGATGTGACTCCCCTTCTTGACACCTGTTGATAGACTTAACAGCAGAAGTAAGTGCTGGTACTGTAAATTCTACGGATTAGAATAAATGGGCTTTGACTCAGTCTTCTGCACCAGATATAAAAGAGTCTGAAGCAGCAAAGAATCAAAACAAGCGGGAGACAGAATTCACTGTCACAGTGGAAAAAGGATTTAAACACAAAAATTATGTTATGAATTTCTGTTTTAAGATGAACAGACAGAATTAAGCATTGTAACTCAACAAACTATATGTGTGTTTTCAGAATTACCTCAAGGACTGTGTCTTTGACCTGTGTGAGTTGGATGGAGCCAAGCCCATTCTTTGTGAAGCTATCGAAGCCTACGTCAATGAATGCCAGGACCGTGAGGTCAACATCGGACCCTGGAGGAATGAAACCTTCTGCCGTGAGTGTTGGGTGAACAAATGGATGTAGAAATGTAGAAATGATGTAGAAATGTAGAATGGATGGAGGTATGTAGGGAGGGTGAGATGAAAGCAGTTAGAAAGTTGCATTCCAAGGGTCAGGATGGGTTCTTATTTGATATGGGCCTGTATTTATCAAGCGTCTCAGAGTAGTAAATCACTACAAACTAGCTAAACATTCAAATTCAAAGAGTGATGCAAGAGTGACCAAAAATTGGTCCTATAGGACTATGAGAAGAAACATTTTACTACTTTCTACAACTACTTACTACTTTCTTAATGTAGAAAATGAGTCCCAGACAATATTTAGGAGGGCACCAGAGGAGTCCTAAATTGCTAAGAGTTAAGTCTGAGATGCTTAATTAATGTGGGCTCCAGTCTCAGCATATACCTCTAAGCACAACCTTTCACTTACTTCAGCTTCCCATCCTCCCCCCAGCCCTGAGTTGCATCCCCAACAGCCACTATGAGCCCTGTGCAGACCCTTGTCAGGAAACATGTTCTGGGAAACCTCCCTCCTGTAGTGGGCCCTGCTCCGAGGCCTGTGTGTGTGATCCTGGCTACGTCCTGAGTGCTGGCAAGTGTGTGAGAAAGAGTTCATGTGGCTGCAAACACACCAATGGCCAGTATTATAAGGTACAAGTAGGGTGTGTGTGTGTGTGTGTGCGAGAGAGTTTTATACATTTCTCAGGACATCTTTCTGTTCACATGCTGTCCTCTTTAAATGTATATTTGAAATGTGAAAAACACTAACAAAGCCAACTGTGCCCATTATGCTACTCTACTGAATTGTCTGTTGTGTTGAACTGACCCCATTTGCTCCACTGACCCTAGTTATCAATACAATTTATAAATCTTTGATTGAGGCTTCCTTCTGCTAACACTATGCATAATGTGTATGTGTGTCTCAGCCTGGAGAGGAGTTTTATGTGGAGGACTGTAAGCTGAAGTGTAGGTGTGATGCTCCCTTCGTCACCTGTGTGGCCTCTGAATGCCCCCCAATGCATGAGTGTAAACTCCAGGATGGAGAGCTAGGCTGCTATCCCACCGGTAAGTTTACACCCACCGCACTATACGTAGCGAGTGAGTGACAGATAGACAGAAAATCATTTATTCATTCATGAATTTAAAATTAGCCACAAACAAATTGTCTTTTAGTAAGAAAGTAAGGACACACCAAATAACTCTTCCTTTTTGATTATTCTAAAACATGGATGATTCCATTTAAACTTTCTAACAACCTTAATCCCAACAAAGGAAATGTGTTCTGTCATAGAGGGCCTCTGCTACTGCTCTTGGTCTTAGTTAAAAACTGAAATGTGTTCCAAAGGTTTACTATCTCTATTCTAAGATAAACAAATATCTACAACAGTGATTTCTATTGGTATTTTGTCTGGGCTAGCAGTGGCCACTCAGTTGACCTCAGTCTGTGAAACTGCTGACTTTTAAGTTCTTGGCCTTATAGGAAATTGTGTTCATTAAAGGCCTCTTCTTCTTATTTGTTAAAATGGTCAGCACAGTGGTTAATAGTAATATCCATGTAGCTTAGAATATGGAGAGATATGAGTCAAAAGCAGATGAGAACCGAACAGTTCAGTCATTGTTTTAGGAAAGCAGTCAGCTGCTCATAGCTACCTCAGCTGTGCTGTAATTTAATGTTCTAGGGTCGTTCAGGCTGCTTGTCCCTCTCTCTCAGGCTCTCAGGACTGTGTGGTCTCTGGAGATCCTCACTACAACACGTTTGACAAGAAATTCTACAGCTTCATGGGAACATGTACCTATACACTGGCCAGAACCTGCAAGAACAACACAGGTAGGAACAGGTTTAGACATTTATAGGTGTACATTACAGATTTTTTACACTTTTTCACTACTCCTACAAATTCATCCAGTGTTCATAAAATTGTGTACCAGAAACATTTAGATGAGCCCAAGAAAGGTTTTGTTTTGTTTTTGTCACCTATAATTGTTGCAAAATTCTTTTGAATGTGTGTGTGCCTATTTGACATGAACTGCCATAACACATCATGCAAATGCATCCGCATTTAGATGACATACTGTATGCACATATCTACTCCAAGTGATCCTATAAAATTTGATGGCCATACAGCAGGAGGTGGCACTACAACTGCTTGATAAATTAAAATAACCATAACTTCATTAGTTACTGCAAAAAGCAGACAATGAACTGTTTTATGAGTGTAAATGCACTGACTGTGACAGCTATAGGTAGGAGGGACAACTGAATACTGACTACTGAATATAGCTTTTACATTAATTAGACTATTTCACGTGATCCATCACAGAAGTCTGGTTTAATCCATACCTGCTACAGCGGGACAACTTGGTAGAGCCCGAGTCATACACCATATCAGCCAATATTTATTCTTAATATTAACACACAATATCTGTGGTTATGTATGGTGTTGTGTTCCTTGTGCAGGTCCTTGGTTCTCAGTGGAAGGGAAGAATGAGGAGAGAGGAGTGTCAGGTGTGTCCTACCTGAGAAAGCTCTACATCACTGTGAATGGAATAACTGTGACCCTGATGAAGGCCAGGAAGACACTGGTCAGTATGACAACATATTACACCAGCACAGAATTTATACTGTGTCTATAAATGTAGATAACCTTTACAACCTGTCATTATCACAAGAGGATGACTGAGCAAAACGTGTGCAAATACATGTATACACAAACACACACACACACCAGCTGTATCACTCTCTATACCAGTATTAATCCTCTGGTTTAGTGAAATTACAACTCAAAGCCTGTCCCTTCTTCTCTTCACCTTTTCATTTGATATTTGCATTATCTTGCTATATCTCATTTTAATGCCATAATCCCAGAAATCTGTCCACACTCTCCCTGCTCATCCTCTTCTGTACTCATCTGTTTGATTCATCCACAGATCAAACTGGTTTTCTCACTCTCTATGTCATCTTATCCTACAAAAATAGAGCCAGAGAAAAAAATCTCTCTGTGCGTTGTTCAATTTAAAAAGCTGAATGGAAAACAGAAATATGCAACAAACATAAACTGTACCTGAAGCTTCTATTTAACATCTTCTTTATATTGTCTTTTCTTTCTTCGAACCTGCAGGTTAATGGACTGCGGGTGGCCCTCCCTCACTCCCCCTCTCCTCTCATCACTATCAGTCTTGCTGGTCAATACATCACCCTACAGACAGCCTTCGGCCTCCAGGTGCGCTGGGATGGAAACCATTATGCCCAGATCTCAGTTTCCAGGTTGGTATGGGTAGAGGTTCATTCAAACTTAACAATCAGATGGTGACACTCTGTCAGAGGTTGACCCGCCTCTGCAGGTATTTTTCCAATGTTTATCAAATATGTCAACACTCTGAATTGTTTGGATATTTTAGGATCTTTTACTTATATACATGTGACAGTGTATTTCTTTAATTCTTTTTTATTTGGAAAATTGTGACACATATATTACACATATTACATAATACATAAAATACAGATGCATTTTTCCAATATTTTCCAAGAAACCAAAGAGAACTAATGGAACTTCTTTAGTTTGATTAAAATCTATCCAACATGGTGTCACAAAGTAGCATGTGTCAAATTTGATATCCCCCATAGTTTGGAGGTTGGGGAAAAAAGCTTCAAAGGCCACATCCACACTAATACATTTTCGTTTTAAAACGCATACCTTTTGCTACATTTACAGCTAGTGTCCATACTATCCTGGCATTTTCAAACTACTAAAACGGAGACTTTTGAAAATGCTGCTGACCCCATTTTAGTTTGAAAACTCTGGGACTGCTCACATAGCTCTGAGACAGTTGTGCCAATTGCAGTTAAATATAATAATGACAGCTCAACAAATGGAAAGCTTTCTTCAGGAAACGTCCTTGACAAATAAACTAATTAAAAATTTTTTTTTTTAAATCACCAACATTCATTACCTGCATGCCCAGTGTACGTGAATAGCCATGTGATACGCGTTTTCAGGTGTGTTAGTATTGACAGAGTTTATTTCTGAAACGGTGCTAAAACACTTGTGTGGACAAACAATGTTTTAAAATGAAAACGTATTAGTGTGGACATAGCCTAACCTTGTGTCTAGACAGCAAATGTAGTGTGAGCTGCACATCAGCAGAGCAGCAGTGAGGGCTCTGTCTGTGTGTCTACACTGGAGGCATTCAGGTGCAGTGTTCTGCGTAGGTCACTCGTGTGCTGGAAGCCCAATACGCATGACTGTAGTGACGTGTAAAACGAAGGAAAATAGACTTGGAGTAAATGAACACTTCAGTTCATGGTTACGCCTGTGAAGCGCGGCTGAGACACAAGCCTGCACAGAGCCGGTGCAGACAGCTTCATAGATTAAAATGGGAGCGTATCTGTTGCATGTGAGGTGCGCGTGAAAAATGCGTCTGACATGCTTGCTGTCTAGACACGGGGTAAAGCAGACCATTCCAAGACGTGTTAGATCCCATTGCTTTTCTTGGCACGACAGGCCCTGCATAGCATTCAAGTGCTAGGATAGGCCAGGCATCCATGCTCGCACCGCTAGCCTGCTATTTCCTAACTATATGTTCAGTGGGTGTCTGATGTTTAAAAATGTGAAACAGTAATTCTGAAGGACTATGAGTTAATAGTTTTTAGTCACGCACAGAGGCCGTATTATGTGTAGCTTGGAAAATAGCGACATGGGGCACTGAATGAGTTTTGATGAGTTTACTGTTTATCAGAACACAAATGAGACAAGAATTAACACAACACACCCACTCTCTCTCACTCACTCTCTTCTTTACCGTCTCCTCCTGCTGGAGATAAATTAACAGAAAGCAGCTGCTGGATAGTTTAGAGGTGCAGTGGCCGTCTGTAGCCACAGCGCACCGCAGGGCAGATAGACATGTTGCTGAGGTCTACCGTTTGAAATAATTTATTTCAAAGCATTACTCAACACCAGACAGCCACTGAACCTACAGTTAAGAAATAGCAGGGTAGCAGCGGTGTGACCTTGGACATCTGGCCAATCATAGCACTTGAATGTTACACAGGGCGTGTATATAAGCGTGGATATATAATACTTGACTAAAACTAAATTTATAATTGGCATGTCTTTGGAATTTCACCAAATGTATGAAACTATTATGATTCTAATGACATACATGCTTAATTTTTACATTTATGTATAGCTGAAATGATGAACACTAAAAGTGTATTTAGACAGGACACAAAGTTAATTTTGACCTTGAATTTGACTGCTGTGTTTATTTGCCCCAAACAGCCAATGTAGTGATTGTCTGTTATTTTCCTCCCGACCCCTCTCATTTTCTTCTGATTTCCATACATTTTTGATCAATCAAGTGATTTTTTTTCACTCAAGTTGAAATATTTTCACCTTCCATTGACACATCACGCCTCTTTAAAATGACTTTTATATGCAGTCACACATGAAAAACACCTTCAAAGACAGAATGGTATGGGTAAGCAAATCTTTTAAATCCTAAACACTGATGAATTTCTTTAAATCCAGCAAAGACATTACAGTCTGGAAAAAATCTGTAACTGCTCAAGGTCATTTTTACTCTCTTTTAAACAGAATTTAACACCTGATCACTACCTCTGATGTAGGTTGACTCAACTACAGAGGTATATTTCATGAAAAAAAGAAATCAGCTTGTAATCTGTGCAAGCTGTAGTTCAAAGGTCATTGCTACTTTTAATAAATCCTCTCTACATTCTACATTTGGTCATATATCTCTTATTGATGATGCCCTGGCTGATAGTATGTGATGAAGAGATTTCTACATTCGCTCTCTTTGTTTATAGAATTCCATTAAAGGGCCAAACAGTATTTGGCCTTTTAAGTCTTCTTAAGACATTCCTCCTCGTTTCCTAATCCTGTATCCTTTCTGTTATTGTCCCTCCAGCTCCTATTATGAACAGATGTGTGGTCTGTGTGGTGACTACAATGGGAACGCAGACAATGATTTCACCAAACCAGATGGCACTCTGGGAGGAAATGTTAATGACTTCTGCAACAGCTGGCAGACAGAAGAGGATGAGGATGACTTGTGAGTTTATGCACATTCATCCCTGTGCTGTAATCAGAAGTGAGAGATTTCCTGAAAGTATGATAGTTTGGGAATGACAATTAAAATGACAATTAAAAATATAAACCTATAATATAAACCTATAATATGCAAGGTATGGATTTGTACTTGGATGTCTCAATTCTGAGCACACAATTAGACATTTTCAGCACAAATTGTATTTCTTGCAAGAACATAAAGTTTGTCTGTGCTCAAAATGTCCCATTGCATGCTCAGAACTGAGACACAAAGACAATGCCATTGAATGTCTTCAATTACCTATTCACTAGCTCTCACATTTCTTCCTTCTATAATTCTTGAGAATAAATTAAATTGTATGTTGACTTGGCATAAAGGAGTGGCATAAACTTGACTCTCTTGGTGTGTTTGATCAGGTGTACCCCAGGCACCAAGCCTGACCTAGACTGTGACCCCAAACTTGAGGCTGAGGTGGTCAAACCAGACAAATGTGGCAAAATCAAAGATCCTGCTGGTCCCTTCAGGTGAGGAAACCACTTTTTGTCTGAATTAGTTGGGCTAAAGTATATGTACTGTTTAAAGGGACCTGCGTTAAAACCATCACCCTGCTGAGATATTGATTCAGAATCTTGTCGTCCTTTGAAAAAAATGACAACAAAAATTATTCTTTTTATGATCAGAATTTGATCTATTCAGTCCAATAACATTTGGAAAATCTAGAAGAGCAGCATGATCAAATTAATTTATACCATTCATGTGTGCGGGAAGCCAACAGGAAGTCAGCCGGCTCGGCCAGTGGAAGTCGCAGACATGCATGGTCCGAACAGGCTCGACTGGGCAAGAACTCTAATGAGCATTCTCCATAGGCCCAAAAACATAGAAGTGTATTGTGTCATATGTTGGTGAAAATATGAGGGCTTGAAACATATTGAACCTAAAGATGGACAGCAAAGAGCTGCATTTTAAGTAGTTTTAGAAACCTTTATATACATATTGATAACTTTTTGTCTGTTGAAAACTCACTATTGGAATCCATGGTAACCAACATGAATTCAGGCTGACCACAGTCTCTGCTCATCTTAATGACCGGCATAGT
Organism: Scomberomorus guttatus; assembly: GCA_038419695.1. Lineage (NCBI taxonomy): Eukaryota > Metazoa > Chordata > Actinopteri > Scombriformes > Scombridae > Scomberomorus > Scomberomorus guttatus. The sequence continues at coordinate 1,326,087 of CM076467.1, read as the reverse complement.
TTCATGTCATTTCCTTAATTTAGCTAAAACTAGAATGCAGTATAAGAGTACAAACCTCCAATTTCAGTTTCTCATGTTGACTTTATCAGACTCAAGGATATTGAAATCGATATTGAACTTCAAAGAGAGACACCTCCCTGTTGTGAGCAGTGTCAGCACTTATTTATCTGGCTAGGTGGGGGTGCATCAGATTACAGACTATTGTGGACAAAGGTAGTTAGAGGGTGTGATTCAGTCTGAATATTTCCAAATGATGACTGTTTTGAAAGAGGTGACCAGTGCTTATTGGAGGAAGCCATCACACACACACGCACACACACACACAGATTATGGTATCCCTGCAAAGATCTAACTATCTAATTTATCTTACTTCAGATTACAGTTATAGTTTGTTCTTGGAATATTATATGAACAGTATTGGACTCTGGACCACACTAAAACACACACACGCACACACAGACACACAGGTGTCTAACTTTTATCAAATTCCACGAACAGACAGATCAACAATGTGTTAGTCTTAATACTTTCTGACTTCTCTACCCTGTCTGTGGCTCTCAGCTCCAAGCCTACTGAAGATGAAAATCTTTATATAGCAAATGTTACTCAAACAGGAGGAAAATGTGCATTTGTTGCTGATACTTTGTGGATTAAAGTGTTTTCTGATTGGTTACTTGCATGGTTCAATACTGAGTCCACATTTTCAAAACTCTTCACATAGTCAACACAGCAGCTACAGTTATGAACCAAACTGTGACACATTTGCATTGTTTTCACACAAAAAACATTCAATGACATTCAATCAAATTTCCTGACTACTTTTCTCACTCAAACACAAACAAGCAACAAAAATGTGGCTCTGCAGCACATTTTACACGTTCACATCCTCACTTCAAAAGTCTTAAGTTTATGTTCAAACACTAACATTTATTCATACAGACAGCAATCTGCCAACTCATGACCACACTGAAATACATATATATATATTCAACCAAAAAACAAGACGAGGTATCAAAAATAAAGCCCACTGAAAGCTTTCCTGCTGCATTTCTATGACTCGTTCCTGTAGAATACACTGTATCTTACTACATCTTACTGTATTTACACAATATACACATTTCTGACACTATCAACCATTAAAAAACTATAAAACTACACACAATAAAACAGTGATATAACTTCACAGACTGCCATAAAAAGATCCTCATGTGCTGCCTGTCGTTGTTTTTATGTCAGTGTGTTCTGATTGACACAAGTTGTTCTGTTAGTGTCTGCTGGAAGGATTTGCTTTTGTGTGTAAAATGAGCTGCTGTGGCCAGCAGTGTGTTGGTAAAGTTGACTGTGTGAAAAGTTTTGAAGATACTGTACAGTCTCAGTATTGAACCATGCAGTAACCAATCATAAAAACATGTAATACACATTAGGTGCTCTAGTGAGTATATGTGACAGCTGGACTGCATTGGATTGAGTTAAAATAAGTGGCCGTGTTTATGATAATGTCCCAACCACTGCCATTAAAACAAAACTATAAATAGGCACTTATATAGCACCTTTCTAGTCTTACGACCACTCAAAGCACTTTTACACTACAAGCCACATACAAATACACATACGCCACATTCAGTATCTTGCCCAACCCACTCTACCTCCTGAGCTACAGCCGCCCCGATGGAGCATACTGTTTTTAGTTTCACTTCAGTCCATGAAAATGTTTAGTATACCTCATTTTCAGAGCCCACAATATCTATCTTGTTTAGGATGTGGTTTCATGTATTTCTATATTTGTCATTTAGAGTATAAGTAAAATTAGCAGCATGTCAACCATGTGCCTTTTACTCCCCAAACTGACTGAGTTTGTCTTCTCTGTTCCAGGGAGTGTGTCAGTGTGGTGAATCCCACTCCCTTCTTCCAGAGCTGTGTGTATGACATGTGTCAGTTCAACGGCCTGCAGCATGTGCTGTGTGACCAGCTCCAGGCCTACACTGATGCCTGCCAGAGTGCTGGAGCCAAAGTCCATCAGTGGAGGACTCCAGACTTCTGCCGTAAGTCTTCATTGTTTTAATATGACATAGTTTATTATTCCAACAGAGGATCATACTCCTTCCTGCTTCTGGTTGGAGCACAGGACATCCTGAGTGCAGCTAGTATCTTTCTTTTTGGGGACACTGAATATAATGTTCCTGTCACTCCAAATGTATTCATTATTTTTTCTTGGCAAATATATATATTTTGTAATATCTCTGATAAAATGTTTAGAGAAAAAGTTACTGTTATTTAACCTTTAGGGATACTGGATGATGGTCTAGGGATGACAATAGACAGTTGGTACGCCATATGGCGGCCTCTGTGGAAGAGGACCCGCTCCCTATGTAGATATAAAGGGCTCATTCTAAGGTAACAAAAACACAATGATTCTTATTTTCAGGTGATTATACACTAATTAAAATATACTTATGAATATTATATTCCATTTCTCCCAAGTCCATTTCACTAGATGCCACTAAATTCTACACACTGCACCTTTAAATGACCATTATCAGTATTTCAACTTTGATATTGGACAATTTAGTTTGACACGCTAAAATCCACAGATATGCAATTTACTGTCATAGAAGATTAAGAAATTCAACAAATCCTCACGTCCAAGAGGCTGAACCTATTGAAGCTTGGCCAAGGAGAAATAGAGACACCCTCAATTACAACAAGGTAGGTGCATGAGTCTGTCTCACATTCTGACAGCTCATGCCAGTGGTCAGACTTTAAACCCCTACAGATAATGCCATGAATACTATACACCCAGAAATGGTCAAAGTGAATGTATTTACCCGTGTTAGTTCAGATCACATTGCAGAGAGTCATATTTACTGTCAGCACATTCTAGTCTGGGGCCACTGTTGTCTGATTATGTCAATGGAATATCAGCGGCTAGCTATCTGTGATGTCTAGGAAGCCAGCAGTCAGTTCCTCTGACCTTGGTCACTACGGCAACGTTGAGATAGGCTGACACCTGCCTTCCTCAAGCAACTCAGACAGCTGCCTTGCATCAAGGCCCTGACCCTGTGTAACCTAATTTGCAACCCTAAGGATAGAAAATTCCATAACACTAATAATTTTAGCACTAGATTGCCTATAAAACCTCACAGAGCCACTAGCTTGGCTGTAGACTTTTTGTCTTTTGGACAGCTGTCTGGATAAATACAGGGCTATGAAATTTTTCAGCATGCCCCAGATATTGTTAATGGACTGTACTAAACACAACTTTATTTTTGGTATTTTCAGTGCAAACCTCACTATCTATCCAAAGTAAATGATATACACATAATCTAGTGTTGTGGCTACAATAGTAACTGTAGTCATGACATATAAGCTTAACCACTGCAACACCTCAGCAGAGAAGTATAAATTAATCTTAAACCAGAAGGTTACTACTGTGTTATTGGTCCAGAGAAAGCTCCATCATCAACCATCATCCAACCCACAACCTAACATCAATCTTTTTGTCCCTGTCTTAATCCTACTGTCATCCATCTGTCATCCTTCCGTTCCTACATGTAGCGCTGGCCTGTCCTCCCAACAGCTCCTACTCTCTGTGCATGAGTTCCTGTCCAGAGACATGTATGGGCGTGGTCGGACCATCTGGCTGTGAGAATGTGTGTGTGGAGGGTTGTGAGTGTAACCCGGGATTCATCCTCAGCAATGACAAGTGTGTGGCACTGAAAGACTGCGGCTGTGTGGACACTAGTGAAACCTATCACCCTGTAAGTGACCTTCAAGTGACTTTAATCACATTCCATTTATCATGCACATAAAGCACTACTAATCTGATGCTCATGTTTGCCCGGTTTGCCATGAGAATGAAGTTTGTCAATATTACACAACATGACCTGAACAAAAATGGTACTCTGGGTTGAATTATAAGCAAAGCGTAATAACAACAGGTGGAATTATTCATGTTAAGTGAAGGCGTGAAGCTATTATACAGCTTTCTTGGAATGTCATCAATCTTAAGCTAATGCCTACCTAGCTTTGCAGCACCAACATACTCCAATGTACAACCCATTTTAGGCATTCGCTGTGCAGAACGTGTGCCAAGAAGAATGTTGAAAATATAAAATGACCAAAGGGAAGGTGGACAGTCAGGAGTAAAAAAAAGTTAAGATGGTTTAAAGTAAAAATAATATAATAATAATAATATTATATCATTATAAACATTGCAAAAATGTTAGAAATTCACTTAGAATTTGCACAGTATTTTAACAGAAACAAAACATTCCAGCTTTTCATTTTTACAGCATGGATTAACAATATTTCAAGAACATACTCAACATATTTTATTGTTTTAGTTTTCCATCATATAAGCACTTATTTAGAGAGTATCGGAGAACAGAATTATGGGTGGAGATACTGAATAATTACAAGAATATTTATAATTGATTTACTATTATGTGAAATATGAGCAAGCAGGTGGAAGCTTAATGCATGTTTTGGTCTTGGAAATGTCACACTGGTCAGAGCTTTGTGCAGACCATTATGTACTTAATATCACTTAAGAGACTGAGAGAAGACCCTCATGCATTTTGTATGTGTGTTGTCAGGTGGGTGATGACTGGTACTTGCAGGGTTGTGAGCAGAAGTGTGTGTGTCACAGTGGAGGTTTGATCCAGTGTCGCAACAGCAGCTGTAAACCAACTACTGAGAGCTGCCAGCTACAAGACGGAGAGTATGAGTGCCGCCCTCTGGGTATGTTTGCATTATTCCACTTTACAGAAAGAGAGTGGATTGTACCGGCACCCAGCAGCTCATTTTTGCGTAGGGCTGACTCACAAGGACCATAAAGTCAGGAGGTCCTGTCTGAGAGGGGTCTTGTGTCAAAATGTATCTTTCAGTTCTTCATTATCTCAGCTGATATTGTGCTTATGGTGCATATTCCTAAATTAGTTTGTGCTTAATCAAATTACCACACTGTAAACCTGGGGCCATGTCTTATTCCAGCAGAATGCATACTGTATACAGTGCACAGAGAGTGGGAGGAATATGGGTTATTAGGCCCCCACTAGCTCATTATTTTGTCCTGGGGCCCCCTGGCAGGTATATCTAGCCCTGGACTTTCATGACTCCCATGAAAACATTGGATGGAAACTGATCATTTGTGCTGTTATGCAATATCTTCTATCTGAATGAAATAATGCAGCTGGGAACTCAAATAAGGAGAGAATGGGAGTTTTACATATATACATGCATAGGTGTATAAAATTCACAGTGAAAAAAAAACTTAGAGGCTCCTTACAGAACCATAAATATTGTTGTATGTTTGATCTGATTTACAACCCATTCCATATACTGCATGCTACAGTGGTTTAGATGTTTTTTTCAGCTCATACTAGAGGAAGACTACGATACATCAGCAAACCCCAACAGACAGAGTTTAGACTCCACATAGTTCAGTGCACACAAATCAATCATTCAACACAAGCTCAATCCTTCTCCCTCTTGTTCTACCACAGGAAACGGTATCTGCTCAGTGTCTGGTGACCCTCACTACACCACCTTCGACAAACACACCCACCATTATATGGGAGCCTGCTCCTACACCCTGACAAAACCCTGCAATGTCTCCGCCGGCTTGCCATACTTCACTGTGGACACCCAAAATGAGCACAGAGGAAGTAACAAGAAGGTTTCCTATGTTAAGGCTGTGGTGATCAACGTGAGCGGTGTAATTGTCATCCTCAGGAAGGGCCGCACAGTGCAAGTATGTCACCTGACTCAGAGAGAGAAGTTTGGCAACCATGTATATACAGACTTGTCTGACTTGGAGGAAAATCTGCCACTTTTGGTAGAGTAACAAAAGGAACATGTGTGCTTGTTGTAGCTCAGCCTGTATCAGGGTAGCTAAATGTAGTATGTTTGACTTCAGCCAATACAGATAAACAAGTTGTCTGAGTGCTTCTGTGCTTTGCCAGCACATAATATGTGAAGGTACTGGTATTGATTTAATACATTATTATTCACATTCATGGACAGTATAGTTTGGTCCTAACAAATTCATGATGATAATAAGGGTAATGTGCCATTGTAATTATTATTGTGGCCACGATGGCCACTGTTGCAGAAGTCACAATGACTAAATAAATATTTCTCTGTTCTGCAGGTCAATGGGACAGTGGTCGTCCCACCTGTCACCTCCATCAGTGAAGTTAAGATCTACCTGAGTGGCAAGTTTCTTGTCCTGGAGACATCCTTCGGACTAAGGGTGCGTTTTGATGGTAACCATCACGCTGATGTCACAGTGCCAACCTCCTACAGTGGCCTGCTTTGTGGAATGTGTGGTAAGAACCGGTATCAGCAATTATCTGTGTCCCATTTCATTCATTCTACCATATACTTAATATAACAACTAAAGGCAGAACAAGACATTTTCAGTTAGCAGCCTGTTTTCCAATCAAGGCAACCCTTCATGTCTTTTTTATCATGAGATGTGTCACTGTGTGGTGAGTCTTAATGTTTGTTGTCTTGGCAGGAAATTTCAATGCAAACCCCAAAGATGACAACATAAAACCAGACAAAACACCTGCTGCCAATACTAATGAGCTAGGAGACAGCTGGCAGGTTCCTGACCCACGGCCTGAGTGAGTCACACAAACATGAATACATGCACAAACAGAACTCATGCTCCAATTACAGTCAGACATACAGTACAGGCCAAAAGTTTGGACACACCTTCTCATTCAATGTGTTTTCTTTATTTTCATGACTATTTACATTGTAGATTCTCACCGAAGGCATCAAAACTATGAATGAACACATGTGGAGTTATGTACTTAACAAAAAAAGGTGAAATAACTGAAAACATGTTTTATATTCTAGTTTCTTCAAAATAGCCACTGATTACTTGCTCTGATTACTGCTTTGCACACTGTTGGCATTCTCTCGATGAGCTTCAAGAGGTAGTCACCTGAAATGGCTTTCCAACAGTCTTGAAGGAGTTCCCAGAGGTGTTTATAGCACTTGTTGGCCCCTTTGCCTTCACTCTGCGGTCCAGCTCACCCCAAACCATCTCGATTGGGTTCAGGTCCGGTGACTGTGGAGGCCAGGTCATCTGCCGCAGCACTCCATCACTCTCCTTCTTGGTCAAATAGCCCTTACACAGCCTGGAGGTGTGTTTGGGGTCATTGTCCTGTTGAAAAATAAATGATCGTCCAACTAAACGCAAACCGGATGGGATGGCATGTCGCTGCAGGATGCTGTGGTAGCCATGCTGGTTCAGTGTGCCTTCAATTTTGAATAAATCCCCAACAGTGTCACCAGCAAAACACCCTCACACCATCACACCTCCTCCTCCATGCTTCACAGTGGGAACCAGGCATGTGGAATCCATCCGTTCACCTTTTCTGCGTCTCACAAAGACATGGCGGTTGGATCACAACAAATGTTATCTCAGGGCACTTTACACATAGAGGCACAGAGAAGTATAATAACAACAACAACAACAATAACCATAACAACAGTAATGTAAGTAGAGCTATGACTTTATAATAGTAATAGCAATAATATCAGTAGCAGAAATGGAAGCAGGACATCCACAGGACCATGCCACAGTCCCCACAGCCATGGCCCACCGTTCAGGCACTGGATCTTCCTGTGAGACAGGAAAGCACAGAGACTCCGGGGAAGAAGTCAAGTTAGTAACATGCATTAATGGTACATGAAAGCATTGAAATGGAGAGGAGGAGGAGGAGAGAGGAGAGAGGAGCTCAGTGCATCATGGGAAGTCCCCCGGCAGTCTAGTCCTATAGCAGCATAACTAGGGGCCGGTCCAAGGCGAGCCTGGCCGGCCCTAACTATAAGCTTTTTCAAAAAGGAAAGTTTTAAGCCTACTCTTAAACGTAGAGAGGGTGTCTGCCCCCCGGACTGAATCTGGAAGATGGTTCCACAGGAGAGGAGCCTGATAGCTGAAGGCTCTGCCTCCCATTCTACTTTTAGTTATTCTAGGAACCACAAGTAAGCCTGCATTTTGGGAGCGCAGTGCTCTAGTCTGGTAATAAGGTACTATGAGCTCTTTAAGATATAGTGGCGCCTGACCATTAAGAGCTTTATAAGTAAGGAGAAGTATTTTAAATTCTATTCTGGATTTTACCGGAAGCCAATGTAGCGAAGCTAAAATAAGAGAAATATGATCTCTTTTCCTAGTTTTTGTTAGTACACGTGCAGCTGCATTCTGGACCAGCTGGAGAGTCTTTAGAGACTTGTTAGGGCAGCCTGACAATAAAGAATTACAATAATCCAACCTAGAAGTAACAAATGCATGGACTAGTTTTTCTGCATCTTTTTGAGGCAGGATGTGCCTGATTTTTGCTATATTACGTAGGTGAAAAAAAGCAGTCCTTGAAATTTGTTTTATATGATGGCTGAAGGACATATCCTGGTCAAATATAACTCCCAGATTCCTTACGGTGGAGCTGGAGGCCAAGGTAATGCCATCCAGAGTAGCTATGTCATTAGATAATGCTTGATGGTTTTTGCGACTCCACATTTAAAGTTTTTGCAATTTTCCGGACTGACTGACCTTCATTTCTTAAAGTAATGATGGCCACTCGTTTTTCTTTAGTTAGCTGATTGGTTCTTGCCATAATATAAATTTTAACAGTTGTCCAACAGGGCTGTCGGCTGTGTAGTAACCTGACTTCTGCACAACACAACCGATGGTCCCAACCCCATTGATAAAGCAAGAAATTCCACTAATTAACCCTGATAAGGCACACCTATGAAGTGAAAACCATTTCAGGTGACTATCTCTTGAAGCTCATTGAGAGAAAGCCAAGAGTGTGCAAAGCAGTAATCAGAGCAAAGGGTGGCCTCACCTTTTTTTGTTAAGTACATAACTCCCCATGTGTTCATTCATAGTTTTGATGCCTTTGGTGAGAATCTACAATGTAAATAGTCATGAAAATAACGAAAACACATTGAATGAGAAGGTGTGTCCAAACTTTTGGCCTGTACTGTACACAAATCACTTACTGGTACAGAAAATACTCAACTGCAGAGAGAACCAGGCCTTTATTTGCAACAGGTTTATATTAGAGACAAGTGAACTCACCACTTCCTCCTTCATTACCCGCAGAATTATAAATTCAGTATAATGTCCATTTCCACAGTCATACTCTTCCTTCTGCTGCTCTCACTTTCCCTTTTTTAATCCTTCATTCACTAATTCCAATTGCTTTTCACCATTTGTTTGACCCCTGTTCAGTTGTCAATAAAACATACTTATAGAGCCATTATAACACAGATCATTCCATCCCCTCTTGATATTTTTTTAGCTGAAATGTATTAAGGACCACCCTTTCTTTGTTCATGCTGGCCATGAAATATATTATTTAAGACTCAACCATTATTTTCCAAATAGACCAAAGTGTTAGGTGACAGACTGTCATCTGTCATACACAAACATGCACACGCTCAAACAACAACATTCATCATTTTATGTCATTCTAATGAATCTTCCACCTCTTCTCCAGCTGTACCAACAGTGGCGGACAGGAGGACTGTGATAAAGAAATGGAGGAGGAGGCCAAGAAGCCCACCAGCTGCGGCATGATCACTGATCCTAATGGTAACTGTCCACATTCATTGACTCATCACTCATCATCACCATTTTCATCAAAATCCCAAACATTTGATATTTCAGAAAACATAGTGGCAAATTTTCATAGAAGAAGCAAAGTGTAAAATGTTTTTAAAATAGGAGCTGTTCTAGCAGGTTCAAGAAGATGTTCTGGCCCTGAGAGTCAAAATTAGCGCTGACAGCACGCATCTACATCTTTGTCTAAGGTTCTTCAAACATACAGTACTTACATGCTTAATGATAATTAGATTTGTAAGCTCTGGTTCAGTCAGCCAGCTCACAGGGAACAAATTGTCTTATGAATGTAAACTATGTGTAGCATTGTTGTCTAGGCTCTGACCTCGTCACTCTCTCAAATCTGCAGGAAGCTTTAGCATGAGCCCACCACTGCCCAGCGCTTCACTAAGTGTGTACGTAACTTCTGTAGTTGGAGTTTAGCTGGATGATGAGCAAAGCAGGATACTGGAAGTGTTGCTGGTTATTCTGCGCTAAAAAGTCTTTACAGCCTTCCAGAGGATGGAAACATATCATTAGGAATGGTTGAAATTAACTTGGAGACAATCTTCCTTCTGTTATCAGCGAGTGGGTGTGTGTGTGTTTGGCACATTTTATAGCCAACTGTCTGCTTAACGAGACACAGTACATTGCAGGATTTTCTACTTTTTCATCTTCAATCTCTGGATGAAGTTTTAAAACAAGCACACTCGTAAACATTGTTTCTTTCTGTTAAAAAAGTAATATAATATATATGTGCTAAAGCTAAGCTAGTGACCTCCAGCTACATTTGAAAAAATGACTTCTACTTTGTGAGGAAACTTAGACACAATCCTACCGTTCTGAAACATCCTGTTGAAGTCTCAACTGTGCAACAGCAGGTTCTTCCCTTCATTCAGGATCAGACTCCAGTTCATAGACCACTATATGCCTACGTCTCTAGCTGCAGCCATTACCCCAGGTAAAGATGCGTTGTAAGGGAATTTGCATTATTCATTAGGTATTCTGAGGTGGGGGCCACACCTCCAACCAATTGGAGAAGGTAATTAATAATGCAGATTTTATGTAAATAGTTTCTGAAACAGCCTGCTGGTGGACAGAGGGGAATCTGGACTGTAAGGAAAGATGGATGTAGAGAAAGTTGAAAACTTTTAGGGAATAAAATGTCACATATATGCTTAAAATAGACTCAGTATTTATAAAAATTAGTCAAAAATACCAGATATTTGAGAAATATTTTTGCCTAGGGCCCCAAAAATTAGTAAAATGTAGTAAAATGTATATAGTAGTATTCACCTCCACTACGTCTCTACTCCTTTCCCTCTCTGACCTCAGGTATCTTTAAGCCCTGCCTCTATGTCGTGCCTCCTGAGCCCTACTTTGAAAACTGTGTGTATGACATGTGTGCCACTGGAGGCCAGACAGTAGCTCTGTGCCAAGCCATAGAGAGCTATGCCGACACGTGTGCTGCTGCAGGAGTCCCCATTGCATGGAGAAACAACACCTTCTGTCGTAAGTCTGTGTGTCCAGTCTGTTAGAATGGTGTCCGTTGACAATCAGTTTTAGAAAGTTGACCTGGAAGTGTCTTACATTTTTCAATGAAAATTCTGAAACTTTTCAAAGAAGAAGTATCAAAATTTTCCTGTTACAAGTGAAAAGTTGAAATAAGTAGTGAAACACACCCTTGTTCAGTTCCATACACTCAGGCTTGGTCTGGTGTGACCAGCTGCTTGTGGTTATAATGGTTGTTCCTGTAATTGCCACTTGTTGCTTCAGTGGCTGCTGTTCGTTACAACGTTACATAGACTTGATTTAAGGAAATAAAACCTCTTCTTTAGCTGAGGAAACACAGGATCCTGCTTTATGAAAGGAGAGGAAGTGTTCCTGATCCACAAGTATGTGTTGAAGCAAATCAATTCACTGAAATTTAGCAGCAAAATTTTATTTTGACACATTCTATTTACATGATATCCTTCTGGCACTACTTAAAATTTTTGTATAGCCTTGATTGTCAAGAAGAAGAAGACACTATGATTTTAGATTTAGACTATACATACTGCAGTGTTTTCCTTTTGTTTGGGAAAGAATAAAAGATATAAAATTGTATATTTCACAAAACATCCTAAAAACATCCATCTCCCAATATCCTATTCCTCGATACCCCCATCCAGCTCTGAAATGCCCTCCAGGCAGTCATTACACGCCATGTGGCCCCGCCTGCCCCCAGCCCAGCTGCCAGGAACCTGCAGGCCCTGGTGGCTCCTGCAACCAGCCCTGTGTGGAAGGATGCATCTGTAACCCCGGGCTCATCCTCAGTGGAGACAAATGTGTCCTGCTCAGTGAGTGTGGATGTACTGATGAAGATGGAAAGTACAGGCTGGTAGGTGTTCTCTCCTATAGAACGCTCATGGGGATTGATTTTCGTTTTTTTGCAAAAAAATATATTTTCTTATGTGTGTGTGTGGGTGTGGGTGTAGGTTGGAGACTCTTGGTTCACAGAGATGGACTGCTCAGAGCGATGTAAGTGTAATGGCAACCACAACATCACCTGCGAGCCCTGGCAGTGCAGCCCCGCACAGGAGTGTAAAGTGGTGGAAGGAGTGCTGGACTGCCACTCTACAGGTGAACTTAACAGTAGACAGAATGATCAAAGATTCACTACACCTGAAGCTGTGTCAGCTGCCCTGAAGATTATTTAACCCTAACTCTTACAATACACCCAGATTAAAGTATGGTCCTGGTTAATATAACTTGAGTCTTATTTTTGTCTCTTTGAAATAATGGACAAAACCACAAAATTACATATTTATTATTATTATATAAAATTATTTATAAAACATACTTGTGACATTTCACTGAATATCATTTCACTCCTCAGGTAAAGGAGTGTGTCATGTGGCTGGAGATCCTCACTACTACACCTTTGACAGTGTGATGCACACCTTCATGGGAACCTGCACTTATACTCTGGTGGAGGTATGGAATGAATTGGACCTGTATGTCACATTCTTTTTCAACTTTACAAACATCTCTCATGTTTGTACCACTGTAGTGACTACTGAACTGTAAAACTTAAATACAAAACATTGTTATTTCCTCCAGGTGTGTAACACCACCAAGGTAACTCCATTCAAGATAGTGGCTAAAAATGAGGAGCGTGGTCAACCAGACGCCTCCTATGTTCGCTCTGTCAAGGTCTACCTGCCTCATGACACTGTGGTTGAACTGCAGAAGAGCCGCAGAGTTCTGGTAAGGAACATTTTACAGTTTTTTTTAGATTTATTGGATATTGGTGAGAAAACAGGAATGGGAAACAGCGTACTTAAATGTGTGTTCTCTATCTTGTCTTAGCTGAATGGACGGCGGGTGCGAACCCCTGTTTCCGTTGACGTAGCTGGAGCCAAGGTTATAACCAGTGGATCCTACAGTCTGCTGGACACAAACTTTGGTCTGCAGGTGAAGTTTGACGGAGTCCATCACTTGGAGATCACTGTTCCTGGAGAATACTTCAACAAGGTATGAAGACATAAGACCACTCTGCTTGCCTTATTGTCCCTCCTCCAAATTTCTCAGTGTAAATAATGCTGCTTCACCTTGCTCCTCTCCAGCTGTGTGGCATGTGTGGGAACTACAACCACAACTCATCTGATGACAACCTGATGCCCAACAAGAAACCAGCCAAGGATGTGATTGAACTGGGCAACAGCTGGAAATCAGATGGAGACAGTGATCCTGGGTCAGTGGAACTCTGCCAAATTCATGGTTTACTATGAGGGGCTTATCTCATAACACCCACTCTGACAACCATTTGCATGCTCCATAAGAATTCACAAAGTAGACTGTAGTCACTATGGTTTATAATAAAATCTATGAAAGTTGTGTATATATTTTAACAAGACCTCTAGTTTGATTGCAGCAAACTGGCACAACTGGTTGATAACATCACAGCACTAGTTCAGCCAGTTGGAAGTACAGTATATTCTCTTGTTAACATTATTACAGCTGTGCTGGGTGTGGAGATGCATTTTGAATATCCAGCTAATAGTTTTTAGCGTTGCAAACCTTTAGCCAACTAATGTGTCCAAAAACTTTTTTGAAGGAACATGTCATCCAGCGCAACAGTGTGGCTCATTGACGTGTTCTTAGGCTTCATAATATCAGTATCTTACTGTATATGGTTAGCTCATATAAGCTCATTATTTTCAATTAACCCCAATACCAATACCAATAGCGTAGCAGTGTGTCAACAGCTGTTTTTAGAGCCACCCTTGAACAGTTTAAAGTGCCACTAGGAGCCCCTAAAAGCTGCTATCTACACCCAACAAATTTTATATGGAATTCACAACATATTGAAGATTTAGTGGGGTATTGCAGTTGCGCTATATCAACCAGGACATCAGTAAAACATTCTTTGTTATTGCAGGTCAAGTCAAGTCAATTTTATTTATACAGCGCCAAATCACAAATTTTTGCATTATTGTAGCTGTACCTTTCAATGGTTTCTGTACAATATATATTTTTTCAAATCTTTTTCAATTCAATATTCAATTTATATAGCGCCAAATCATAACAAAATCTCACAGCACTTTTCACAAAGAGCAGGTCTAGACTGTACTTTTTAATTTACAGAGACCCAACATTCCCCATGAGCAAGCAAGGAAAAACTCCCCTTTAACAGGAAGAAACCTCAAGCAGAAGGAGGCCTTTGGTGGGCGGCCATCTGCCTTGACCGGTTGGGTTGAGAAAGAAAGAGGGAGGCGGAAAGAGGAGAGAGAGACACAGAGAAGCACAGCAACAATAATAACAACAATAATAATAATAGAAATATGACTAATAATAGTAGCGGCAGCAGTGGGCATCTGCAGCCAAAGGTCTCCTGTGAGACAAGAAAGCACAAAACTGCAGTGAAGATGCCAAGTTAGTAACATGCGTTAATGGTACACGAATGCGTACAGATGGTGAGGGGTAGGAGGAGAGGGGAGCTCAGTGCATCATGAGAATTCCCCCAGCAGTCTAGGCCTATAGCAGCATAACCAGGGATTGATCAAAGGCAAGCCTGGTCTGGCCCCTAACTATAAGCTTTATCAAAAAGGAAAGTTTTAAGCCTACTCTTAAATGTAGAGAGGGTGTCTGCCTCCCGGACCAAAACTGGAATATGGTTCTATAGGAGAGGAGCCTGATAGCTGAAGGCTCTGCCTCCCATTCTACTTTTGGAGACTCTAGGAACTACAAGTAAGCCTGCATTCTTGGAGCGCAGTCTTCTAGTGGGGTAATAGGGTACTATGAGGTCTTTAAGATATGATTTATTAGGGCAGCCTGAAAATAAAGAACTGTACTAATCAAGCCTAGAAGTAACAGTAGCAAATGCACAAATTGTCATCATTGTCATGACATGAACACAATAGCATGAGTTCATATGTCAGCTAAGTCACCCAGAGCCTGACTTTAGGAACGCACTCATCCATAACACTCTCCTCTCTCAAGCTGTCAGCCAGACACTCGTCCAGACATCCATCCCAACTGCACTGCACAGGAGGAGAAGCTGTACAAGGCTCAGTGTGCCGAGGTCATCCTGTCCGACTGCTTCAAGCCCTGCCACTCTCTGGTGCCCCCCGGGGCTTTCTTGGGTAACTGCATCTATGACATGTGTGAGTATGACGGCATGCAGGCGACACTCTGTGACAACGTGGAGGCATACGCTCAGGCCTGTCAAAGCGCCGGAGTCACCATAAACTGGAGGAACAACACCTTCTGTCGTAAGTTACAGTAATTAACACTTTAAATGAAGAAAAGCTTATATTTTTACTCTTTTAATATTTAATTCTCTTCCTGCAGCCCTGCCCTGCCCTCCTAACAGCCACTATTCAGACTGCAACGCGCCCTGCCCCCCCACCTGCTCCGACCTCTTCCCCATGTTCTGTCATCTCCCCGCAACCACCTGTGTAGAGGGCTGCCAGTGTGACGCCGGCTTTGTCCTCAGTGACAGCAAGTGTGTCCGTCTGGATAAATGTGGCTGTCTGGACTCAGATGGAGAGTACCATGATGTGAGTGAAGCAGAGTCAATACTGCTACTGGCTAGATTTGGTATCATACTGCAGAACATCCATTAATATTGAAATCAGAAATGCATGCAGTTTGTAAGCATTAAAGATGTAGATTAACTGTTTTAGTGCACAGAGTTTAATAGAGACAAAAGGTTGGTTCCCAGTTGGTTCCCAACCTGAGGAGTCCAAAGATAAATCTGAGGGGTAATAAGGGTAATAATCAGAGGAATAAGAAAGAAAGAAAGAAATATAACATTTGTTTTCACAGGTGCGTAATCGCAATATACTTTCCCAATAATTTAATAATAACAATGACATTTAGAACTAATTATAGAATTAAAAAAATATAGAATGTCACCACTTCAGATTTCTAAAAATCCTGAAACAGAGGGAAATTGTTTACACTAAGGCAATGACTAAGGCAATGAGAGGGATGGCCCCCATTGGAATAATGGCATCACTGAAATAATTGGAATAATGGCCTTTCAGCCTTAAGGCTTTTAATGTGAAACATCTACATAGGAAACAGCATTGATAGCAAATAAAACAAGAACAGAAAAAAACAAAACAGGAAGATGTCTTACTGAAATATTATCAAATTTACAAAACAAAATAGAAAAATGAACAAAGGCCTGTCTGCAATATAATTCAATGAGAAACACACCAAGGAGTGACCATTTATAGCAAATGGTTACAAAGTTAGATTCTCCTCCTTACCACATAGCGAGGAGGTTGAGGTGGTGGGGGGAGCTGCAGCAGTAAATGGCGTTGAGTGTGACCAGCAGAGTAACAGTGATGGTTTTAGGTTATAATGTCTGCGATGTACACCTACATGAATATGATTGGCTGTTACCAGCCACACAGCTGTAAATGCGCCAATGCTTGTGAAGCATACTAAAAATAGCTAATACAAGCATGACCTCAGTGCCCTGCCTTAAATAACACTATGCTCCATGCCTGTTTAAAATAAAGGAAATATATAATTTCTGGTATCTAATGTAGTGTTTATAAATGTCATAACTCTGGAAGTGGCAGTTGTAACTCAGTATAAGTACAATAGAAGCATATTGTGAGTCTATAAGTATAAGTATGGTGCCTGGTTGTCTTACAAGACCAACTGAAACTGAAAAAGCAGCAGGCAACTCTGCAAATATTCCACAAATATAACTTGAAAGGAAACATTGTCGCACATAGCAAATACATCCTTGTACCAGAAATAATTGAATTCAAAGTCCAACTGAAACTGATACTGAGTAGTGTCTATAAATCGAAATGAGTGATTGTGTGTGTGTGTATGTGTGTGTGTGTGTGTGTGTGTGTGTGTAGGTAGGAGACTTGTGGCTGACAGATAAATGTACTGACTCATGTACATGTAACCTTGGTGGCAAAATCACATGTAAGGACCACAGCTGTGATTCTAACTCAGTGTGTGCCCTGGACAAATATGGAGACCTCTACTGCAAACCCACCAGTGAGTCTATCAGTCTGAACGGCCTTATGTGTCATAGTACAAAATGCTCTGTTAGTGTAAGAAATGTTTTGATCATAACACATTTTAAATATTCCATGTACTTTATCATCCTCTCTAGAGTTTGACAAGTGCAGCATCTCTGGGGATCCTCACTACCGAACATTCGACAGATTCACCCATCACTTCCAGGGGCCCTACACCTACATCCTGACTCAGGGCCACAACCTGCAGAACTCTCTGTCGCCCCTACTGGTGAGGGGGAAGAACATCAGACGTGGGGGGAACAGGAGGGTATCATTCCTGGATCAGATGTACATTGACGTTTACGGTCTAAATGTCCGCTTCCTGCAGAAGAAGACAGTCCTGGTTAGTAGTTTGTCTTTGTCTGATGGAAGCACTGTTTTTTTTCTTTTGCTGTTCCTTCTATTGAAAACTAAATACTGCATTCACTGTATCTGTTCTAGGTGAATGGGGAGCGTGTTGCACCTCCTCTCAATCCAGTTGATGGTTTGAGCATCACAATGAACTCCAGGCAGGTCCAGCTCACCACTGACTTTGGGCTCACTGTGCGCTTTGATGGAAGGAGTCGCGGAGGTAAGAGAAGAAGAAACCTCTGCTAACTCTCACTAACTGAACTCTTCTTTGAGAATCATTTCCCTCCTTTGTCTGTCTGTCTACATATCAGAGATCATACTGCCCAGCACCTATAAGAACTCTGTCAGAGGGCTGTGTGGAAACTATGACGGCATCACCAGAAACGAGTACATGAAGCCAGACGGCACAGTCATCAGGGACCTGAACGTGTTCGGAGAAAGCTGGAGGGTCAGTGACAGACAGGCTGACGGACTGAGGATCTATGACCTTACTCACACAGTCCATGCCAACAGGTAAGAGATTCATTCTTGACCTTGGGAACACCTATCAGTAAGATATTCTAAACTTCATTTACTAACAATTTCCTGGACTTTTGGACCGTATAACAGCCTTCTTCAGGCCGTGACCTAGAGAAATTTGGTCATATGACTGAAGTTTAACACCTGAGTAAGTCTCCATATGTTGGGGACCATAAATATTGACAACATTGCCATCATGCACATGCAAACACAAAGTGAAAAGCATGTGTATAAGTGCTCTCTCTCAGTTATAATTAGATGTCAGCAGGGTGCGACATGTAATCGGGGAGAATTGGGATAAATTTGCGAGTAAGCTTCCTTGTTTTCTTTTTGACCTATCTGTATGCTCACTACAAAACAGAGAAATGAGTAACGCCGAATTGGAGAAATGCGGAGTAATGCACAGACTGAGTGGAACTAAGAAAGTTTATTTTTTTCTGATCTTTGAGTTGAAGTGAGTGAAGTTTATGATATTGCGCCACCATGCTTCGATGGTGATGGCAAAAATAGCATGCATGCCGGTATCTTTATTAAACTGAATTAGTGATGAATCACCCTCATGCATGAATCATACATCAATAATAGCCGAATTTTATGCATTATCCATGATGATGAAGATACAAAAAAATAGAAATTCACAAATCATGTTTTCATGGGAGCTCATGTCTTATTAAGAGGAGCCAAGCTCCCCCTGGCTTCCCTGTAGTTCGCACCCTGTGCATCAGGTTAGACACAGCAACATTAACAAAGCTCTGTTTCCCTCTGTTCTCACATCCTGTCTGCCGTCTGTCTCCAGGCGGGAGGTGGAGACGGATCCAGATTCAGGATTTGAGACATCAGACTGCTCTCAGTCTCAGCTCAATGACTTCAACAATTTAACTCAGTGTGGAGCCCTGTCTGACTCCAGAGGACCGTTTGCCACCTGCCACGCCACCCTGCCACCCAAAACCTACCAGGAGTGAGTAGTCTGAGTGTGTGGAGTGCAGGAATGTGTGGAGTGCAGTTTTAATACACCTCCCACTCCTCTTCCAAATTGTACCTGTGTGAGGTAATGTAGTCCTGTGAATCATGCTCAGTGTGTGTGTGTGTGTGTGTTTGTCCCTCAGTGACTGTTTGTTTGACCTATGTGCCGAGCAAGGCAGTGTAGCACTGCGTTGTGCCAGTTATGAAGCGTACGCTGCAGCCTGTCAGGAGGCAGGTGTCAAACTAGGATCCTGGAGGCAGCAGCTGGACTGTGGTAAGATGCTGAACACACACAACAATAATCACATCAAGTAGGAATAACAAGTATGTTAGAATCAGGACCATACCAGTGGTTTGCTTTTTTTAAGCCCATTTACCTCAAGTCCTGTAACACATTTTTATGACTGTTTTGAATGCATGTCGTGCAGGTCTTTTGGTGTATTTTTCCTACTGTTCCAGGCATCCATGCAATTCTACACCGTATGAAAATCAATTAGAAGACTGCTGCTTGGTAATTCAGATAAGTGCAGATAAATCTGAAAAGTCTGCAGTGTGTTATCTCATAACGATAATGTTACTTTGACAGAAATGACTGAACTCAATTTAAGCACAAGTCTGCTAATGGATTTTTAGACTGTATAAAATTAATGAAAACCAATGGAAGCCTGGGACTGGAGACACAATTATTCACATTTCTAAAACACAGTTCTCTAATTAGCAAAATGTTTTGCTGTAATCTGAATGAAACATATGATTTAGTAAATGGGATAGGTCAAGCAAAACCACTGGTATGGTCAAAGTACTGTAGAGATCAACATAGCTTTAATCTCATTATGTCATGTACAGTCATGTACATCCACAGTGCTTTTTGTGGTTTTGCAAACTACAAATAGCTTGTTAAAATTAAACTGTACGAGGGCAAATGATCCACTATTATCTATTATATCCATTCACTAGCAAGGACCACACCATCAACAAAATGCGTGTAAATGATTTATTAAGAAAAAAAAAATCATTGTGCATAGATCTGCTTGCTGACTGCGTTGTGGGGAAGCTCATAGGGAATCCGCCGTGGCACCCGGTAAGTAATGAACGAAAGAAATGCCAGACAAGTAGAGTACGTGGCGGAAGTACTGGTGGAACCAGAATGAGTAGCCAATTGTCCATATTCAGAGATGAAGAGAGGATCTGTCAATGATAAGCTCTGGTATTTCTGGAATTGCAAGTGTTTGCAATGGTCTCAGAAGGATTCAGCGGAGATTGAAGTAAAACAGATATGGTTGACTGGATTGATCGTTTTAGTTTGTTTTAGTAGTCAAGTCAATTTATTTATATAGCGTCAAATTGCAACTAAAGTTATATCATGACACTTTTCGTATAGAGCAGGTAAAGACCCAACATTCACCCTGAGCAAGCACTTGGCGACGGTGGCAAGGAAAAACTCCCCTTTAACGGGAAGAAACCTTGGACAGAACCTGGCTCTAGGTGGGCGGCCATCTGCCTTGACTGGTTTAGTTGAGACAGGGGGTGACGATGTCATCGGAGAATTAAGATAAATCTGAAAATCAGGCGTAGCAGCTGAGGTTGGAGTGAAGTGTTGGGGCAGTGAATTTGGAGCATAAGAGAATACTGAAGAAGGCGAGCGAGAACGTGAGTTCTAAATTTCGAGCAACTTGAGGAATGCTATCTGAAGCAGATGGTGTGGATGCTGACTGATGGCAAGTTGGCAGTAAGAGGAAGGTAGCAAGGATTTTTGCTCTTGGCTTAGAATTCTTCTGAGGAGTGAATTGAATGAGAATGGCTGGAGACCAGACCCGGCTGTGGGTTAGGAATTTAGAGAAGAAGCAGATGCCACTAAGGTAAACATGGATGGTATGTGTCATGGTGAAAAGAGCAACGATGGTTAGATTGTGTTGTACTTGTTGTAAAGCAGTGACGACTGGGTAGATCTCATGAACAGCTGGAGATGTGTGAAGAATATTTTCTACGAGCAAGAACTGCATGATCTCGGTTGGCTATTTGGCGGGGAACCATCATCCACCATGGAAACCCCCAAAAACTGGCATGTATGTAGAGCTGATGTCGGGGTCTGTGTCTGGTGCTGTTGCTGGGAGTGGGCAGCAGGGGGCACTGGCATTCTGGTGCCGGTGGCCCTGGGTGAAATGAACTGCAAGGATTGGTGGAGCTAGGAAATGAGGGATCCTGGCATCCCGGTGCCAGGAGCCCAAGCTAGGGCAAGCTGCTGTGGCTGCTGGATGTGGGCAGCAGGGGGGCGTTGGCATCCCGGTGCCAAGTGCCCTGCTAGAACAAGCTGCTGTGGCTGCTGGAAGTGGGCAGCAGGGGGTGCTGACATCCCGGTGCCAGGTTCCCCTGTTAAGGCTGGCTTTTGTGATTGCTGGAGCTGGATGGTGGGGGCACTGGTATCCCGGTGCCAAAGGTCCCCGCTACAACCATCTGCTGCGGTTGGAGGAGGAGGCAGCAAGGGGCGCCGGCATCCCGGTGCCGGAAGCCCCCGCTAAGGCCATCTGCTGCGGTTAAAGGAAGGAGGCAGCGGGGGGCGCCGGCATCCTGGTGCTGGAAGCCCCCGCTACGGCCATCGGTGCTAGGTTCCCCTGCTAAGGCTGGCTGTTGAGATTGCTGCAGCTGGATGACAGGGGGCACTGACATCCTGGTGCTGTTTGCCCTGGATGATGTAGGCTGCTGGTGCTGGTGTTGAAAAACTTGCCCGGGGTTTGTAACGGCAGATGATGCTCAAGTGACGTTAGATTAGTTGTATTAGTAACTTGCAACCCAGTGCACGTAACGGCAGACATTACTGAAGTGACTTTGGATCAGTTTTATTAGTAATTGGCAACCAGGTGCACATAACGATAGAGGTTACAAGTGACATTAGATTAGTTCTATTACTAACTTGCCACGCAGTGCATGTAACAGCAGACTTTACTGAAGTGACATTTGATTAGTTGTATTATTAACCTGCAACCCGGTGCATGTAACGATGTACGTTACTGATGTGATGTTGGATTAGTTGTAGAAGTAGTATTTGCAACCCGGTGTGTGTAATGGCGGCTGTTACTGAAGTGGCTTTTGATTAGTTGTATTAGTAACTGGCAACCCGGTGCCAGTAGCTAAATGTTACTAAAGCGATGTTATGATTGAATTAAAAACTTGCAACCCGGTGCCAGTAACTATGGATGTTACTAAAGTGACATTATATTGATTATAGTAACTTGCAACCTGTGCAAGTGACAGTATGCATTACCGATGTTATAAGAATTTCTTTTATCACCTTAAATAATGAAGACTGGATCCGAAGAGTCAAAGTAAAAGTTCAATTTATTCACTTGTACAAGGAGGAGCGTTTAACAATGCAACATCAAGTAAGGTTACAAAGAAAAGGCTCCCATATGGAGCATCTACAATCAACCTTATATGCTGTTAAACTGGGCGGTTCAGTTACCATGGAATATTTACTGACACATAACTCTAATCACGTCATGGCACTCTCTAACTCCTCCAAATGTGGATCTTAAATCAAGATGACCGTCTTCTGACCCTCGTCCCTTCTAACTTCTCCAAACACACATATATTTTGCTGACACTTCTCTATGTTTCCCTGCTATCTACATTATTAATGCAGTAAAACAAAAGAGAACAGAGACATTCCTCATGACAAGTCTGTGCAGAAACATTCACATGGTAAAACCTTTAATCACAGTATAAACCTCATTTTTATAACAACCGAAAAAATGGAAATACTGAAGTTATGTTAGATTATTTATATTAGGGACTTGCAACCTGGTGCATGTCACGGCAGACGTTACTGAAACTACGGTTGATTAGTTGTATTATTAACCTGTGACCTGGCGCCCATCACAATAAATGTTACTGATGTGATGTTAGATTTAGTTGTATAGTAACTTGCAACCAGGTGCAAGTAACTATAGATGTTACTAAGGTGACGTTACATTATTTGTAGTAGTAACTTGCAACCTGGTGCAAGTGACGATAGGCATTACCAAAGTGACATTAGATTAGTTGTATTAAACTTGCAACTCAGTGCTTGTAATGGCAGACGTTACTAAGGTGACAATAGATCTGTTTTAACCAGGTGCGTGTATCGATAGAAGTTACCGACGGTACGTTGGATAAGTTCGATTAGTAACTTGCAACCCGGTGCATGTAGTGGCAGACGTTGCTGAAATGATGTTTGATTAGTTGTATTCTTAACTTGTAACCTGGTGCCAGTAACTATAGATTATTAAGTGACATTAGATTGGTTGTATACGTAACTTGCAACCCGGTGCAAGTGATGGTAGGCGTTACTGAAGTGACTTTAGATTAGTTGTACTAGTAGCTGGCAACCCGGTGCCAGTAACTATAGATTTACTGAAGAGGCGTTGAATACTGAGGCATTACTGAAGTGATGTTAATAAGAATATCCAAGTGGGTAACTGGCAACCTGGTGTCTATAGTTGAAACGGCAGGATCTTTCTGAAGTGTAGCGAGAATAGCTGACTTTTCTCCTCTAAAATGATAATAAATGATAATAGAATAGAATAAGAAATTGGCAACCTGGTGCCACTCACAGAAACCAGAGATAAATGGGGGATGGAATAATTAGTGCCTGGTTTCCCGATGCCAGTAATGTCTTTACCTGATCTGGTAAGAAAAGGGGTTGTTGAGGTGAATGAGAGATGATGCAAACCTGGCATCCCGGTGCCAGTGATGTCTGCTGCGCGGGGGGAAAATACAACCTGGCCCCCACCAGGGGGTGGTGGTGATGCAGGCTGTGGCTGTGGAGGCAGCGGAGGGTCTGTGACGTCACGCTTGCTGGCTCTGCCGTGATTGGTTCTGGCGAGGAATCCGGAAGCGCGGGAGGTTCGGTGATTGTTGTTGCCGCTGAGTAGAGATGTAACAGTCTGGCTTTATCGTTGCTGTGGTGGAAGGGAATGCCTTCCCTTACAGCAATCATTGGAGGTGGGCAACGGTTCAGTCTCAGATGTCGGGCTCTGATTGTGGATTTAAAGACAGCCGGATCAAGAGTAGGGCGCGCCGTGGGTTCACCATGGTGGATAGTAACCCGGACTGTAGTGAGGCAGCCGATGAGAGAGTTGAAGCTGCCTTCACTCACGGCTATGCCATGGTTTTTGGCCCTCGCTGACGGAGGAGAGGAGGCCTGAGAACTTCCGGGAGTCGGAGAGTCACCTTAGGGGAGCTTGAGTGGAGGTGCCAAGAGGCCGGTACATGCACCGCTGAACGCAGTGGCCCCGCCGGGACGCTTGACTTTGGTCTGACTGCAGTGTCATGGCTGGAGGAGAACCAGTTTCAAACAAATCTTCATCTGAATCAGACGGGTTGATCTGCAGTTTGTGATCCATGGTGAGTTGACTTTTTTAAGATCGAAATTCCGGCGTTTGTTCAAGTTTTTTATAATGCAATCATGCGATTAGGTGTAAAGTATGGTTTGTCTGTCGAGAAATCTGAGACAAAAACGGCTAACATCTCGTGGTAGCTTGACCGTGTTTCTGAGAAGCTAGACTGAGACTGCATACATGTGAGGCGCAGAATACGAGAGCGGAAGAGGAGGAGATGGTTAGGTCGTATTTATAGGAATGCAGGAGGGGCGCAGTTGAGGTGTGGTCCTGCTCCTGAAACTTCGCTAAATAAGCTTCAATTATCCATGTGACTTCTCTCTGTCTCTCCCAGTTCTCTCCTGTGGTGGCAACAGCACCTACTCCTCCTGTATGTCATCTTGCCCTGCCTCCTGCGCTGACCTGGCAGCACCCTCAGAATGTGACACCACTTCCTGTGTGGAGGGGTGCCAGTGTGCTGCAGGCTTTGTCATGAGTGAGGGGATCTGTGTGCCATACACACAGTGTGGCTGCACCTTCCTCAACAGATACTACCCTGTGAGTGCACCACCTTATAGAACAGTTGCACAGACAACAGAAAAATGTTTTTTTCATCCTTTCCCTCTCTTCCCTCCCTCCATCCTGCAGCTAAAGGAGAATTTTGTGACTGAAGACTGTTCTCAGTCCTGTGAATGCACCAGCACCGGCCCTGTGTGCCAACCCAAAACCTGCCAGCACGGTGACATTTGCACCATCTACGACTTCAAACGCGACTGCTACAGAGGTGTGTGTGTGTGTGTTTGTGCCTCTGTGGGAAGAGTCTCTCCAAAATTAAATTTCAGTCATTGACCCAATGTCATTTAAGTGCAAACTCCACTAACTATACATACCCATATTTAGCCACCATGTCAGCCTTCTCATAAACACCTCTTAGAACTCAAAAAAACATTTAGATATTTTTTACAAATGTGCAAGGGTAAAATATTCCAGTACGCATTTATGAAAATATAAAATATTGCATTTTGGAAATAAAATGATCATATTTAAAGATACTGAGATGCAAACTTAACATGAAAGCACAGAGTAAATATGTGCTGCGATACTAAGTATTTAGACACCTACTTTATCTGTGCCTGGTCCTCAAAATGTTTACTTTACTGTAGCCTTGTTAGCATGTCTTGTTCTGCGTGTGTCCTTGAAAAATTAGTAAAACTCAAGAGGGAAACATGGTAAGCTTGTTAATAAGCCTGCTGAGTTTGTTATTCTTTCACTCCTATTTAGTACCTTAACATGGTGATTCTGAATCAATGCAAAAAAATGATTGTGAGAGAAAAAAACTACATAGACTTTCCCCCAAAATGACATTATACCTTTAATGAATATTCAAGCAAAATAACTTGCGTTATATATGTAATGGAATGCCGTTGTCTCCTATTCTTTGTCTGATCCTGAGAGAAATGTGGCTTGACGCAAGATGCACTTGCAGCCTGATGGACCTGTTTGATACATGCAGAACATCTGATCCAGAGTGTAGGCTGTTAGCATTGTCAATCTAACATTGCAATATTCAGAAACTCAATAATGTCTTGTTTTGTGTTGCAGTGAGCCCCTGCCTCAGTTACCCTTGTCTGAATGGAGGAACATGTAAGGAGACCAGTAACAACACGTACACCTGTCAGTGTGCTGAGGGCTTCGAGGGTACAAACTGTGAGGTGGAGATCACACAGAGTGGAGGACTTGGTAAGACCTGCTCAATCATCTGTTTCACTCTTCAGGACAAAAAGTAAAACTAAAGCTTACACATTGACTCTACCGATGCAAATGATAAACTAATTACTTTTAACATGACTAAGTCTAAGTTTGGTATCCCACTTCTGCAGTATCAGGAAAATGGGTCAACAGACAAATTTTATATATAGATACATAGATATATAGATATATAGATAGATATAATTATACATAGATGCCCTTTTAGAATAATTAGTAATTAAGTTCTTAATTTATGAAGGACTTGCTGACACAAAATTTTGATATTTTTATTTCTCTTGTCAAGACTTCATAGACTGCATAGACAATGGCTTCCATAAGAATCAAAGTTTTGAGTTTATTTAATTGTTGTCTTACAGACACGAAATGGATCATCCTGATTGCGGTCCTGGTCTCAGTGGCTGTCATCATAATTGTGATGACCTTCGTGTGTGTTTGCCAACGCAAATCCAAGTGAGTCTCTACTGCTGCCAGACAAATAGATACAGAATACACTCTTACTGTATCAAGGCCCAGATATTATTAAAAAAAACACAAGTACATTACAGAAGAACATGTAAAACTACATTTGAAAACACATAAACCATATGCTAAACAAATTAAAAAATATTATATATATTCAGTAGTTTTTTATCATGGGGTTAGTTGATATGAATTTGTTTGTCAGTTCTTTTCTTTTATTCAGCTTGGTTTTGGCAGCAGGGATGATGTCAATTAAGAAAAAAGTTTAATTGTCATTCCAGGTCACAAGTTTATGTAATTCAGAAGCAGCAGTCATCTCACAGTGGGTGAGAAAATTACAAATTCATCGCCTTTTTGAGAATTTCTGGGAACATACTGTATCAGCACTGGGAAGGGAAGGGTTGGATTCACCGACTGCCTTCACCTTACCTTCAATATGTATCTATAAATCCTCTGTTCAGGTAGAATGTGTTCATCATGTCCAGGTTTAAATCTCTCACCTCCATTCTTTCTCTCCACAGGAAAAACAAGTGCAAGGAGAAAAAACTAATGAAATCCACAAGTAAGAATGATCACTATTGTTAATCATCTTAAATTGACTAAAACTCACGTACACTTTTGATCTCAGTACTAAGATTAAGACTAAATCTAAAAATAGCTTCCAAAATTAATGCTACTGTTTAAATATCTTTTAACGCAAGAAGGAAGCTTTTTAAGTACATTCTGAGGTACTTAAGTGTTCCAGTTTAGGATACATCACACTTCTAATTTACTACATTTACAGTTTTTGATATTAGTAACTAGTTACTTTCCAAATGACAATTTTACATTCACATGTGAGTTAACTTTGTAAAATCTCATGCTTTTGGAGTGTAAATCCACTCACATTATATAAAGTTGTTAGGATTAGCAGCACCTGGCCCAGCTGCTTACATGCTGACTCATCAATAAATTCACTCTCAAAGTTATGAGAACATTTATTGTTTTACTGCCAGTATTTGTTTCCTTGTATGCAATTTAACTTCAATTTAAACTTGATTTAAAATGTGCAGATTATAAATCAGAATCAGACCTTTTTCTAATGACATTAGTGTCTTAAAACTAAAAAAAAAAAAAAAGAAATCAGAACTGGACCCCATAATTATAGTTTTCCAGAGGTCCAACTGAACACAGATTATTGGCATGTATCTTGGCAGATATGCAAATATAAATTGCAGTGCAGAAATGTTTCTAGACTGCATTTAATTAACATTTAAAATCTACTTGTTTTATTTTTACTTTTATGTTGATTTAATTTTCAACTAAGTTATTGTTCAGAATTTACTGTTAGTGTCATCTTTGAGTTTATTTATTGTGCAACTGCAAAAACCCGGCCCAACTTGAT
Organism: Scomberomorus guttatus; assembly: GCA_038419695.1. Taxonomy (NCBI): domain Eukaryota; kingdom Metazoa; phylum Chordata; class Actinopteri; order Scombriformes; family Scombridae; genus Scomberomorus; species Scomberomorus guttatus. The sequence continues at coordinate 1,298,130 of CM076467.1, read as the reverse complement.
ACTTTTGTCACAGCTCTTTAATAAAAAAATATTAGGTATAATATCTAAAAAATATTATGTTTTGTGTAAAAAAGGAAATTAGCAAGAAATATCACACATGTTTGGGTAACACTTTATTTTAAGGATCCGTAATTTTTTAATAATATCCAGAAAGTGTCCTGGAAAGAACTCTGAAAGAACTGATATTTGCTACTAAATCTCAAATTCATTTATTACAGCAAACTTTCATCGTCATAGGTGTTGAATTGTATGCTAGCCTTAAGACAGATTTCACATTTTTTGCACATTTACCTGTGAGCTGGCCTCATGGTGATCATTGTAGTATGAATTGTGCAGCTCTAATACCCATCACTTTTTTCTCTTTTAGGTGTTCCATTTACAAACGTAGATGACCAAAGAAATGAGAAAGTGACAAAACTGTGATGACAAATTATGTTATCCGTTTAGTGTTTACCTGAATGTAATAACTGCTGTATGAGGCGAACATACACAATCTGGTCTGGAGCTTATTCCAACACGCCAAAAATAAAAATGTATGAAATGAAGGAAGTATTTTTGTCTATTTTTGAATATTATAGATATTGTTCATATGCGCATGTGTTGATTTCTTAACTTTTGAAAATGTCATTTTTGCCAGATGTGTGCCTGTAATTAATGGAAAAGTGCAAATCTTTCGGTGTGTGCATTTAATAATATATGTATTTTTGGAATGAAATACGTTCGAAAAAAGAAAATGTGTCTTTGTCTTTGATAAAACACCGACACATCCATAACACCATTATACACAATAGATAAAGCTCATTGTTTTCATCATACAGATTGACACTGAGATTGTTGTTGTTATTGCTGACAGACATGCCCCTTATAAAAAACATTTAATTATTTAAATCTATCTATCTATCTATCCATCTATCTATCTATCTATCTAAATTTATTTAGAATTAAAAACAGATACAGTCCTTGGTTCTCCCCATAACTCTCCAATGCCATCCACAACAGAGACAAAGCCTGGTCCAAGGCTAGATCCAGTGGCACTCCTGAGGACTGGTGAACCTTGAGGCAACAAAGAAACATCTGCACCATTATGATTAGGAAGGCTAAATAAAATTATTATCAGTCAGCTCTCTCTGTCTGTGATAGTTCCATGTAAGTTTGGAATACGACAGCATCTCTTAGGAATACATCATGGTCACATCTCCCACCACAAATCAAACAAGTATCTGGTCATACTTTTGATAGATCATCCATAGTTGAAGCTTTTAATCACCACTTCCTCTCCTCTGGTCTTTTATTTAATATGTCTGCTGATTCAACTGTAGACAATTACCATATCTGTCCAACAGAGGGAATCCCTAGTGCCTCAGCTTCGTCTGACTGCAAATTTTCTTTTAGTTTGGTAAGCAGTGCAGATGTTTACAAAGCTCTGCTTAGGTTATAGTCCATGTAAAGGAAAATCAGATTTCTTTTTAAACACATTATACATGTTAGAAAATAATTGCTGAAAACGTGAAAAGACTGAACTATGTAGTACTGAATTGTGGAGTTAGAGCGTTAAACTGTTTTTCACCATTTCTGTATTTCAATAATTATTTATCCAAAAAATTGGATAAATAATTGTTGATTACTGCCAATTTCTTTGATTTACAAGTGCTTTTGAATGCTAAAAAAGTTGATCTAAAGCAAATCCTTGTTAAAAAAAACTAGGGGAGAAGGTGTGTTTCCTGAGCCTCCTGTGGCTGCTGGTGAAGATGTGGAGTGCAAAGAGACGCCGCCTCCCTCATCTCACATAGATCCTCTGATTCAGCCTGGCATTACTGCCAAGGAACAGAGAATTAGAACGGTAAGCAATGCACCTGTGGGTGCGAGCTCTAGAGCTGGAGCAGAGACAACCCCCTGCGTCCGCCTCCACCAATCGGGTAGCATCACCTATTCCTGCCCCCCAGGATAGCTTTGACATCAGCAGGCATGTGGCACTTGTTCCTCCATTCAGAGAAACAGAAGTTGATTTTTAATTTTGTGCATTTGAACTTATTTGGCCAACATTGTTACAATGTAAATTAGTAGGTAAAGCACAGGAAGTATGTGTATTTCCCTAGAACAGAGTGTGTGTCTCTGTGCATATGAACTAGTTCCTGAGGCTTATCGCCAGAAATTTAGGAAGTGTAAAAAAACTGTCAACCAGACTTTTTTTTTTAGACTGGCATCAGTCGCCAGTTCTGCTTGATAAATGTGCCTGCTTCTACTGCCAATGCAGGGACGTCAGTACAGGTGTGATGGTGTCTCTCTTCCTTGTACCAGTTCGTAGTCTAGCAGCAGCATTCTGCACCAGCTGCAAGTGAGACAAGGATGACTGGGTAATACCCAAATAAAGAGCATTGCAGTAGAGAGGCATCAGCAGCAGGACAGTGAGCGGTGACATCAGGCTCTGGAGGAGAAGCAGCTTCAGCAGCAGCAGCATCAGGCACTCAGGCACAGGTTGTGTCGGTTTGTGCTGGACCGAAAATGATGGTGTCCATGAGCTTCTTGGCTTTCTGGATCTGGTAGAGCATGGATATTCTTCCTTCCAGCTCTGCTATCTTATCGGCCAGGCGGGTGCAGCTGACACGGCCGGATGGAGAGGTGAGTGGAGCCATGGATTGCAGATGTGATGGCTGGGGAACAGAAATTAAAAAGGAGGCCAGTACAGGGCTAAAAGTGCATAAAAGTTTAGGGACCAGTTGTGGATGGTAGCAGCCACTGACAGGGAGGTCACAGGCACTTGCACACATTGATATGGTTTTAGCAGAGGTGACAGAGCTGATCCACAGAAAGGGCAGCAAGCAGCAAAACTTACCGATACAGGTCCAATAAGTGGACCTGCTGCTGAGATTAGGCTTCAGTTTGCGGATTGCAGCTCGTCTTGACCTGGTATCTGCATTCCCCATTGTGTTAGTCAACTCCCAAAAACAAGCCAGTTGCGCTAGTCTCGGCAGGCTGTCCAGACCAGAAAACATAAAACTTAAAATCCGAGTCTGTGATGACTAAAATCTTTCACCTAAACCAACCAGGATCTAAAAGTATAGTGTAAGATGTGGCTTAAAAACGGGATAAAAATGTCAAATTATGATAGAGCTTCTGACAAGTACACACAACACCGACACAGGCGTTTTTTATTAACACACAGAATACAGATTTTCCTATGCTAAAGGAAAATGAACAGTTCAAAAAGTCAGAGACACCCTTCACCATTGGGTGTATTCAATCAATTCCCAGTGTACTCCAAAATATTGCTAGTATGGGAACAGATGACAAAATTCATACTGAATTCAGGCCATTCATTTTCAATGGTTATGTGTCCATGCCCGAGGATGGAGCCAGCCCTGTGCCTATTAAAATCTTAAGGGATAGCGGCACCAAAAATTCACTCATTTACACTGGTGTACTGCCTTTTTCTAACCAAATGTGGCTCAGACAAACTGGTGTGGGGAATAAAAAGGAACACAAACATGTGTGCCTCTTCATGCTGTCCATCTTTCTTCTCCATTGTATCTGGCAGGGGCATGTGGGCCAGTAGGGGTGTGAAATGTGAAATACATATTGTAATGAAAAATCATTTTTGTTACTGTGTGTGTGTGTATAAATTCCATTTGTTACTCTCATAAATCATACATAATTAAAGAAACATGCGATGACTAATGAAAAAGCGCTGCTTACAATCTTTGTCTGTGTGCCGAGGGGCTACTTTTCTCCGCCCAATGGTGGTATGTGTGTAATATGTTTGGCTTTTCCTGGTGGCCCCTGGTTGGTTGACACTGCACACCAAAAATAACTAGATCTGGGGCGGAAATTTTTTTTTTGTTTGGTTTTTTGTTTTGTTTAAATACTCCACCTATAGTAATCAAGTAGTCCACTTACAGTGTTCATTTAGGGTCTCTTCATACATGACAACATATGGAAAAATATTTTTAAATTATGGTAATTCTGTTTTTTTGTACAAAAGATAAGCGGCTGCAGCACCATTATTGCCCACCTGAGGCTGCTGCTGCATGCACATTGAAATCAAGATGGAAACAGAAAGTCATTTTCTCTCAATGACATACGTAGTCTTTTTATCACAATTAAATGGGGGAAAGGAATCTAAGGAAAGGATCACCACTCTCTTCTCCTTTTCTGCCTCCGGGGAAAAGAAAGAACTTGGCAAAAGTCAGAACCCCTGCTGCTTCAAAGGACTGCATTTGAAACAGTTGTACTGTATATTGAAACAGTCAGTAAAATTCAGTAAATAGTGAAGCTGTCCGTTTCATTACTTGATATTCATGTAGGCTAATAAATATACAAATGTTAATTAGATGGTATTCTGCATGAGAAATAAAGAAAATCATCATGATAATATGATCGTGATAAGCAGTTTCCACTGTACTTATATCCTTCTCCAATTTCTTCATATCCAAGTGCAACTTAATTTTTAACTTTCAGCGACATTTGAACAGACATCCTGAGAAAGAGAAAATGTGTCAAAGAGTAGCTGATTATGTAGTTGGTAATAGTAAGTTGGTTCTCTTAATTTGTCTACACCATGATTTTAAACATGCGTCTGATATTATCTAGCCTACTGATAGTCACAGTCAGAGATCAGAATGTTCATTTATTAACAAATAAAGATAAAACCACAAGCGCTGCTCTTCGCTTTCCCAACCAGATTGATCCTGTCTGCCTGGGGGAGCAAACCGTCAACCTTGTGTGTGTGTGTAAGCACGCATATGTGTACATTTTGGTGACATGTATATGTATGCTTCACTATGGGCTTATAATAATTATATGACTTGTAATTGATGCTGCAATAAAATTAAACTGCAGTTGTAACCTGCGTTGTATAGACAAGGACAGACCCGCACTGGAATCAACCTCACAACCTCAGACATGGGAGGCAGGCACCCTAGCAAGGACGAGATCTGAGCCGTTCATAACTTTTGTGGAGCCTTTCCTGACTGTCAATTAGCCAGCCATAGTAAGGTCAGGCAACTGCACTTTCCACTGCGGTTTTCCAGGATAGCAATGGATATTGCAGGGCCATTGGAAAGGACTCATTCTGGTTTTAAGGGTCAAACCTGTAGTGTGTAACTACGCCACACTATACCCTGAGGCTTTTCCACTAAGGTGAGTCACTGCTCAGTCAGCTGCCCAAGCCCTCTTACAGCTCTTCTCCAGGGAAGGGATCCCTAAAGAAGTAGTGACAGACCAAGGCACAGCTTTTTTATTCCAGACGTGACATCAGGTGTACAGCTTGCTAGGGATTAAAGGGATCAGGACCACTCCTTACGACCCACAGACTGATGACAAACAGACTTTTTAAGGAGGATGGGTCCTGCCACATATGAGATTAGTATGCCTAAGCATAGGAGAAAGAAACAGACTTTTCATGTAAATCTCAAAGAGTGGCACTCCAAGGTGGACCATGCCAGCCTCAACAGCTCTTGGTGAGGCCTGTAAAGAAAGAGGAGGCTGACCTCCTCCTAATCAGACTGACTAGTTTCTTCCGCAAAATACAGAGGACACTCAAATTAACTTGGACTTGTCTCATTTGTCCCCAGAGATGCAGAAACAGCTACTGGCCATTGTTCCTCCAGATTTGTTTCTTAACAAACCAGGCTACACCTTCTTGTTGGAACACATCATCCTCAAAGATCCTACACCAACCCATCAGAGGATGTACAGCCAGTCCCTCAGTCCCAGAGAGGCTTCTTTCTGCCTTGAAGGAGGAACTGGAAGTGATTAAGTCACTGGTGGTCACTAAAAGGTCACAGAGTGAGTGGAGCAGTCCAATAGTTCTTGTTTTGAAGATGGATGGCTCTATCCGATTCTGTATTGACTTTTGAAAATTGAACTCTCAGTCAAACTTTGATGCATATCCAACCCCTAGACTAGATGACCTCATTGAGCGTATTGGTAAGACCCAGTACATCAGTACTTTAGACTTGTGTAGGGGTTATAGGGAGGTGCCCTTTACTTCTGAGGCCAGGCATTACACCACTTACATTACACATGTCTTAGGGTCTCTTTCAATTTACTGTCATGTCATTTGGCCTACAGGGTGCACCTGCCACATTTCAAAGACTCATGGACCAAGTGCTAGCAGGTGCAGAGGCCTTTTCAGCTGCTTATATCGTCATCTGTAGCCTCACGTGGGAGGATCATGTGCAGTATCTCAAAGAGATTCTACACGCCTTCACCAAGCCTGTTTGACTGTTCTGCCCAAGAAGTGCTCCACTGCTCAACAAGACACCAAGTATTTGGGCTATCTACTGGGCCATGGGGAGATACGGCCTCAACAGGATGAAATCCAGGCAGTGCAGAGCTGCCCTTATCCCTGTACAAAGTCACAGCTCAAGTCCTTTCTTGGATTAGCAGGGTGGTACAGGTGGTTTGTACTTCACTTTGCTAGAAGAGCTGCTCCTTTAAAGGTTCTGTATATAGGAATCACAAATTTCTTCTCATTAGTGATATCTGTGGCCATTAAATGAAGTGCAGTCAACATCCTGGTGCTTGTGTGCGTGCTTGCGATGTGAGACTATTGCAGGTGATGTCTTTTTCCTTGCTTACACCTCTCATAATTACATAAAAGATCTCTAACATTGTGTTTTGCACCATGTTTTAGCAAAACATCTCTCACTCCCAGTCAGTCAACCCCCTCCCCGCATGCATGTATGTGCACTCGCTCGCTCACACACAAGCACACAAAGAGGCTCCTGCTGCACTGAGAGCCAACCCACACCGCCCAACTCGCACAAATATGCCTTAATCAACCACTAGAACCTGAACCGACCCGCAAACTGCCAACCTTTTTTGACCAACCGTGTTTACTGGCTGGGGAACAACAGGCTGTGTCCAGGCAGCAATGAGCTGTGCGCTGCAGTTTTGTTGTGAAACGTGTGCTTATTACAACCTTTGGAAATAATGTTGTTTTAGCTGTGTGTGCTCGGGAGTGGGCAACCTGTCATTGCGGGGGTGTTTTGTTGTGAAATATGTAGTGGTTGAATGGAGGCAGCTAGCTGTTTCATTAGCTGGCGAGTTAATATCTGCAGGGTGTTTCTAGTCGGATAGCACCATTTTTTTTGTGTTGTTGTGTGGTTATGCCGGTCGTTTGTTGATGTTAGCGGGACAGAGTCAAGGCACTCAGGAGTGTGCAAAAACGTCACTTCTATTGAATTTTCACGGAAAAATCCGGCCCGGGTCCTTCACATAGAAATCAGTCCACAGGCTGTTACAGACGTTTTTATGTTACATTACTACCCGTTCACTCATTGGCAATAAAAAACATTAATACATGTAAATTGCTTCACAATTCTACATATAGAATCTGTAATGACCTAGTATTGCAGAGCCCAGACTTCAACCAGCCCTTCACTGTTCAGATGGACACTTCAGGAGTGGGATTGGGGGCTGTCCTGCTTCTAGGTGAAGGAGATGACCAGAAACCAGTTGCTTATGTTAGCGGCAACTGTACTATCTTCTTGGGACAGACTTCATTCTTCAAACTGACCATTGGGGTCTGCAGTGTCTCCATAAAATTAAAGACTCAAACAACCAAATCTCCAGATGGGTGCTGGACATGCTGCCCTACTGGTTTCAAGTTCAGTACCGGCCAGAGAAATTAAATGTGGTAGCTGGTTTCCTATCTCATCATCCTAATGGTGAGTTTCAAGGGGCGGGGGAAATGTGAAAAGGCTGCTCCACTCCTTTTTCACTAGGCTCTGTTCCCCAACATTATCATTGTTTTGGGTGTCATATCATCATTATTTTCAATGTTTCCTTCAATTTGTTAGTTGTTTTTTAAATAATCGAATACATTGGTTGTTATGTGTTGCTTGTTCTGATTTATAGGTTTATGATCTGTAAGAAGGGTCAGCCATTCTGTATGTTTTCAGTTGTTATGTCTGGGTTATTGGGGGTAGATCAGCTGCTCAATCAGGGAAAGTGTAAACAGGTTTGTATCATTAGGTCCTCTTAGCAGTGAGGAACTGGGCATTGCTAGGATGTGGAAAGTTAGGTGAAACTGTTCTGTAGTAAATGACATTTGGTTGAACTTTGGGCACTTATGAATAATTTGTGTGCTTATAGTAGATTGTGACTGTCAGCAGTAACAGAAAAATTCAGTGTTTATAATTGTGTGGTGTTCTGTATGCTTTGAAAGCCTACTATCTGGGTAGCTCACCCCCATACTTACCTGAGCAGGTAGTACCAGTTAGGTGAGGAGGAGAAGGTAAAATGCCATTCAGTGGTCAATAGGTAAGAGAGTAGGTGGCAGTTTGCTGTAGTAGTGAGTAGTGAGCCACACAACACTACTCCAGCCAATCAGCAGGGGGTGTTTGTGGTCGTGCACAGGACAGGGGGAAGTCATAGAAAGTGTTTTCTCATGGAACAGATAAGTTTGCATAAATGTATCAATCTACACTGAATCCGAAACAGTCCCCTTGTGTTTTTTTCATGCTCCAAGTCTGTTTCTGTCATGTTTAGTGAAGCATAATCTGACCAGGCAGCTCACACACATCACACAAATATCCTACTGTGTATTTTTTTTAAACTTATTAACCATATCAATGAATCAATAAATACAAACACTATTGATTTCTTCCTGTGTAGTTGACATGCAAACTATTTTGGTTCAGTAAACTTCTGCTGTCAGTCAGCCTGGTGAAGGCAGTTTGGCTGACCGCTGTCCTCTCAGCTCCCTAGGAACTGCTGCTGACAGATGGCTGCTTCTATGGACAGAGATGCTGAATGCAGGTCGAGTGAAAAGTAAGGTGGCCACAGAGAGTGTGGATGGACTGTTGTGCTCACAAGAAAAAAAAAATTCTGCTCATGATAAAGTGTGAGAGGAACAGAAGTGATTCTACAGTTCATAAGAACTTTGGCACAAAAACATTTAAAACACACCCAAAACTCACCTGTCTTGTCCAAACTGATAAAAGCAAACAAATCGTCCTTTGAGCTGGTCTCCAAAAGACTCATGAGTTAAAACCCTTCTTCGATTAAGACGTCTCTTTTCCTTTTGTTTTTCGACCAAGTATGCGTGTATTTTAATCTTTTATTGAAACAAGTCAGTTTGTTATGTTTTATTTGTAACATTAAGTTTCGTGATTCCAGGCGTAGTATTTTCACTTTTGAAGTTACGTTACGAAGAAACATCACTTTGAAGAAGACAGCGATACCTGAATTGGATCTCGGCCTGCTTGCTGATAGCAGTACGGCCAAAACGACCAGCTATCACAACGCCCGGAGTTAAGCTGACGGCAAAAACTCTTCCCCAGTCAGCCTGACACAAGGCTGAACCCCCTTCACTAGGGATTTGTCACCGTCATTCGTCATTCGTCAAAAACTCATCCACAGCATGGCCCAAGCCATATAGCCCAAGATGTATAACTACAGTTAATTCCAGCTCAACCCAAAACAACGCCGGACCTGCCGAATACCATCTCTGCTGTGACAAATCTTCAACACAGTAGGCATAAAATGGCTTTTGTGATTAAGAGTTGATGTCAAATAACATTAAAATTAAGAAGGTAATTCCTTTAGAGAAGTACGTTAGCTTTCCCTTAGCATTCCCCATTGCAAAATATTAGCCTCGAGTCACACACTTTTACAAATAAAATTATTTTATTTGTATTATTATTTAAAGGCCTTATTCTTTTTGTTTATTTATCTTTATCATGTACTCTTAAAATGTTTAGCTATAAATAAATATCTTCATTTATCCTAAGAAGTCATTGTTTCCTTGAGCACAGCAAACAGAGGTCACTGTTTTGAAAATAACTTATGGTTATGAGACTGATTAATTGATTAAATTGAATAAGGGTTAGTGCTTCCTCCTGGCACTAACAAATCCTAACCTTAATGGGAGGTGGTGCCCTGATCAAACAAGGTTTTATATTAAAAAAATATTTATTCTCCTATGATTGACATTCTTTGTGTATTTGTGCACTGTGTGCTTTAACCCCCTGTGTGCTTGTGGATCTCTCTCTCTCTCCCAAGAAAGGTAGACTTGTCTTTCTATTCCACTGAAATACCTTTTCAGGGCACCCTAGATCTGTATGAACTGACCCCTTTTTCACCTCTCCTCCCAAGTGGGGGTTTGACAGAATGGGGTTTAGCCAGACCTCCTGAGAAGACCATGGCTGACAAAATAACTAAATTGATGATTCAATTAAAAGCATAAATGACCTTTGGGTCATTTGAATTATTGTTAATTTCATTAACAAAAACTATGACTAAATATGTTTGTCAATGACCTTTTTTTGCCTAAGAGGAGATGATGACAAGACGGCCCTGATGTCATTAAAGGGGACCTATTATTATTATTATGCTCATTTCCAGCTCTATATTTTTATTTCGGGACTCCACTAGAGTAGCTTTGCATGATTCACAGTTCAAAAAACTCCTCATGGCCCTTTATGCAGCCCCTTGGTTCAGTCTCTGTCTGTAACAGGCAGTCCTAGCTCCTGTCTCTTTAAGGCCCCCCTCCGGATGAGCCCACTCTGTTCTGATTGACCAGCTTTCCAGAAGCCTGCCGAGGGGTAGTTGTATCAGAGTTGTATTAAGTTACCACTGATGCAAACTTTTTCTGCTTTAGTGCTTCAAATAAAAAGCTTTTAAATGACTAAATAACGGGAGACTTTTATTGTGAAGAATTTACAGGAAGTGAAATGTGTTCCTCACCGAATTAGCAGAGCTTCACTAGCGATGCTAAAAACTGGTTGTCTCAACAACTGTTTGTTGAGTCGAGTAGTACAGGCAGAAGCAGCCACAGTGATGATGATGTTTGATGAAGAGCTGCAGACGACCAACACACCTCCAACAGGTAAACTACTTATTTTACTTTGCCCTGCTATGTAATAGAAAAACACTCACAGCGTGCCAGCTCCTCTCCAGTCATGGCTCAGCTATCTTCCCCTAAAACAATGAAAAATGCCATAATGTTAGCAAAGCGGTGCAGTGAGCTGTGTGTGGAGTAGATGACCATGTAAAGAAATCCTTCACAAGCCGACATTGGCTCTGGCTGAAAGTAGAAAAAAACGTTGAAAACCGAGCATTCAGAGCAGTCTGAAGCCTTGCTCTTTGCTCACAGTGATTACTTCTACATACGTTTACCTCATTATTTGACACGTTGGCCACTTTTAACATGAACATCCAACATTGTAACGTAATATACAGTATATGACTGAAAAGGAAAAGCATAATAGGTCCCCCTTAAACACTAACTGTGACCATATCAACATGCAATATTGTTGACAAAAAAGACAAGACTATAATGTAGTTTAAAAAAGGAAATTGTAGTTTAAAAAATCTCTTTATTTTCATTGACAAAAAAGAGGAGGCAAAATATTATAGACTCACAGGAGGCGTAGCGTGAGCAGCACATTAGCAGAGCAAGACACAACAACTGTAGTTACATGCATAAAACAGAGGAAAATCGACTTCAAGTCACGTTTACGTGTATATAGTGAAACGAAAGCCAGTACACAGCCCGTGTAGACAGCTACGTTGATTAAAACAACAGTGTAGAACGTTACCTTTCCTTATTATGGTTGTTATTCTAGCAAACCTTGCCTTGTTTAAAGCTGGAGTGCAAGACTTTGTCTCCCCCTTCTGGCAGTGAGAGACTTTACAAAACACTGTCGACACGTAAGCACATCATACACTCTGCCATAGTGTACTCCATCACTACTGTTGTGGTTGTAAAACGGTGGATAAAATAGCTTTGAGCGTCACCCACTGCCCATGAAATCACTCGTTTCATGGCCTGCAGAATTGGATCCATTCGGTCATTCAGAAACTCTGGGAGATATGGATGTCTTAAGCAAAGAGATTTATTGACAAACACAAACTTGATCAATCAAGGAGACAACAGTTACATATCAAAAAACTGGTGGTGACACAGTGAAATGCCACATCAAGTCTGAAGGAGAGTTTTCTGCATGCCTAGTTAAACTTCTCGCCCCTTCCACATAAGGATTCCTGCGTAGCAGACAGCCTTGGCCCAAGTCACAACACACAGAACCCTTGCCCTACTTTAACGCCTGCTCCCCCTTTTCTCTATTTAATTTTCATAATCCTATACATAAAATTTCCCTCACAGTTTCTCTCCTTTTTGATCAAAAGATCAACAAAAATTACCTACCATAATATCCTTCAGAGTTGGAATAACATACACCTGCCTTAATCAATCAAACCTCATTTGTCAAACATAATGTGAATCAAACTATACAATTATTAATATTGATATAGATTATATAACAATTAAGAATTAATAATGGAATGTAGAATTAATGTGATGAATGTAATAATGCGATGAATGTAGTGAAGTAATGTGATGACTGTAGTGTAGTGTAATATAGTGAGTTACCACCAATCCACACACAACTAATTAGAGACATGAAGATATTTTCTTAATTCACAAAATCAAAACAGAAGAAAATGAGTCTTAATAAAACACCATAGAAATAAAATTAAACATCTCAATTTACCCATTTTACCTGAATCCTAGAATAGCCAATTAAAGCTAAAATAATTCACATAAATCAAATATGTGGTGGTGAATAATCAATCAAAATAACGACATGGAAAACTGTATGTTTACATTTATTTGTACATAGCATTTAAGATTCAAAAGTACTTAATGATTCTAGTGATTCTAGCAATTGGAATATGTAGTGATTCTCTGAAATAAGTACTTAAGAAACAAAAAATATCAATCAACATTCAATGAAAGTTACATACATCCATGTGAGTAAAAACTGCTATGCATATGAATTGAAAATATATAATACATGATAGAATTGAATATATAGTAAAGACCAAAAAAAAACCAAAAAACCAATAAGCATTCCTAGGACTACTTGTAGTCTAGTAAAACATGATTAACTAGATGATAAACAAACAAACTTAACTATAAGATTAACTATAAGAACAAATTATTAACAATAAAAATCGCCATTGCTTACCATTTGCTGAGTGGCTTGAATAGCAGTACTATTTTCTGGTTCCTGGGGTTTGTCTAAGAACCACAATAGTGGCAGCCCAATTAACGCGGTGCAGTTCTGGGGCTACACCCTAATGCAGTTCTACCTAGTCTTTCCATTTTCAATCAAGTGTTAGCTTGGTCTTTGTAAATTTTAAATGTGTGGCCACCATGTGAGGGTGATCTCTCTGTTCTCTTGCCCAATTGGATAATTCTGTAAGCAGTAACCGTGGGTGATTTGTCCAAACACTGGTACGTCTTACTCTAACTTCAATTACTTCCCACCTTCTCTTTTGAAAAGTCTGTTCAGGGTTGTCAGCCACATGTAACCCTAGTTGTTCACATCTGTGGAGGACTAGGTTTATGGATGCATGAGCTGTATATTCAAATGTATGGTTTATCCCCATGACTTCTGTCCTATCTTGGTGAGTAGTCTCAGTATGTGACAGGTAAGGGTCAGTTAATATGTACAGTCCTTTCAATTTCACTAGTAATACAGACCTGAAATTCCCCTGTACATCTACACAAGAATTGTACAGTCACAAGTTCTGTGAGGAACTGAAACGCAGTTCTTTGGAGAGTCTGTGGTAAGTCAGTGGACCCCATCAGCTGTTATGTTTTCAGTGTTAGTGGGACCCAAAGGTCAGTAGACACATAAGTAAAAATGTCTAACATGCCCTGGACTCTCAAACCACTGGTTTACCGCTAAGCACTTCGGTGCCTGTCGGTCCTCTTCCTTTGTGTAGTCTGGGAACAACCCCACTCAGTTCTGAGTGTGGCCGTTTCAGCAGATCCCCTGATTATTTGGGAAACGGTGGAGTCTCACCTAGTCAGGGGCTTGGCCAGGTGAAACTACTCAGCTATATTTACTCAGCTACAGTCTGTTGTGGTGTGTAGTAATCCCTCTTCTGGTTCTCACACCCACTTGCAGTGGCTTGCATGGCATGGACCCATGTGGCTCTCTCCCTGCCCTTTGCTGCTGATGCTGTTGTCAGCAGCACCTGGAATGCTCCTTTACCACCCAGGAGACAGGGACACTTTGTCCAGAGATTTGATTAATACAAAATGACCAACCTCTTTAAAAATAATCAAATCATCGACTTTCTCAATGTTTCTGTTAGTATTAGTTAAGTTAGTCAGTTAGCTAACATACTCTGTAAGGTATTCATCAGTCCAAAGCAGAGAGGTTTTGTGGGGTGTTAAAGGTGCTCCCCATTTGTGTTATGATGTTATTAATTTAAAAAGCTTTAATGGTTACCTCAAGTTTCTTCTTGATGTTCTCATTCACACATTGTTGAAAGGTCTAAAGTAACAAATGATTATGTGAAATTTTGCATTTGACTTTGTCATGTGAATTTTGTTGTGAGATTAAATCACCTAAGTGCGGTGGTTTATTATCTCATTATGTGATTAATGTGGTTTTATAATATCACACCACCCAAATATGCAAATATTTCCTTCTAATACCCATTTTTTAAAGATACTTCAACAGGAAGACAATGCTTTAATACTATGACATACATACATACATACTACAATTTTCGATATAAGAAATGCGGTAGCCAGGTGTATGGGTGAATTTTTCCCGTTGGTAGTTTTAGGTATACAGCGACATCTGGCGTTTGTAGTGTTAAACATTTATTTATTTTATCTCTGCCACAAAATACAGGGAATGGGTGATGTTTTAAATGTTTATCTCTCAAACACATTGGTAGTAAAAATGTGGAACTATTTACATTTTGAGAATTAGCTGATTTGAGCAGTCTTGTCAGGGAAGCGAAAAACAAGATTGGTGAAATAAAAGGAGAATTCTTTTTGGCATGAGTTTGTAAATGTTAATGACCTCATTATGGTCAATTGGAATGTCCCTCTCAATGGAAACAGCAGAAGATCTGAGAGCCTTCCTTCTCCACATCTTTTTCTAAGATGGGTCTTGACAGCTCCGATTTGGAGAATGATCGCTTGACTGATGCAGTTGTCACTGGCAATTTAGCATTTATTTTAAGGAGTTTTGTCAGCTTTGGGAAGACTGTGTCCACTATGCATAAGGCACATACGCATAGTTTGGACATTACTGGTAGGCTGAGCTTAGGAAGACTGGCCCCCACAGTATGATAAAGTGCCCTCTAAGGTGCCCCCCCATAGAGTGTAAAAACTAATGGAGGTAGTCACTGTGACGTCACCTATCGGTTTGTGGACTCCTGTTTTAAAGCCTCAAGTTTGCATTTTGACCGTCGCCATCTTAAATTTTTGGAGCCAGAAGTGACCATATTTGGACGAGAGTGTGGAGCTGACCCTAACAGTAGCTGCTAGCTTGGTTAGCACAATGCAATTACAGTCTATGGTTAACTGTGATAATGCTAATGATAATGCTAATTTTCGCTAGCGAAAAATAGGCTTAAAACCATTAAAACAAAATGTCCTTAAAAACTCAACATCTGACTCCTTAGAGTGTCTTTTAGCACAACCAAACACTGGGCGGCCAAAATGTTACAATTAACTTTCATGAATATATTCTGAATCTGGGGTTACACCATGGTTTTGTAACCAATGTTGTCGCCAGGGTAGCAACTTGTCAATCACAAGGCAGTCACACCCTAAAGCATACCTCTGCTCTTTCATCTATTTTACTCTAAATGGGACCATAATTTAAAAAATGAACATCATGCTCTATTGAAAAAGACTTGAAACTAGTGATTGAGACTAGAGAAGTAGGGTCATTTTCTCATAGACTTCTATACAAACTGACTTCTTTTTGGAGCCAGTGGAGTCGCCCCCCTACTGGCCATTAGAAAGAATGCAGGTTTAAGTCACTTAATTGGCTTCACGTTTCAGACCTGGAGCTACCCACTTGGGGCCCCCACAGTATGATGACATTTTAAACTATATGCTAGATTGATAGTAGCTAGCTAGCTAGATACTTGCCATCTCTATACCAAATACTGTATATGGTACAACTCCCCCCAAGTCTGCGTGTGTCTGAAGCTAATACGAAGTTTCAGCTGTCCAAATTAATCAAATCAACTAGATATCTTTCAATGTTACACTCTTTTTAGTGCCAAAGTCCCTCTTTTTGCTACTATACTTCCACCGCAGCTCAACAGGGAAACACTGTCCAAGGAAACACAAAGAGGGAATTTGATACTAAAAAGACTGTAAATGTGGCAGATATGCACTTGATATGACTAACTCAGACTGCTGACTCATATAAGCTTTTAAATGCATTTTTGCGCAAGATGACCATGTGGACACACTATGGATTTTGGCTCCCAGCACTTACGTTGAAAGCACATTTGAAGAGGATCTTTTAATAGCCAGTATGAACAGGAGGAATTATTACAGCAAGGAAAACCTCTTTCACTGTTCATATGGGCACCTGACTGTTGTTTTAAGACAAGAGTTGAAAAATTGTGAAAATGTACTATCAAATGTAAAGGTGCTCATTAAGAGCAATAGCCTATTTTATGGTTATATTATTATGCATATTATTATAATAATACTGATGCATTACGTTTAAAGCAGAATTTAATGTTCGGATTACATAGCCTACTTTATAAAGTGTTGGGTAGTTTATAACAGCAGCATATACTATGAGCTGATCATATGTTTTGTATGTAAATGATGAATCTGCAAAGTAACTGCAGGGATCAAATAAATGTGGTAGCATAAAAAGTACAATATTTCCCTCTGAGATGTAGTAAAGAAGAATAAATGTAGTATTTAAGTGAAGAATAAAGTTACTTGAGTACATTTCCCAGACTGGGCGGAGCTCCCTCTTGAACCATGCAGGCTTTATACAACTGTTTTCACATACAGAAGCCATGTAGCTTTACTCCCCAAGATTACTGACTGACAAGACTGTGATGTGACAAATTGCTGACCACAATACTTCAGGAGGTATTTAACTGCTGAAAAACGTATGCTTTAGTAAAAACTACATGTTGTACAGCCCCACTGTTTTTGACTCATTGTACTACTGAATGACTTGATTTCAAGTTACTGATGCTGTCAACAACTGTATCATCCAGCTGATGGTAACTGAATGTTGGCAATCAACATGTGAAAATCAAGGAGACAAATGAGTGAAGTGAAAGAATTGCTTTTATTCAGTACAAGAAAAAACAACTCAATGGATACACACAAAGAGCGTGATCTGCTAAAAATTTCAACAAAAATGCGCAGTTTCAAGTAAAATCCAAGCCAAGGTACACTGTTGCTTTCTGAATGAACTCTTGCACTTCAAATTCAGTGAAATCTCTAACAAGTTAAATTAAGTATCTCCTGTCAGTAGTAACCTGAGGTTGTGGAATTGTAGGACAGCCATGGAAGCTGTTAAAATGAAGTGTGCGTGATAAAAGATAAATCATACTGTGTACCAGAGCTTCTGCTCATTCTTTCCTCAAGAAACAAGACGTACCTTTTATACTCTGCGTCATTCCTACACACTATGTAACATAAAACATGTTCACACATGAAAACTTTAACAATAATAACAAGCTACAAAATAAGTCACAGTACCACATCAGTAAGCGTTCTTTAAACCAGATTTTGCCCAGAAGAATAAAAACAAAGCTTAACAGTATGTTAGGAAAACAAGCATGAAAATTAAGCAGAGTTTTCACTTTGAGAGTGTTTGTAGGGATGAAACACTAATGTGTGTACACAGCATGTATGGAACCACACTCTATTCACCATAAAAAACAAATGGAGATGCTTCTGTATCTTCTAACTGTGACTTAGTATCTCATAATTACAAAAAAACTATGTCATAATTAAAATATCTGCATCAAATAATTCAAAGAAAACATAATTAAGAGAAAATATATCATAATTACAAGATCTGCATCTCTCAATTACAACCTAAACATCTTGTGTTTAAGAGACACCAATTGTGATCTTTATCCCGTTATTACAAGATATTGAGATAAGGAATAAGGGTAAAGGGTCATAATTACAAGATAGCGCTTTTTCTTTTTGTTCAGTGAAGGCAATACTCTACTGTGGTTACTGATCCTTGTCTAAGCATTATCTTGAGATCAAGACATAATATCTTGTCTTGAGATAACATACTCTTTTATTCTTTCGTTGTCCCAATATTGTGATTTATTCACCATTTTTAGGATTAAAACCATTTTCTGATGATCATGATGTAATTACCTCATTATATTGATATAATGACGGTTAGTAATAATGGTAATGTGAATATTTCTATGACTTGTAGGCCTACTCTTTACCTCTTGATAAATGAATACTGATACTTAAGTCAGGAGGGAGAATTTATTCATACAGACAGGGCTGGGCAACGTGGTTGAAATCAATATCATAATATATATATAAAATCAATCACATATGAAATAATCAAATTAATCTTCAATGTACTGAATTATTCCACTATCGTATGACACAAACTCTTACCAACATGCAAAACGAAATCTTCAGTAATTCATTTTGTTAGCTTTAATTATAAATGGCTTAAATTCAAAATTTGTATGATGACATTTTGTAAAACAATAGTGCGGTATGACTGTATATTCACACTACAATCCCGGTGAAACCAAAAAATCATCAAAACATTGAACTATCACCCAGCCCTAGTTACTGAGTGGCATTTATCATCAGTGTTTCAACCATGGGATGAGTGTGAGCAGATTCAATACTTTCTCATCAACATCAATAGTAAATTCCATCATACTGTGACATACCCACTCCTGCCCTCATCACCACTCTCCAAAGAGAACAAACCCTGATAAATACAGTATGTACAAATATCAGTTTGAATAATAAATACAGAAGGACCCTGGTTCATAATAAGACTGCATCCTAAGGCATGAAACAAATCCTAGTGTTAGTGTTTCTGAGACTATTCTGTGCATCAGTGTCCTACAGTTCAGTAAGCAGAGCTGGCCGAGCTCAGATTTAGTCCAGTTCTTCACTGCAATACAAGCATGTAGGGCTTGTTTATATCAGCACAATAAAAGTATGGCATTGGTGCAAATAATATCCCTTCCACGAACAAACATACTGAACATACTGTTCTTACAGCTAAACACATTTGTCCTAATGGTGGGGCTAGAGGAAAGGTCACGGGGTCACTTAAATTAAAAAAACTGGGAGCATGAATATGATAATTATATGTTGTATCCACACCTGACATGTTGCTAAAGAAAGCTTATTGACTGTCCAACATGCAGATTTTTCATGAACGTGCAATGTGGCCATTAGAATTTTATATTTGGTATATTTGGTAAACAAATGGAAATTCTGACCTGCTAGTGGCTCTGGAGGGAAGGTCAGAGCTTCACCAAAAATATGATTCATTAATTAATAAGCATACACACATATGTTGTGGAAATTGGCCATTTCTTGCATTAGAGCCTGATCATTACATTGAGACCTTGAAATCACAGATATATTGATTTTGTCTGATAAGTAATGTCAGTACAGAAATGCCAAAGAATATTTTTTTTAACTGTACAATGTCATAATAGTCACAAGTCTGTAATAACCAAAATATAAGGGGATTCTTATCAAAAATGTTTGTTCTATGTTTAAGTCAGAAAAACAAATATTGGCAGATTATTTTTAATTTAGCCCCAGCTGACCATCTCCTGAAATCTCGGCATCTCAGTCAATGAGCAGCTCATGAAAAAAATCATTAATGTCACTGATACAAACCCACTGGATGGTAGCAACTTATAAGGTGGGAAATAGAATGTCCAGGCAGTGCAAAGTAATAAAAAATACAAATTACTCTGATCAAGAAAGGTCCCTTCAAAGTCAATACAAGATACTCTATATTAAGGTGACTACCTACATGCAGCACTGTAGTCCGTGAGAAAGGAAAAAGGAAATTGTGCGCAATTTTTGATTTGACATCATTTGTATTGACTTTAAGAGAAGAGAACTTTCTGGGTCACTGTAATTTGTCCTGTAACAAATTTTATGAGCTGCTGAATGACTGAAATGTTACCAGGAGAGGGCCATGTAGGACTGTGATACATAGTCTGACGATCCTGGATCAGGGCTAATTATTGGTCAGGCTCTATTTTGTATACAAAGGTCATTGTAATGATAGACTATAACTGAAGAAAATTTCAAGTCTTCAAATTTTGTGAAATAAATATTATATTTATTCAAATTTGAAACTCCATGTGCAGTAGTTGCCTGGAAGATGTGAAAATGTAAACACTGGTATGTCCCTTTAATGTTAAAGCTTAGTTAATTCTTTATAATCTCTTTGACTCAGTGTCTAAAACCAGGTGACTGTAAAAGGTCCTTTCACCACAAGAAACAGGGGAGGTAGCCACTCTGAACAAAATGCAGCACACCCAATTCCCCCGAGAGGGCCATTCACTATGGACAGGATGGAGGATACTCTACTGTTCTGTGGAATGTTGGATATTTTACACACAATCAGAGCTCCAACACACTTCAAGTTGTCTCGAGATCTTCTTTCCATAACTGCATCTGAAGACTCTGATCAGCCTGTACATATATTCACTTGGCAATATGAATATATTGTGGAGTGTAGCTGCATAAGATGTCATATGTATGTGTACCATGACTCAGCCTCAACATTTTTCACAAATTGCCAAAAATTTCAGGCTTGCTCAATGCTTTTTATTGTTGCTGATGTTGGCTAATATGGTCTTACATGTATTCAAAGAGAAACTTTGTATCATTTATGCTTGTTGTAATCAATGTTTAGTGTTCATAATCTGTACTCAGCTAAATTTATATCATGGCCATGGAGAATTTTTGGTCAGAAGTATTCTGACTGCTTACACACTAACCAGTTTGTTTGCTCTCCATACTACAGTATCAAGCAAGGTACCTGCCTGGGTTTCCTGTGTGTGCTCTGTTTTCCTCACACACCACATGACAACCAGTAAATACAGGTACCCACAGCTTACATGGCATTCAATGTGGGATGTGCTAATTTTTGTTACGACAATCATTTAGATTTAGAGTTGTCAAATATTTCCATGTTACAGAACCACATCAAATGACAGACTGACTTTGATCAGATTGAGATATAAATGAGGAGGATTTTACTTGTTTTTAAATATATTAGTCGAAAGTATCCTTCACTTTGCTTTGGGCACAGTAAAATCTCTCCAGAGCCTCTTTTAACCCCTCAGTGTAAACATGGAACTACACCCGCTCCTAAAATGCTTCCAAAATGCAGTTCCTTTCAGAATGAACTACAGTACCCATGTTCATCAAAATGAAGAAGCATGTCACCTACTGCAACAATGTGACTAGCTGATGTGTTAACAGTTTTTGGACAAAGATTGAGCTCTCAACAAAAGTTGTCTTGAAAAACCAGCCAGATAGTGTCAGTATGCACACACATGCACATTACTATGTGTGTGCAAATTACAGAACTGTGTTATTGGATTGTAAATGCACATGACTATAGATAGAGATACTAAAGACTGCAGAGAGGGAGAGATGTTGTTTTGATATGTATGTAGTAACCAAAGATGATTAGATTCCACTGAAATCATCATGCAGCAGGATGTTATGACTAAATATCCTCAGCACTGTGACAAGGTAGCAGCACCACTCAGGACGCATAAACAGATCCCTATGACAGAACACGTGACTCACTCAGATAAACACATCTAATGCTGCATTACAGAGATGGTGAAGAGATTCACCTTCCCACTCCAAGCTGAAGTCAGCAGGGTGGAGGTGGAGAGCAGGAATCAAAGAAATTGTATTCAACTGGAGGAACATCAGGACTAATAGCACCACCAGTCTGAGACAGTGATGCCCAACATTTCAACCATGGTCTCATTAGTTACAGCGTAACATCTAACTATCTCTCAAAATGTAGTCACTGAATTTATTTATAATTTTGATAACTGATTAAATTATTTTTCCAGTAATTCTAGCAGCTTATAAATTGCTGTTTTCCTTTTCCTCCTTACAGTAAACTTAATAGTTATGGCTTTTGGACTGTGGGTCAGACAAAAGAAGAAAATGTGATGTGCATTTCACAGTTTTCTGATTTTTTATAGACCAAATAATTAATTGATTAATTGATTACGAAGATAATCATTACTTGCAGCCATAATTTAATTTCAGATGAGCATGTCTAAGGTGTGCTTAGTTATCGGTTATAAGTACCCAGCTCTTTTAAAGCTCTTATGTGCCTAAAGCTGTGAAATTTAAGAATGACGTGGTATTAGCTTGTTTTAATTTTAAATTATGTCAAAAATTGTATTTTTGACATAATTCTTTCCTTAATTAGTTCAATGTTTTGTCTGTTTTATTGGTCTTCATTTTTGCACATCACTTATGATCTGCTTTTATTTATAAGTTAATCAATTGTATATATATTGTTTTTGAAGCTACCAGCTTGGTGGGCACCTTGAACAAAAAATGTCCTTTTCTGTGTTGGTACTGTAATATTAATGTCTTTATGTCATCTGCTGTGTCTGTCTAGTTTGCCCTGTGGGCATTAATAAAGTTATCTTATCTTAACTAGGTTCAAGTTCAAATATACACTTTGTGATTTTGTTTGCTGACTCAACAGTGACATTATTGTGCATTATAAAAAAATCAGGGAGTGCATCTTGAAAATGCAGCGGCTTTGAGATGTACTTTTAGCACACATTGATGAACTGCATTTTTAATACTTGACATCATAACAAAGAAGTGGATCTCCATGGGAACGGCTCTGCATGCAGATACATTCCATCTCCTTTATCAGATAGTAGAATAAAGGAATGTTATTTACCAGCCTCCTGCAGGCTGGTAAATATCAAGCAGCTGAGAATAGAAGCAGGCCTCAGATGGTTTTCCCCTCTTGTATTATTAAGATATGTTCAACAAGCTGTTCAGACTAGTGGGAGCTCAATACTGACTTTGAAGCTGAACCAAGTTTGTTCACAAGAAAAATAGTACCTTTATTCTGCAAGTACCAGTCAATGCTGAGTTTACAGAACATATCAGCAATGGAACATTAGTGCAGTGTACATACTCTAACCCCAGTTTGTGCCTCTCATGTGTTACCATAACCTGATGTGCCAGATGGTTTGTTAAGGCCATGACACTTAAGGTGAGTGTCTATGGCCCTAGTTTTTGTGGTGTGTCCCACACTGTTGGCACTAGTTGGACCCCTGTCGGCAGCTTTTCGGCCAATTGAGCATGTTGAATCAATGGCGGAGCCTGTCAGTGAGAGAGATCACTCTGTTTGGCTGTTCAGCTTAGCAAATCAGTGCACAAGAAAAGAAACAGAAGTGATGAAAGCAAGCAAACGACTTTCCTTTCTTCTTCCACAACCAAAAGACAAAGGGCTGACAACGCCAGTGCCATTTGCAACTTCTTATCAGTCATATTCTTGATTAAAAGTAGATATATTACGAAACCATCTGTGGTGAGTGAGAGTGGTGTCTATATTGTAAGCAAATGTTTGTATATCCGCATTCCTAGGTCTTCCGGTTTCCCTTTTTGAATGACAAATACGGACTACCACCACCTGCTGGTATGGAGGGTTATTTCCTCTCACGCAGGCGTAGAACGTATTTGCTAGTTGGCTGTTTGTCTGTAGTCTTTGCGGCGACACAACAGTTGGCCTTTGTCACTGCTAGTTCTTTGATGTTGGTTTGGTGTATATGGGCCTTTACACAGAACCATCAGAGAAGTCATCCTTGGAAACCGTTTGGAAAAGGGCAGGCACTTTAAAAAAATACTTGGCAGGTGATTGGATGAACCATCTGTCTATCACCATCTATCACTGTCTATCACAGGCTAACTTCTCACTGTTGTCACACCTAAACCACGCCCATAGCTGCCAGAAGTTCCGCATAGGACACTGATTGGTCCAAACTATTGTTGGTTCGGCCACAAGTGCATAACTTGAAGCCTGACAAGATGGATTATCGCATGATCTTGTGAATCCAGCTGCCTCGCAAGGTAAGTGTTACCATGGCATTAGTCACAGAGCTGAGTGTATGCTTTTCTGAAAAATACCCGACAATCTTTGAAAAACCCAGAAGGTGCTTAAACACTTGCAATCATCACAAAGACTCTTCTAACCTTCTGAATGAAAAAATCTTCTGCATAATAAAAATGTTTTTTAAGCATTTTCCAAGTTGCAACTCTATTTCCTAATTCAGGTGGAAGGAAATAGCTAGGGCTGTCCCAAATACCTTTTTTTGGCCTTCAAAGCTGTGGTAGCAATTATTCAAATTTATTCAAAGCTTCACAAGTGGGGGGGTGGGTGGGCTCGAGGAAATGGCGGCTAGGAGCAAGGGGTGAGGAGAGCGAAGAGAGAGAGAGAGAGCGAAGAGAGAGAGAGAGAGAGAGAGAGAGAGAGAGAGCGAAGAGAGAGAGAGAGAGAGAGAGAGAGAGAGAGAGAGAGAGAGGGGCGGTGCAGGTGCCTCCTCTATGGAATGCCAAATGGGTCAAAATTCACCGTCAGGTGTCATATAAGCCCAGCCAGGCATTATATAAGCACTGTTGGGCATTAAATAAGTGCCATAAGGCTTTATATAAGCACATGGTCACTACAGGAAACACCTGGCTCTGCAGTGTGAAGTTAAGGCTGCTGCCTTTTGTGACTAGTGTTAGTGGTTCAAGACCAGCTCAAGACTCACTATGACAAAATAAGAGTGATAAGATTGTCACTTACTGAAATTTAAACTTTTTCTGCATTAATGATATTATAAGTCTTACTGCAAATTTTAGATCAATTTATATCATAAAAAACAAACGGTATGGTCTGGGTGAATACTTGATTCTGATTGGCTGCAGGCTGTCCATTAATTCCTGATAATTAATAATAAATGAATAAAATAAACAAATGCTCAAAACTCTTACCTTGATATATTTGTGATTTATAACCACAGATATCCAGCAGGAGCTAGTCGCATATAGTTGGAACATAGTGACAGCCAATGAAACTGCAGTATTTTAGCCAAGATAGCTATAAAGGGCTGGAAGTAACCTATTGCTGTCTTCTCATGCGAGTGCAGGATCGAATCTCGTCTTGAATACAGTTCTAATGTTACAGCTACACAGCTACATGCACCATCTTGTAGTAAATATATAAATATAATCCTGTAGTCATTGATTTATTTTATTACACGGCTCTGTTGAATACTCGATTCTGATCGGTCAATTACAGCATTCCATGGTCTGCTATTTCTGAATAGCAGACAACTGCTATGAATAACAGACCATTGCTATGGATGCAGTTCTAATCATAGACTCTGGAGGACCATGTCCAATCATATCAATCCACAGAAAGAAGTCTGGTAAAATTACGAACTGCAGCTCATTCACGACACCCCATGGCAAAAAAACTACTGGTATGTCTTTGGTATGTCAAACAGTTGTCCTACTCACAGAACTGTTAACTGTTCCACTGTGTAACTGAGCTGAATTTTTAAGGAGCTATGAAGACCATACAATCATATATACTGTAACATCACTGGGGAAAGACCCCTGCTGGATATCTGTGGTTATAAATCACAAATACGTCAAGGTAAGAGTTTTGAGCATTTATTTATTTTACAGAAGGCTTTTAATTACAGGTTTACAGCATTCTCAACAGAGAGACATTGAGAGAAGTTGTTCTTCCAAAGTTAAGTTATAAGTTTTGAGTCTATGGAACACAATGTTTTTCAACAGCTTACAATGCAAAAAAAAAAAAAAACTGAATTAATACTTTTTCCCATTTTTATAAAGTAAAGGTATTTAAAATTTGATAAGTGCACCATTATCATCAACAGAATAGTGTTGATTGAGTGAAAAAGAACCTGTACATGTAAAGGTCGCAGCAAGATTTGAACCAGAGACCTTTGATATATAAAACATGAGTTTTACTCACTGAGCCACCATGCTAACTGAGTGTTTTTAGTATTTGAACTAGCATTCAAAACCATGCCATCGTATATATTGTCACATCACTGGGGACCCCTGCTGGATATCTGTGGTTATAAATCAAAAATACATTAAGGTAAGAATTTTGAACATTAGTTTAAAAGTTAAATTATAGTTTTTGAACAATTGTCTATTGAACACACTCATTTTTTTGTTTAAAGTTTATAGAACTAAATACATAAAATTCAAAACTTCAATAGTTTGTTTTTTATGATATAAATTGATGTAAAATTTGCAGTAAGATTTATAATATCATTAATGCAGAATAAACTTAAACCTCAACTGAGTAAAAATCTTATCTCCCTCTAACATTGTCATAGTGAGCCTTGGACCAGTCTTGAACCAGTGACCATAGTCACTGTAAAAGACACAATGACCATAGTCACTGGTTCAAGTCTCCACCATTACACTACAGAGCCAGCTGCATCTTAAACTGACCATGTGTTTATTTAATGCCTGGCAGAATTTATTTAACACCTGGCGGCACTAAAACCAGGAGAATTTTGACCTATTTGGCGTTCCATACTCCTCCTCCTCTCTGCCCCGCTGGCCACATCGGTGTCGCCATGGATGTATTGTAAGAGCTGGATAGGGCACCACCGCTCAGGCTTGCAGCAAATTTTTCCCAGTGGTTAGTGAACAATCCCCCTGCGGCCCAAAAAGCATTTTCCCCATAGACCACCACTGTAAAAGACACATCTGTAAAACTGTTGACAGGACACCTAGAACTGCAAACAAGATCAATTATGACTCTTTCTATTATGAATTTATGATCCATGGAGGTTTTATATTTAGAAAACTTTCCTCAAAAAATCAGTGACGTCATCACAATGTAAAGTCTATGGGCTGAGCAGGAACTCGCGGGTGGGGCCAGCGGGGGAAACACTACTGTGCATATTCAGTGGGCCGCACAACGCGGAAGCAAACCCGGAAGCTTTTTTTGGCGTGTGCGCCAGCCGAGCAATTCTTATTGGACTGAATGGGCGCCATTTTTGGCCCGGTATCCAGCTCTTACAATACATCCATGGGTGTCGGTCATGCTACTGGTGTTTTGTTGGTCTGCGTCCACCTTGCGCTGAAGCTGCTGCTGCTTCCTGGGGGGAAGCAGCAGCAGCTGTCGCTGTCTCTCTCTCTCTGTTTCTGACAGAGACAGTTGTAAGCAGAAGCACATTTCTGAGAGCAGGGAAGCAGTCACGCAGCATGGGGACCCGTCGGAAGAAACAGCAGCAGCTGGATGCAAACCGACTAAACACCAGCGGCACGTGCAACACCAATGCGGCCAGTGGGGCAGAGAGCAGGAGGAGGCAACTGCACTGTGACTCGCTCTCCCTTGCTGCCTCCGTTGTCTTGCCCTCCCTCCCTCTTCACTCTCTTCACTCCCTCTTCCTAATGGAGGAGAAGAAAAAAAAATATAATATATTATATTATAATAATATAATATAATTTCTGTCTTGAAACTCCCTACCCCAAAAAAATCTGAGACTCTTAGCCCCCCGTCCATTCTTGTGTGTTTGTCTGCTGTTTGTCTCACTAACGCCGCCCCTTAGTGTATAGTGTAAAGCAAGTATCATGTATTATTATTTATTATTATTATAATAAATACATTATTTTGTATTAAAATAAGTAATACAAAGGAACAACAATTTTTAAAAAAGGATGACTTGAATAAATGAATTTTAAAAAATTACATTGTACTAATTGAGCTGTGACATATGACATTTTTTGCTATCAACTTTGTTTTTATTAAGAAAAAACAATCTTTTTTTGTTGTGCAGCAGACAAAATATTTCTTCATCCAGAGTCTGAGGATTCTGGCAATACCTTTAAAACCAGGGTAAAGGTTTTTAGGTCTGTGTTTTCAAAAATCAGGTATTGATCTTTCAGAAAATCAGATGCTTGATTGTGTGACTTGGACACAATTTTACTGCATGAGAGACACAAACTGTGACTATAAGTGTCTTTAATTTGAGAAGTATGTGGACCAACGTCAACATGAAAATTGGAACTCTTATAGTACTAATGTGAACCAGGAATAAAACAGGCTTGTGTGCCTACCGTCACGCATCACTGTGTGATAAACAGCAGCAGAAGCACCTCCCAACACTTTGGTAGTATTTTACCATACCAAAAACAAAGTGGTCCTTTCATCTTTCTGACACAAAACCTACCACCATCCTTCAGCTTGGTACTGCAGCCATGAAAGCATCCCAGGCGCTCAGAGGTCAAAGGGCAAGTCCACGAGAATAATACTAACTAAATACAGAGAGTTTTTAAGAAACAAGCAAATGACAAAAAAGTGGAAGTGCAAAGGAGGAGCTTTTTGTCTTCTCGGCTCAGTTTTCAGTTTCATTAGTCAAAGGTACCATAGTTATGGACAAGACTCACCTCAGACTATCTCAACCTTCCTTTTTCTTGCACTCGTATCAAAGTGTGGTTGCTCCTCATTAAATGGCTTCCATCCCAGTCTCTTTCCCCCTCATCCACCGTCCTCCCCTCTGCCTCTCCCCCCATCAGCCTCTCTCCTCCTGTCCTGGACGAGTCTTGTCTTAAAAAAGAGCCACCGGCTGCTATCATCAGTCCCTGGCTCTGTTGGCCTGGCTGGGCTTGGACTGGCTGAGCCCGTGGGAACTGTTTAACATCCAGCACGTCTTTGTACTGGATCTCAGGCCTGATCATCCTCAGACAGGCCGTCCTGGTGGTGTTGTCCAGCCCTGGCTGGAGCTCATAGCCGAGGATCTTCACTAATCCACTCTGGAATGGCCGGATGGTTTTGTCTCGGATCCGGTGGGCCTCCACAGGCTTCCCGCCATCCCTCAGGCAAACCTGGGCCAGATCATCCCGTCGCATCCTGAGAAGAGCCACTTCCTGCTCCATCTGGGTGTGACCGAACCTGTCAATTTCCTCCCAGAAGGTCCGGTTAAAGGCTTTGTATAAGTACCAGTCTAAGGCGTTCCACTGCCGCAGCTTCTCCCGCTGTTCCTCCGTTAGTGACAGATTGGGCGGTGTCTTGGCTTGTGAACGTCCACCTCTAACGTTGACACCAGCCACTGCTGCCGCCTTGCCCATCCAGCTGCCGCTCATCCCTCCTACACTGCTTGGCTTCTGCTGCCGAGCATTGAGACTGAATGAGACAACAGCATCCAGTGGCCAGCAGAGGGCGTGTCTCAGCAGGATCATGGACTGGTCAAAGTACTCTGATATCAGAATCAGCTTAAAAGCCTGGTGGATCATGGCCTCACCGTGCTGAGCCAGAGCCACTGAGAAATTAGCATTGTGGTCCATGCCAAAGTCAAACCACAGCAGGTTGCGGGCGTAGTGGTTGTTTCGGAGACGAGGGTCATAGTATTTCCTGGGGTCATCAGCAAAATCGCCCAAACCTTTGGCTTTCCGAAAGGCAGGCGCTACTTCTTTGTAATAGGCAAAGGAGGACTCAGCCAGTGCAACCGGGTCCCTGATGATGGAGAAGTAGAACGTGTCTGCAGGCATCACCTTCTCCACCTAAGAGACAGAAGAAGACAAACTGTTTTGCAAATGGTAGTAACATACAATGCCTAAAACGACACACTTTCATTTCTCATACAATAACATGGAGTCATAGGAGTGCCATAAAAAAGAATAAATCTGTAAAAGAATAAGAAAATAAATGTGTAAATATAAAGACAAATAAAATATAATTATGTTGACTTATTTCTGTATATATTTATATATTTTTAAAAATATATATTTATTTAGTTATAAATTAATCTATTTTTCTGTGTATTTTTTAATTTATTTAATTTTATAGATTTATTTATTTTTATCCCTCTATTTTTCCTTATTCTTTTCCCTATTGTTTTTGCTTCTCCTTATTGCTTTTGACATGCCCTGTGTAGCATTCAAGCGCTAGGATTGGCCAAGCATCCATGCTTGCATGAAGCAATGCAAGAGTGTTGATGATGACAGCTAAGGCCTCAGGCTGGGGAGCTGTCAAGTAAAGCCTGTGCGAGAATGGCAAGATGGTCACTTGAACTTCATTTTTTATAAATAAAATTGAACTGATAAGCACAGCTGTAGTTTTACTTCTTTTGGGGACCACAGTTGGAGTTTTCTCAGGCTGGTTAGCAGCTCCTCCTTCCGGACTGCTGTTAATGCAATGCCACTGACACACTTTTAACTTAGCGGCAGTGTCACTGAGAAACATACATAAAACAAAGTTGTATCTATGGAACTGTGTTAATGTTAATCAGGGATCCTTTCTAAGAAACAGAAGAAAACCAGCTGCATCAGATGCATCATCACAGACAGGTTGGAAATAAAGCTGGTAACGTCAGCTAGCCCGATTCTCAACAATCAACAGTTCATAAAAACTCTGATTTTAATTCCGTTGCTTTGGTTATTAAATTGTCACACCGAAATGAAGAGTCAGTCTGTCAGTCAAACTCTCAGGTTTTACCATTTTTATGTGAGCAGCCCACTTTCAGAAAAGGGCATCAATACTAAATCTCAACATTTTTGAAGTTTATGAAGTTTTCATGAACTGTTAGTAGCTTTATTTCCAGCCTGTCTGCGATGATGCATCAACTGGTTTTGTTTCATTTCTTAGAAAGGATCCCTGATTAACTTTCACACAGCCACATAGATACAGATTTAATTAGCTTGCGAGCTGTTTTGCATATTTTTCTCAGTATTATTGGCGGTAGTAAGTGCTAACAGGCTAAGCTAACAGTGTGTCAGTGGCATTGCATTACTAGCAGTCCGGACGGAGGAGATGCTAACCAGCCTGAGAAATCTACAACTGTGGTCCCAAAAAGAAGTAAAACTACAACTGTGGGTCTGTGTAACACTTATCAGTTCAGTTTTAAATATAAAAAATGAGCGACCATCTCGCCATTCTCACATAGACTTGACAGCTTCCCAGAGTGTGACGTCAGAGGAAAATGGCCAGGTGAATAGTCAATAGTAGTAATATGCGGACTTGCAGTATCTACACAACACACCCACTTTACTACATGACACACCCACTTGGTTAAGTTTAGGCATGGGGAGGGGGATGGTTAGGGTGGTTAGGGTGACAACATGGGAGGGGTGTATTTATTCTTTTATTTATTCCTCTTTATATTTATACATTTATTTTCTTATTCTTTTACAGGTTTATTCTTTTTTTATGGCACTCCTATGACTCCTTATGGAGAGTGTGGAGCATAGAGTTGTAATATGTAGAGACATGGTGAGACAGAGTTTGAAAATGTAGTTTTTGAACTTGTGAAGGGCTGTGCTCAAACTGAAATGAGAAATTAAGGGTTCACGGTTGAATGTCTGACCTCTAAGAGTGCATCGAACAGGTTTTTATGAGTGGGTTCCATTTTGTTTGTCTTGCACATGCGCACACAGATGATGTGATACAGTCCTGCCAATGGCACTTTTGTTTGACCTCAAGGATACACACAATGCGTTTTGGTGAGTAATGGTCTTGTAACACTTTTGTTTGTTTGCAGAAAACCCCACAGGGCCCCTTTAAGTTGCTTCTTTAAGTTACAATCATCAAGATTTCATTGGTTGCAGAACAATTTCAGGTACTATTGCCATCAGCAAAAAAAATTATAAATATATTAGATTAGATCTTTATTGTCATTGTGCTTAGAACAATGAAAATTTAGCAGCTCTTCAGCAGTGTGCAGCATAAAAAACAGTAAAGTTCAATAAATAAAAGCAAAAATAAATAAAAGCAAAGTATATGCAGAGGAAGAAGGAGAAGACAAAGTGACCTAAACTGTACAGTTGTGGTAAAGTAGCAGCATTTGGGGCAGTATGTGCAGTACTGCAATATGTGCAATATGATTGTCTTGGTAAGTCCATAAAGTGTGTAGTGCATAATGAATGTGTGGGTGTGTGTAGGTGGTTGGGTTAGTGGGGTTATTGCTCACAGCAGTCGTTTTCAGTCTTTGGCAGTGGGGCGTAAATAGAGGTTACAGCTCTTGGAAAGAAGCTGTTTTTTAGCCTGTTTGTTCTGCTTTTGATTGTCCTGTATCTTTTTCCAGAGAGGGAGGGGAGCAAACAGATAGTGTCCAGGGTGGGCTGGGTCTTTTATGATACTGCTGGCTTTCTTTTGTAGTCGGCCAGGGTAGATGTCCTTCAGAGATAGTAGTATAGTCCCAATGATAAGCTGAGCCACCTTCACCACCTGTTGAAGATCCCTCCGGTCTCAGTCAGCTGCAGTATCCACGCTGTGCAGCAGTAGCTTCAGGAGGCTGTTGATGGTGTCACAGTAAAAGTTTACCAGCAGTTGCTGTGGGAGGTGGGAATGTTTTAACTTCCTAAAGAAGTATAGTCTCTGCTTGGCCTTCTTCACCCAGTGGGAGATGTTTACAGACCACGTGAGGTCTGCTGCGTGCTCAATTCACCTTTAGCTTCTTAAGTCTATTATAATCTCTTTAGTTTTTGTGGCGTGGAAGTCCAGGTTGTTATGGGAACATCACTCAGCCAGGTGTCGAACCTCCTACCTGTAGGCTGTGCCATTGCTGTTTGTTATCAATCTTACTATGGTGGTGTCTTCTGCAAATTTGACGATGGTGTTGGAGGGAATGAGGGAACAGTCATGTGTAAAGAGGGAGCAGAGGAGGGGGCTGAGGACACATCCCTGCAGTGCATATATACATATATATATATGTCAAATCTGCATATGTCATAATTACCGGGAAATTATACAATACAATTTTGCACACGCTTCAGTAAAAACATGCAGGGCAGTGCAAGGATTCACAATGTGCTAGACAAGGCCAAGAGCATACTGTCAGTTTCTTAGTCTCCCTGTGTTACAGAGGTGTGCCGGAGCATAAAAACTGGAATAATCTAGGATGTCCTGGATCGAGGTGCAGAGAGAGGTGTTTAGGCCCAGGGAAATCAGCTTAGCAGCTGCTATGACTCAAGCATTGACCACTGGGATCAGCAATTCTGGGATTTGGGGTCAGCAAACACACCTTGAGCAGCAAGAACCTAATATCCAAAACCTTGCACGTCACGTAAAATGCATCTGTGAATCGTTTTCTGTGAATCCCTTGTGCATAGGTGTGCAATTTGAATCCTGTAGTAGTTTTGAATGGAAACTACTGTACAGACAGACAATAACAGAATGTAAATACATTGAATGACAATATAATGAAAATCTGAAGGATTTAAGGACCTTTAATGATGTGCTCAAGAACAATAAGTGTTAAAACTTCAAATGCTGCTTTACATTAAGACCCATCATTTAACCACCTTATTGGCTAGATATTTCATCATCAACTGACAGAAGTATTTTATCAGCATCACAATGGCCACAAACCGCAAGGGGCCCTACAAGTCCCAGGTTGGCAGGGTCAGTTGGTTATGGTAATTTGACAAACTGCAAATTAATTCAGGAATTTGCACCACTAATGTACAATATCTGTTGAGGTGGTGAGTTTGTCAATTAACATATCATTACTTACTGTTCTTTTTGGGGTGTTGAGGTAGCAGGTGTGCCATCAAAGTTATACAATATTATTACTTTCCTGACCTTTATCCCAAGATGTTTAATATTGCTTTATTAGAAGACTTCTGATCCCCTCTCCCCTCTCGTTTCAGGATGTATTGTATTTTATGACTGTAGAAAATAACTATTTTATGACGGTAAAAGAACAATTATTATTATTATTATTATAGGGAAATTTAGTAGTATTGTAGTTTCTAAATTCATCATATTTGGCCACCATTTTTTGGAACATGAAGGAAAGTTTTCACTTCAATTCAGCTAAAGAGCAAAAAAAGGAACACTTAACCCTATAATTTTCACTTTTGTATTTGTGGACATACATAGATATACAGTATGTGGAATGAAGCTATGAATGGAAAACATAACATATTATGTTCAAAATCTTTTAATCTGACCCCTTTCATGCAAAAATGAATCTAAAAACCAGTGAATACAACAATAAAACAATTTAATTCTTGAAGAAATATGACATATTAACAATTCCTTACATGTCCGCAAAAACACTTAACTCTAGAAACACAAGATAAAAGGCGTCATATCTCGACAGTCTTGTTGTCAATTCAGTACCAATATTATCCATAAAAATAAACTGTATTTGTGTACAAACACATTTACATTTTGGATTTTGTTGCCTCAACTCGCTACCAGCCTCCGTTGGTTAGCTGCGCTATTTTATTGGGAGAAGACAGTGAGAATGAGAGGAGAACTGTTTCAAAAATTAAATTTGGATGGATGGATTAGATACACGTCGAATTAAACACAGACTCATAACACTTTTAATTCACCATCTATCATGTGTGTGTGTGACGGTATTTGAGGAGTTTTTTCAGCCATTATAGATGGTTTGCTGCTTCCTGTTTGGTGCTGGAGAGCACACCTAGTCATTGACAATGTTCATGTCATTGAACTTCACTATTTGCATGAGCCAAGACTAAAGACTTATGATAATATTAAAAATGTTTGATTTTATCGGAACGTCAAGACGAGAAAAAGACTGACTTAAGACAGCTCAGACAGTTTTTTGACCACCTTACACCAAATGATCAAGATGATGGGAGCGCGCACAACTCAGCTAGCAAAACTCTCATGCTTTTATTCCGACATTGGAAAATGGACATTGGACAAAATGAAACAGCAAAATTGTGTGAATAGTCATTTGGTGTAAGGTCGGCATAAGTCAAACAAGTGTTTCTCCCCCATGAAGAAAGGCAGAGCGAATCTGTTTATGACTCGTACGAAAGGTCTGGACCACTCATAAATTTTGTTCGTACTTAAGAGAAAATTCTAAGTATGAGAAAATTGATGAATGCCACAAATGTTCTTAAATCACTCATACGTGCATTTTAAGAAAGAATCTGTTTGTATGAGTGCTTCTTGCATGAGGCCCAATGTTATATAATTATATTTATATAATTTTGTGATGTTATATTTGTTATTAACACTGTGTCAGATCAGATTCTGTGGTGATTTTATAACTGTAGCTTGTGAAGAAAAACTGTAAAAACACCCTTTCATTTTACAGCTACAGCTTGCAAATCCTATACTTCTCTTGCATGCTCATGCATGCACCCGCTTATGAGAGGGTGTTTCTTTTGATTAGTCAAATATCTAAATTATTGCGAGAGGAAATGATCTAATGTTGCAAGTCGCAGCTTGCATGTTGCTGATTTGGTGAAACAGGCCCCAGCTCCTTTCTGGCTGTTGTCTGCAGAATTCCTGCTGCTAAATATACAATTATTTGAAGCATTTGGATACTTCTACTTTATTTGAGAAAGATGACAGCCACACAGAACCTGCACACTCTCTCCTCTCTCTCTCTCTCTCTCTCTCTCTCTGGTGGTTTCTTTCTTTCCCCATTGAGGCCTTGGTGCAATTTGTGTAGCTACAGTGTATCTACATGACTACAGAATATCCCATCATCACTGTGTCAAGCTCATATCCCACTTCCCCCCTCTTCTCTTCTGATTAACTCACCTCTGGCTTATTAAATCTCATGTGATTGCCCATGATGTGGAACTCCATGGCCCTGGGACCTCGGTAACCTTTGACCCTGTGAGCATTGAAGGGCAGCGGGTAGCCCAGCTGGTAGCCCAGTGGTAAGGCGAAGCGGAGGTTGCGTTCCTCTCCAAAGCGGTACAGCATGTTAAGCACAGTGCTGCTGGCTGTCTTGTGGGTCTTGAGGAACATGATGTGGGTGTGGGGCTGACAGGAGCCCAGAGAGGGCCCCTGAGCATCAGGGGATGAGAAGATGGAGCGAGCAGCTGGCTGGACACTGCTGGAGGACAGATGGAAGGAGAATTTTACCTTTGTGTTCAAAACCCCCCCAACCCCAAGAAAAAATAGAAAAAGTATTTTCTTCATTTATATAAATGCATGTCATCTAGCAAATGACAAATTACGATCAAATTGGTTATCAAGCTTTCCATAATAACGGTAGTATACCAAAATTGCTGCATTATAATAAACCAATCCTAAAGTCACCCACAATTTCCTGATAATTTTGATAAATTGTGTTATCATGATATATAAAAACATTTTACTAAAGTTTCAAACTACTACGTTTCAACAATGAAGCTTTAAGCTCAATAAATGTTTTACTTCCATCTTGTCTTTTACTGCATTGTCTTTGACTGATGATCATAATTTGATTGATGATTATTTCTAGCCTTGTTTTTAGGAGGATTATCCTTTTATTATGTAAATAAAAACCTTTTTTTTCCTTTACCCGAAGTCGCTAGAATACTTTTTTTCAGCCCAGAGTAGTGTCTGCAGGCCTCCTCACAGGCACCATGCAGCCCCAACAACTTCCACCATGAGCCTGAGAGGCTAAAGCCAGATCAGAAAAAAGTCTGCAAATCTCTTGCTGTGAGCTGGAGCCAATCCCAGCTCACATTGTGTGAGAGGCAGGTACATAATGGACATGTCACCGTCTCCATTTAACCTAACCGCATGCCTTTGGGTTATGGGAGGGCACCCAAGCATCTGGAGGAGACCCACGTAGATACAGAAACGCTCCAGATAACCAGCAGATTTGACCCCAGACCTTCTTGCTGCATGTATTTAGGGGACAGTGCTAACCACAAAAAAGCGGTCAAGTTCTGGAACGTTTTGTCGACAAACGAAAACAAAAATCAACCTCTATCAAAATGATGGAAAGAGCTGAGAGCAGAGACTTGGCACTTTAATGTAGTATCCATTACTTTATTTCTAATTAAATGTGATGAAGCAAAGAGCCTGAAGAAAAAAAATGTGGAACTGTCCAGATACTTACTGTCTGGACTGTATCTATGAAATGTCCTCTGATGGTGCTAACCATTGAATGTATATAAAGATGGACGACGCGTCTCCACTTCCTACCGCTATGCAAAAGTGAAGCCAAAATATCTCCTTTCCAGGAGCCATCTTGCTTGTTAGTTGTTAGTTTTACTAATATCCCATCTGCAAACATGGAGAGGGCGGGATTTATGACCATTCTGCAGCCAGCCACCAGGGGGCGATCAAGATGTTTTGGCTTTACTTTTAGAGCTGTCATGATGTCCATATATACAGTCAATAGTGCTAGCATGATAGTAATATGGTGAATTAGTATGAGGACTCTTTCTGTATTTGTTTTCTGTTCTACTTCACCATGTAGAACATGAAACTAAACACATCCTGCAGATGTTTCACATTAAAAGTCTCATTAAGGGCCTCAGAAGACATAAACCCTTCTCTTTGTCAGTATGTATAGCAGAGGTCTGTATAACAGCTTAAATCAGAGAGAGAATGCAGAACAAAGTAGAACCAACTGGAATTAATAAAACTTTAGGTAATTGTTTGAGACTGTACCCATAATATATTACTGGTGTTGGTGAGGAATAGTTACTACTGTCATTGTTGCAGGTGAGCAGATAGTAGAGCCTGACTAATAAAAGCCATTCAACTGTAAAATGTCTTGCTCAGTACAACACTTTAATAAAAAAAAAAAATTAAAGGATCCTTATCAAAAACAATTTATGCCATGTTTCTGTTACAAAATGAATATCTTTTTACAAAGAAGAAATCCAGTTTTCTTCAGGCTGTAGTGTGTGAGTCATTTAAAGGGCAGTGTGGATTTAGAAGCCTGTTTTTATGCTCTGGCTGTGAACAACACCACAGAAATGCTCTCAACAGGCAGAGAGACTGCAACCTGAACCTCCCCTAGGGCCCTTGGACCCAGATGTTTAGAGGATACAGTGAAGGAGTTAGATGGAAAGCTCTGTAGGGGCCCTGGACATGGGTGTACTGTTATCTTTGTAAGATTAGGTTTGACTGCAAAACAGTAAAAACATGAACTTAGACAGGAGTCTACTCCAGGGTTAATAAGAGTATTTTCACTATGTTTAGGTTGAGATTTAACTTTGCTTACACAAATGACACAAACTCGGAAAGAGGGTTATGGTTAGAATGGGTAATAGTGTTTTAGTGTTATTGGTTGATACCTTACTTTGGGAGCAAAGCAATGGTTAAATTAAAAATATTAAAATACAAAACACAAACTTAAATGTATCAGTGCTCTATGTTATTTTAACATCTTAAAATCATAAGCAGCTGTACAAAAACTTTGCTTAAACAGAATACTGTCTTGAATTAGCAAAATCCTGATTTAAATCAGGGGCTGTTTGAGAATAAGTCAACAAGATCATGAATCTCACCAGACATTTGATGACCACTGTCGATACTTGACAGTTTTAATACTATGGACATGTTATGGTTGAAACTCATGAAGTATTGCAGTTGGATACCCAGCTGTGACTGTGCGTATTCAGTGATGTAACTAAGTACATTTACTTAAGTACTGTACTTAAGTACAATTTTGAGGTACTTGATGACACTTTATACTTCCAGTCCACTACATTTCAGAGGGAAATGTTGTACTTTCTACTCCACTACATTTATTTGACTTTAGTTACTTTTCAGAATTAAGATTTGACAAGATTTTAAAATACAACACATTGTTAAAGATGAAACAAGTGGTTTCCAACCTTTTTGGCTTTTGACGTCTTACAAAAAGCAGTGTGTAGTCAGAGTCACAACAGTGATTTTTCCCTCTAAACTTCTCACATGGTTTCATTTCAATAAATGTTGAAATGAT
This sequence comes from Scomberomorus guttatus, assembly GCA_038419695.1. Lineage (NCBI taxonomy): Eukaryota > Metazoa > Chordata > Actinopteri > Scombriformes > Scombridae > Scomberomorus > Scomberomorus guttatus. Next base: position 1,259,634 of record CM076467.1, on the reverse strand, counting down.
CCAATATTTCACCAAAAATCAAAGATTAAAAGTCCAAAAACTGAAAACAGATTTGTGTATCGGAACTTTGGTTTTTGTTCTTTCCTCTCCCATTAATCATCTCACAACCCATCAGATTTATCTGGTGACCCTTTGGAGGGGCCCGACCCCTAGGTTGGGAACCACTGGACTAAACTAACTAACTGTATATAAAATAGTTCAAACTAGCTTTACCTCCAGTAATGATGTGTCTCCAAAGACAAAGCAGTCTGATATACTGAACTGAACTTTTCCCTCACAGCTCTGTAGAACACAGAAAACCTGTTCATCTGAATGCCCTGGGACTGGAGATACATAGCACTGCAACAACACTAGAAAACTCTTGCTACACCACTGGTCATGTTAGCCATTAAAAGGAAATACCAACAATTTTCAACAGAGGGTTTGCAATAGTTATTGGACTAAAGCTCCACTAGAAGCTATAATACTGAGTAGTCATATCATCAGACAGTTTAGGACAGTTGTGTGTAATTACTGAGTTGGTTGTGAGGGTTAAAGATACTGTGTATTTACAAATTAGATAAATTAGAAAAATCAGTTTCCCCGTCATAATTATGACTTGGATGTTGACAGGAAGAGTACACGTTGGAATTACATTAACTGCAATAGACATTCTCAGTGACCTCTGGGTACTGTAGGAACATCTACATTTGACTGCAAGAAAAAAAAAGTTTTCTTAGCCAAGATTTGGTGTATTTGCAAAGGTTTTGCATTCATAAACACAGTAAACATTTTATTGTTTTCCTTTATGTGCTGAATATTAAACCAATGTGCTCTATGATGAGACTGACTGCTGTCACTACTTATGTGAGTCTTACTACACTTCCTGTGGTGTCTTTGTGGTGACTACATGTGGAAGGTATGGATTTGCTTATGCTACAGTAAATGGAGAAAATAGAATTGTCACATCTCATAAAGTGCACAACACAGGCACTGTCCCTTTGATCTTAAATAAAAGACAAAGAGATTCAGGAGCAAACTATGAGTGAATCTGTTAAGAAGCACTGCTTAATTCACAGTGAGGACATGGTTTGCTTCATAGCAGACAATAATAATCTGCACACTATGCAGGACTATATAAGCAACTTCTCATTTCACCTTCAAACAAAATATGTCTGCAGGTCTGAGATGGTAAAGACTATTACAATTAATCAATTTGTGGATCGATGGAAAATTAATTAATATAAACATTTTTTTTAATCATCAATTGATCATTTGAAAATTCCCCCCACTGCTTTGAATGACTGTTGTGATTTTTCCACAAAAAAGTTAATTTACAGTACCAGTCAAAAGTTTGGACACACTTTTGTATAAAGTAACTGTCCTTTTATTCCAAAAGTCGTAAAGAAAGCAAGGGAAGTACATTTAATAAAGCCCTGGAGGACAGGAGCGGATGAACCCGGTTGAAGAGTACCCGCCCATACGGGACGCTTTAAGAAGGAAAGCAGAGATCATTTCATTGGTCAACACTACACCTGGCCTTCTATTGGTTGTGGGATTTTGACAGGGTTGTTGCACAAAAAAATCAGAGAGCAGATCAGAAATCTGAGAGTAGAAGTTTCACAAGCACACAGAAGCAGCCTTAGTGCAAGGAAAAGAGCTGAAGCTGGAGCACAGGAAATCTGTGCAAGCTACAATATATTTGAGTGCAAGCATACAGTTTGAGCAGAAACAGAGCAAATCTAAGAGCAAACAGAGGCTATTTGAGTGCGAGGGCAGGGTTTTGAAGTACAATATTAAAAAATCAAAACGTGAAATCAATAAATCATGCTCTCAAATTGATATACAATGCTCTTGAATAAAGCTAGGAAAAAAGCTCCATAAGATTTTAGGTGAGCACAGAGAATCTTTCCCTCTTCAGCAGATGAACGTTAAAACAAACTCTGCCGTCATAGAGAGGGGGGAATGTGATATTGTTTAAATATGGGTATAACAGTGCATATTTTACGACAGTTTGAAATTATTCATATTTTCACATGAAAAGTAACAGAAATAGTCATGTCAACAATGAAAAAAGAGAGCTAGAGACGACTTCCAACGCACCACCACACAGCTGGCCAATCACAGTGTGAAGTGGGTATGAATGTTGAACCATAAGTTTCAGAAAGTTAGAGAAATGGCCCTGCACAGGTCCTGTATACCTGCCCCTTAAATCATACATTTCACTTCTTCCACGATCCCCCAACCCATCTAACAATCAACCTGTGACATCTTGCCCTCCCTTCTATCACCATCATCAGCCTTCAAGCCAGCAAGATTCTAAAAAGACAAAAGACAAGGAAGGCAGCTGGTCACACTCAGGCACTGTATTGGTCAGCTGTCTCCCATCCTGGCTGTTGTCTTCAATCAGTCCCTGACCCAAAGCATTATACCTATCTGCATTAAGACCTCCACAATCGTCCCAGTCCCCAAAAAACAGTCTGTCTGGACAACCTGGACAACCCCCACATCTATGCCCAGATCCTGTTTGTGGATTTCAGCTCTGCTTTTAATACTGTCATCCCGATGTCAAGTCAAGTCAAGTCAATTTTATTTATATAGCGCCAAATCACAACAGAAGTTATCTCAGGGCACTTTTCACATAGAGCAGGTCTAGACCATAGTTTTTATTGTACAGAGACCCAACATTCTTCCCTTTAACAGGAAGCATCCTTGATCAGAACCGGGTTCTGGTGGGGGGCCATCTGCCTTGACCAGTAGTGATCAGAGAGAAAGAGAAAGGGAGAGCGGGGAGAGAGAGACAGAGAAGCACAGCAACAACAATAATAACAATAACAAAAATTGTTAATAATAATAATAGAAATATGACTAAGAATAATAATAGCATGCGTGGGCATTAAGCAGGACCACAGTAACACAGGGTCTGTAGCCATGACCCACAGAAGCTCACAATCCATAACCAGGCAGTCCATGACCATGATCCATAGGATACTGTGAGACGAGAAAGCATAAAAACCCCAAAAAACTTAATAATATGCATTAATGGTGCATGAATGTGTACAGATGGAGAGGGGGAGGAGGAGAGAGGAGCTCAGTGCATCATGAGAAGTCCCCTGGCAGTTAAGGCCTTTAGCAGTATAACTAGGAGCTGGTCTAAGGCAAGTCTGGGCCGGCCTTAGCTTTATCAAAAAGGAAGGTTTTAAGCCTACTCTTAAACGTAGAGAAGGTGTTTGCCTCCCGGACTGAAACTTGAAGATGGTTCCACAGGAGAAAAGCCTGATATTTGAAGGCTCTGCCTCCCATTCTACTTTTGGAGACTCTAGGAACCAGAAAGAAGCCTGCATTCTGGGAGCGCAGTGTTCTAGTGGGGTAATAGGGTATTATGTGCTCTTTAAGATATGATGGTGCCTGACCATTATGGGCTTTATAGGTGAGGGTAAGGATTTTAAACCCTATCCTGGACACAATGCAGTGAAGCTAAAATGAGAGAAATATGATTTCTTCTCTCTTTTCCTTTTTTGTCAGTACATATTCAGCTGCATTCTGGACCAGCTGGACAGTGTTTACAGACTTGTTAGGGCAGTCAGGCAATTTTACATAGGTGAAAAAAAGGCAGTCCTGTGGGTGTTGAAGGACATATCCTGATCAAAGATGACTCCCAGATTCCTTACAGTGGTGCTGGAGGCCAGGGTAATGCCATCCAGAGTAGCTATATCATTAGATAATGCGTTTCTAAGATGTTTAGGGCCAAGCACAATAACTTCAGTTTTGAGTTTAGTAGCTGAAAATTGTAGGTTCTCCAGGTCCTTAAGGCATGCTTGGAGTTTAGTTAACTGATTGGTTTCATCTGGCTTCATTGATATATATAACTGGGTATCATCTCCATAACAATGAAAATTTAGTGTTTCCGAATGATATTACCTAGTATTCATCGTTAACGTGCACAAACTGAAATGAATCTGTTAAATCGGTCTCAAACCAGCTTAATGCATTTCCTTTAATGTCAATTAAATGTTCCAGTCTCTATAATAGGATGTGATGGTCAATGGTGTCAAATGCAGCACTAAGATCTAACAAGAGAGAAGTCCTTTGTCCGATGCACTTAGGAGGTCATTTGTAGCTTTCACCAGTGCTGTCTCTATGCTATGATGCATTCTAAATCCTCAAATAAACTATTGCTATGTAGAAAGTCACACAACAGATTGGTGACTACTTTCTCAAGGATCTTAGAGAGAAAGGGAAGGTTAGATATAGGTGCCTGAAAATGCCTGAATCAAGAGTAGGCTTTTTAGAAGAGGTTTAATTACAGCTACTTTAAAGGACTGTGGTACATAGCCTGTTAATAAAGACAGAATGATCTTATCTAGTAAAGTGCTAACTAAGGGTAAGACTTCCTTAAACAGCCTATTTGGGATGGGGTGTAAGAGACAGGTTGATGGTTTAGATGAAGAAATCCCTGAAGTTAGTTCAGGAAAATCAATTGGAGAAAAACAGTCTAGATATATATCAGGTTTTACAGCTTTTTCTAAGGTTCCTGTGTTTGGGGAAAAATCAGTGCCTGTTGAGGTCAGGAGGTGATGAATTTCATCTCTAATAGTTAGAATTTTATCATTAAAGAAGCACATGAAGTCGTTACTACTGAGAGCTATAGGAATACATGGATCAATAGAGTGATGACTCTTTGTCAGCCTGGCCAAAGTGCTGGAAAGGGACCTCGGGCTGCTTTTATTCTCCTCTATTAATGATGAATAATAGGTGGCTCTGGCATTACAGAGGGCCTTCCTGTATGTTTTAAGGCTATCTTGCCAGACTAAGCAAGATTCTTCCAGTTTGGTGGAACGCCATATCCTTTCAAGTTTTCATGATGTTTGCTTTAATTTGCAGGTTTGGGAGTTATACATGGAGCTAACCTCTTTTGTTTTATTATCTTCTTTTTTGAAGGGGCGATGGAGTCGAGTGTCATTTGCAGTGACCCTGCACTATCAACAAGATGATCAATTAAAAGTTAGCATAAGAGTCCTCTGTTGTATTGAGATAGCATTAAATTCAATGCTGATGGAATTGCTTCCTTAAATTTAGCTACAGCACTATCAGATAGACATCTAGTGAAGATATTTTTGTCTAATGGCATGTAGTCCAGTAATAGGAATTCAAAAGTTATTAAGTGATGGTCTGATAAAATAGGATTGTGTCGAAAAACTATTATATGTTCAATTTCGATGACATATGTCAGAATAAGGCCGAGGGTGTGGTTAAGACAGTGAGTGGGTTTATTTACACTCTGAGAGAAGCCAATTGAGTCTAATAATGAGATAAATGCAGTGCTAAGGCTGTCATTATCAACATCCACAAATTCAGAATACGGCCCGGAGGATGGCACACTATAACAAATATAATTGGCTGTAAAGTTTTCCAGGTTGGGTGTGAAAGACTAAGAACAAGGCTTTCAAATGAGTTATAATGAAGTTTTAGGTCTAGGGTTGATTATTAGGCTTGAGTTGAAAATGGCTGCAACTCCACCTCTTCAGCTGGTGTCTTGAGGAATGTGAGTATTAATATGACTGGGGGGAGTGGATTCATATAGGCAATATAACATATTCTACATGACACAGCCAGGTTTCAGTAAGACAAAATAATTCAATATGATAATCTGAGATTAGATTGTTTAGTTTTAGATAACAGAGATCAAATGTTTAAGAGTCTACATTTAATTCTCCTATTTTGTTATACTATTGCGGTGGTGGTGTTAATTTTTGTTTTATTTATTTTTATCTTTTTTATGAATAAGTGCTCTTCTGTTTACTTTAGATTTAATTGATTTAAGTGGTTGGGTGGCAGACACAGTTTCTATGTGGTTTTGGGTGGGTAACTGCATGTAGGACTGCAGCTCTGCCTCCTGGTCTCAACAATGGGTTGTCATGGTTTTGGTCTACTAATAAACTCAGCCATATTTCTAGATATGAGAGCAGCTCTATCCAAAGTGGGACATATGCCATCTCTTCTAATCAGCCCACATGTTCCACAGAAAGTCTACCAATTGTCTATGAAGCCCACGTCGTTTGCTGGACACCACCTCGACAACCACTGCTTGAATGATGACCCCCTGCACTCCGCCTCTGGATACATGACTTGTTGTCCAACAGAAAGAAGTATGTCAGAGTGGGTGACCACATCACCGACCCTCTGTACCTCAGCACTGGATCTCCACAGGGCTGTGTGCTCTCTCCTCTGCTCTACTCTCTTGTACACCAATGACTGCACCTCCCTGAGCAACTCAGTCAAGCTTTTTAAGTTTGCTGATGACACCAACTTAATCATTCTCATCACAAATGGAGTATGCCTACAGGGAAGCAGCTGAATGCTTGGTATTATGGTGTGGAGAAAACAACCAATGACAGTAAGCAGAGCTGAGTCCCACAAATTCCTGGGAACCACCATCTAGCAGGACCTGAAATGGAACATGACCGTATCAAGCATAACCAAAAAGGCCCGACAGCACTTGTACTTCCTAAGGCAGCTAAAAAAGTTCAGGATGTTACAAGCACTGCTGGTGCAGTTCTACAAAGGCATCATCTAATCAACAATCTCCTCTTCCATCACTGTGTGGTTTGGCTCTGCATCATTGCACTCTAAACATAGACTGCAGCATGTTGTGCAGTGTACAGAGAAGATCATCAGACTCACACTCCCCTCCCCCCAGAACCAGGACCACTGGCCACCTCCACAGCTTCTTTCCCCAGGTAATAGCCATCTTTAACAAGGACAGTGAAAGACTGTAAACATAACTCCACCTAACCTCCAAATCTCATTCAAATTCATATTGATGTATACACATTTTATTTTTTAATTGTTAACTTTACATACTGTATATATTGTGTTAATATACACACATAGTTTATTTACACAAAAATTTGTATTTATTTATCTACATTGGTATTTACATTCTATTTACACACGTGGACAAAGTTGTTGGTACCCCTCAGTTAATGAAAGAAAAAACCCACAATTCTCACTGAAATCACTTGAAACTTACAAAAGTAATAATAAATAAAAATGTGTTGAAAATTAAACAATCAAAACCAGCCATCACTTTTGAATTGTTGATTAACATAATTATTTAAAAAAACAAACTAATGAAACAGGCCTGGACAAAAATGATGGTACCCCTATAAAAGATTGAAAATAATTTGACCAGAGGGACATGTTTAACTCAGGTGTGTCCTTTAATTGACATCACAGGTGTCTTCAAGCTCATAATCAGTCAGTCTGCCTATTTAAAGGGTGACAAATAGTCACTGTGCTGTTTGGTGACAAGGTGTGTACCACACTGAACATGGACAACAGAAAGCAAAGGAGAGAATTGTCCCAGGACATTCGAAACAAAATTATAGACAAACATCTTAAAGGTAAAGGCTATAAGACCATCTCTAAGCAGCTTGAAGTTCCTGTGACAACAGTGGCACATATTATTCAGAAGTTTAAGATCCACGGGACAGTAGCCAACCTCCCTGGACGTGGCCGCAAGAAGAAAATTGATGACAAGTTGAAGAGACGGATATGTACGAATATGGACGAATTGTAACCAAAGAGCCCAGAACAACCTCCAAAGATATTAAAGGTGAACTCCAAGGCCAAGGTACATCAGTGTCAGATCACACCATTCGTCGTTGTTTGAGCCAAAGTGGACTTCATGGGAGACGACCAAGGAGGACACCACTGTTGAAAGCAAATCATAAAAAAGCGAGACTGGAATTTGCAAAAATGCATGTTGACAAGCCACAAAGCTTCTGGGAGAATGTCCTTTGGACAGATGAGACCAAACTGGAGCTTTTTGGTAAAGCACATCAACTCTATGTTCATAGACTCAAAAATCAAGCGTATGAAGAAAAGAACACTGTCCCTACTGTGAAACATGGAGGAGGCTCAGTTATGTTTTGGGGCTGCTTTGCTGCATCTGGCACAGGATGTCTTGAATCTGTGCGAGGTACAATGAAATCTCAAGACTATCAAGGCATTCTGGAGAGAAATGTGCTGCCTAGTGTCAGAAAGCTAGGTCTCAGTCGCAGGTCATGGGTCTTCCAACAGGACAACGATCCAAAACACACAGCCAAAAACACCCAAGAATGGCTAAGAGAAAAGCGTTGGACTATTCTGAAGTGGCCTTCTATGAGCCCAGATCTGAATCCCATTGAACATCTGTGGAAGGAGCTGAAACATGCCATCTGGAGAAGACACCCATCAAACTTGACACAACTGGAGCAGTTTGCTCACGAGGAGTGGGCCAAAATACCTGTTGATAGATCTAGAAGGCTCATTGACAAATATAGAAATCGTTTAATTGCAGTGATTGCCTCAAAAGGTGGTGCAACAAAATATTAAATTATGGGTACCATCATTTTTGTCCAGGCCTGTTTCATTAGTTTCATTTTTTAAAATAATTATGTTAATCAACAATTCAAAAGTAATGGCTGATTTTGATTGTTTAATTTTCAATAAATTTTTATTCATGGTTACTTTTGTACATTTCAAATGATTTCAGTGAGAATTGTGGGTTTTTCTTTCATTAACTGAGGGGTACCAACAATTTTGTCCACGTGTGTATATTCTGCTTTTTTTGCACATACACAGTGTGTCAATATCATGTCAATATGCATGCACATAGTCCACCCCCACTACACAGAATCTTTGTAAATGACTGTCACTCTCTTTCTTACACTGTTATGTTTGTGTTTATGTTTATTGTTTAATGTTCACGTTTATTGCCTTTTCTCTTGACATCTGGACCACATTGAATACCTTGTACTTGCTACTTGGCAAATAAATTTGATTCTGATTCTTTCTGTCTTCACTTATAAAATTAATTCCATGCATGTAAATTTAGCAGTTGCAGTTGAGCAGTTACCACCACTGTGTCTACACAACTCTGCTGCCACAACTACCAGCTACACCTTATCCACCTACTCCAGGTGGTAGCTTAAATTAGAAGTGTTTAGGAATAACACACAGTTAATACAGTGAGTTAACTAATATCATAAACATAATCTGACTTTTATGTTGCTCCAGGCCTGTTTTTAACAATGATATATTTGTGTCTTTGAAGTGGTGTCCTGTGATTAAGGGTACAACCAGTTCATTTAGCTCCCGTATTGTTCTCCTCAGTTCCTGTGTGGTTCCTGTGGTCACCACAGTCGCATGATGAGCAGACAGCTGCAAGCTGAAAAACTCAACTCATGCAGCTGAGCTTAATAGTTGTCTTTGTCTACTTCCTTGTTGTGACCAGGTTTTGGTGAAATGACTGGAGGAATGGATAAACATATTAAAGTTTGTGTCTAAACTCCGGAACAGACTCTTTTTTCAGTGGTAAAAACTGTCTGAAAGCACCTTAAAGATGCAGCATGGAACAAGCTGAAACTGCAACATCTGATGTACTGCAAACAGTTGCCTACTTTCACATCCAGCAGACACACAGCAACATAGTCCCTATTGCAGACCCATCCCACTAGGGGTGCAACAGATCACAAAACTCAAGGTTCAGATCGTATCACGATTTTGAGTCACGGATCGGATCATTTTTCAGATCAGCAAAAAAAAAAAAAAACAAGGGAGACTAATATAACCTTGCTTTCCAATTATTCTGTAAAACACTTAGAGCAAGGAACTTTTGCCCATGGTCTTAAACGAAAACAAGATTAAACAACGTTTAAATGAAATCATAAAATATATAAAATATTCAGTACTCAGTTGTTAAAGTGCAGTATGAGATATGATACCTTCCTCCTTTAAACATTGTAGTAAATGAAACAATAGCCTGTGTCCACATCATCAAAACTTGATGATAACTTAAAACATGAACACACGTCTTGTCCTGCAGCTTACCTTGTTGAACAAGCCACCAAACAAATATTCACCGGGGAAAAGTGCACCACTAACGTCAGTTAGCAGCTACATAGCTAATTATCTGCTCAGCTGCAGCACATTAAACAGCATGTAAACATACCTGCAGATGTCACTTTGGACCCGTTAGATGCTGGTTTGGTCGTTGCTCTTCATAATCCCCTGTTAGCGACACGCTGTCTGTCCATGACTTGTACTTACAGCAGTTTGTTTACTTTGACTCCAATGAGACATTCAATTTTGCAGTTATTCCACAGTTCACATACATGCTGAACCATGGGGGGCGTACGGATCACAGATCAACTACATTCTGTTACACCACTACATCCCACTATCTATCTATGACAAAGTGCATGACATCTAAATCCACACTAAATCACTGCACGACTGCACTGTACAGGCTGAAGCTAATCACAACTTGTGTATAATGTTTGTAGTTTATCACTTTTCACAATTTTGCAACTTCATTCATGTTGTAATGTTGTGTTTGCAAGTTTAACCACAGAAGATACAGAAAGCAAAGAGTGGAATATAAAGTCAGAGTTCTGTAGCCTCAAGAACACTTTCCTTCAGTGCCTTATACATTCTAGTATCTTTTAAGTATATCTTATATAATATATACTATATAATTACACATTATTGCATTGAAATATAAAGTTGATAATAATTTTCCCAAAAACACACATCAGATGCAGCTTTTTAGTTGTCTGCAGGCTTCTTTAACAAGCCCCAGCAGTCAGAGGCAGTACCCAGATAGCATATGGAAGTGGGCCACTTCAGGCAATGCTGGCCTTCTTCAAAATGGATGTGAGCCTGAAATGGAAATCCACATGTAAAATGGCAAATATGGCCCAAATATCCCAAAACAAACGTGGGCCTTTTTTGGTAAAGATGCAGTGCTCTCGCTAGATGTGGGCCAGTTCTGGTTTATCTGGTTTGTTCTTGGTTGACATACGGCATTGCTATGGCTTGCTTGTGGCCCAGATATGGGAAACAGGAGTGGACTGCCCAAGTGCCATCATTCCACGCGGTATGTGGGCTGGATGAAAGTGACGAAAATGTCAGGTGTGGGCCGGATCTGGGCCACAGCAATTTTGCTATCTGGGTATATAGGCCCATGTAGCCTGAGAGGCAAAACTCAGGATAAACTGTCAGTTTGTTTCCAGCCTGATCATCTGACTGGAGTTTCTTGACCCACCAGATTTTGTTTTAGTGATGTCACGGCATTCTCTCCTATTAACTTTTTGAATATAATGTTATTACTGATAGAAAGGATGGACAAAACTATGAAAATAACACCTATATTGACAGGCTAAAATGTAATGGAATTCAATCAACAACATGAAATCAGATACCTCTTGTTGAAGATGACTCCCAGCAGCTGGCCCGCAAAAGCAATGGCCACGAAGAGCAGCAGTGCTTTCCACATCCAAATTGGACCCAACCGACCACAAACCAGCCATCGCAACATCCTGGGAGGAAGGGTGGAGGTTGGGGAGGCAGGCAGATGGAGAGAGCATGAAAATGAAACACAGAAGGTGAGAGAGAATGGAGGAAGAACATGAAGGAAGGATGGAGAAGGGGCAGTAGGATAAAGGCAGTGGGATGAGACAAGAATAAAAGAAGAAGGAAGTAGAATGATAGAAGCAGAATGGAATGAGGGGTGGATGGACAAAAGCATGGATGGATGGGTAAGTGGGGGAGGGGAGATGACGGACCACGCAATACGATGTCATGTAAAAACAGGAGATGTAGAGATGGACAGAGTGTGTGTGTGTGTGGGGGGGGGGTGTTAAGAGAGGTGGAAGGGGGGTAGAGAGAGGGAGAGGTTGGGATGAATCATAAAACAAACATCACATCATAAACATCATAAAACAAACGACTAAGGCATCATCATCATCACAGGGAGGAAAGCAGCCTGAAAACAGGACCTGCTGCATCTATGCTGTCATTTCTTCTACACATGAACAGAGAATAAGCAAGAAATTAAATAAGGATGACGACACAGAGGAGTGTTTTCTTACATGTTACTTGAAGTCTGGTGATGTAATAAAACAGCATCACCTCCCTTTTAATACAGCAGCCAAACCCCACAAGATGATTTTTAAAACATCAAACGTTAGCTAGGAGCTTATTTCAAGAGTTTAGAGGCATCCTCAGGTGTACGGATGAACAGTGATTGAACACTTATGATCTCTCTATATAAATGTATCATGATAAAATTCTAAAGTTTTGACAGCTAAATTAACGAGTTACATTTCAAAAATCTGTTCCACTGTAAAATCCTCAGTAACTGACAACATGTTTTTGACTTGAAGAGCTAAACATGCCGTCATATTGAAAAATTGCTATTCCTTTAATACCTCAAGATTGCTCTGGATATGAACTACTTTGATGTGTAGCAATATAGTGGCAATATGCCCAATCAGTGTATGTAGGTAAACATGTCCACTAGCTTCAGCCTCGAGAAAGACAAAAAACAGCCTGTGTGGGATAGGTCACTGTAATGCTGTGTCAATCAATTTTACAGGATTTATGGGGTATTTCATTCACTGGAATAACCTAAATCAGACATTCTCCTCTGGTTATTGTACTGAATCATGATTTATATCACTACTGCAAAAAATGCATTCTGACAGACAGATATTTACATTGCCCACCTCTATGCTGAGACAATTAGTCAAATATTGATCCTGTCCATGCTATGTAGCTGAGCATTATAACAATATCACAAACTCTATCTTCAAAGTTTGAACTAGCTCCACCTCAAGCACCTACAACAATAAAATGCTGCTTATGCATTGAGTCATCAGTATTAACAATGTACTTAATATATAGGTCACAGCCCAATTTCCTACAAAACTTTTACTCCAGTACTTTAAGTAAATTTAGCTGATAATACTTATGTACTTTTACTTAAGTAGGATTTTAAATGCGGGACCTTTACTTGGAATGAAGTATTTTTACATTGTGGTTAATGATACTTAAATAACGGATCTGAATACTTCTTCCCTTACTGCTTCTACTTATCTGAAAATAGTTCTGTCAAAATCAGTTTTGTGGTTTTATACGAAACCTTGTTTGGTGCCGATTTAGAGACCTTTGCAGCAGCAGATAAAATGATTTGTATCATTTCAAACCTCAGAGAGAGTTTGCACACGGAAATTCCTCCTGCTCATGTAACAGAGAACAAGTGTATTCCTGTTCTCAGTGGTGAGTAGGAGACAGACAACTGTGACCACATTTGTACATTTGCATACCACAATGTAAATTTACAGTCTCAGTAAATGCAGTGAGTGTGAGCGCTCTGCTCAGTTACGCTGCTGGTTTGTTACACAATCATCACATTAAACAGTTACACACGACCAACCTTGTTTCATTCACCCACCTTCTGAAGTCCATTTATGATGTTTTGAAGCTTTCTAATCTGTAAATTTCAACTCAACTCAACTAAACTTCAACTCAAGTCAATTTTATTTATATAGCACCAAATCACATCAGGGCACTTTTTACACAGAGCAGATCTAGACCATACTCTTTAAAACACTGGTAAGAAATTAAGCTTCAATCAGGTTATCTATATGAAAGAAGCCTAAAACTGTCAAATGCTTTGTACAGAAAAAGTAACCAAAACCAAATTATCATTATTATTATTCAGTGCGTTCATATGGGAAGCATTATAGGCTAGATTTTTTCATTCGAGAGCCTTTCACAAGAAACGCACAACAGGCAATGATCTGCAGGTTCTTCCAGCCTCTAAAATGTGAGAAATGCCTGTTTGCTGCTGGGATGTGAGTGCTTTTTATGTTGCTCAGACAAAACATCTGAGGTCTGTTAACTTGTGCTGATCATTTGCATTTTTTCATATTTTGTACTGAATAATTAAGTGCATAATACTTACATTTAATTCATTAAATTAATTGATAACAATAAATGATAATAACTTGTCTTCATATGTAGTAAATATATCTCATATATTGCTGAAACAACTAGTTGACTGATAAACAGAAACTGTAACCACAAGAGGGATGGGAAAATTTACCAATTTGCATCGGTGCAATGGCATAGCCATTCATGATGCAAAAGGATGAACTTGTGATGTATTGTTTTCAAGTGGTCCAAGTGTATTTTCAGAGGTTTTTTTAGAGGTAAAAAAGAAACAGCATAAATGAGATGCTTGCTGAGTTGCAGTACTAGATAAACAAATATGTAAGTAAGTAAAAATGGCACTTTTTAATTAATTTATGATTTGCTGTATGCTTAAGAAATAAAATCAAACTCTGTATCATATTGAATTGCATAGTATCATTCTTTTGCATTGTGGCGAATCGCATTGTATTGCATTGAATCGCATTGTGTTGAATCAAATCATGTCAAATCACACTGCATCACAATAGGGGTGAATCATATTGTATTGCATTGGTAGTTGCTTCATATTAGGGCTGTCATGATATCAGATTTTCACTAGGTAATTATCATGGCCAAAAGAATTCTGATGACAATATAATTGCGATATCTATAGAAAATATTTAACTTTGTTTATTGTGTGTTTTGTCTCTTTTCTGGCAAATGAATTACACTCAAAATAGAGTGTAAGGAAGTGGAGAGAGAGTCTGTAACCATAACTGTACAAAAGCATACAAAAAGAACAATTACACTTAATGGATAGTGAGAAGGCAACCAGATGAACTGATAAACAAAAGATCCAGAAGGTGTGTGTGTGTGAGGGGGGCAATGGGGGGGGCAAAGCAAGAGCAGAAAGAAATGGAAATGATTTAAGCAGTGCTGGATTATTTACACGATATTATCATGTGTATTATTAACATGATATCAATATTTCATTTTTTAAATATCATGGTTATCGTCAATACCGGTATATCACGACACCCCTACTTCATATGTATCTTTAATGTATCGGATCGTTGGCAATGCGGTGGCGAGATGTGTACAGCATCGGCCTCAGTGAGGGAGATGCACATCTCTAATCTACAAGCAACAAAAAAAACAACTAATCTCTGTTTTCAGCTTTTCCAATGTGAATATCTGCTGCATTTCTGTGTTTTATATCATGTTTGGGTTTTGGACAGGTGGTCAGACAACACTGTCAATCTGAAGACATTTCCCTGGGCTCTAGGGGAACTGTGATGGGCTGTTTTTCAGCATTTTTTGACATTTTATAGTCTTAGCAAATAATCAATTTATTGAAAAAACTATCAACAGATAAATCCGTAATGAAAATTCTTGTTTGTTGCAGCCCTATTTAGATTTAGTATATAGAGTGTGTGTGTGTGTATGTGTGTGGAGATGTCTCATCAGGGTCCAAACAGAACCAAACAGTATGAAGGACACACAGGCTCCTTCTGAAAGCATTCACTGAGGTCTCTCCTTCTTATTATCACATGTCAGTATTATATGAATCATATGTTCTAAACATATGGACAGCAGAGTTCAAATCATTAGATGTGCAGTATGAATATAATAGGGGTGGTATACACAGAGGAGTCAGCAGTGGCCACCACCCACAGTCTCACCAACACGGAGACAAAGATGCATAATACAGCTCTGATTTACACACACACACACACACACACACACACACACACACACACACACACACACACACACACACACACACACACACACACAATTAAAGACGAGAATCATCCTCGCTGATCGATTGAATAAATTTGAGAAAGGCCTTTGCCTGTGAAGGAGCCCTCCAGCCCCCCACCCACACCTTCTGTTTCTCTACAGGATCACTGCTCAGCGCCGCCTTTTATTCCCACAATCACTTCATCCCAGTCTGGGCAAACACTCTTTGGATCTCCGTCTCCTCCCTTTTCTCCCTGTCTGACAGCTCCTGCTAGCTAGCTAACGTTACCTGGCTCTCCGTCTGAAAAGCATAGCTGTGTCCCCCAGCCGGTATCGGTGACGGCGTTATTGAGCAGCTGCAGAGAGCTCGGAGCATCTCGGAGGCTTCAGCTGCATCGGATCCGCCGCCGGTACAGATCAGGCCATAGACCCGGACCCTAACCCGGAGCCCGGATCAGCCTGTGTGCTGCGGAGAGCTGCTTTAGTCTTTCACCGAATTCTCTGCCTGTGCACAGAGCTCCAACGCTTATTCTGCTGACGACCAAGGCACCCAGGCTGTGCAGACACACTGCTGATAGAGAGAGAGTGTGTACAACACTTCCGGACACTTGCACAATAAAAGCGTTTTGACGGACATGCAGCAGAACAATAGCGTAGGCCCGCCTCCAGACAGACAACTGCATCTGTCCCCCCTTCAACAAGTACTCAGATCCTTTACCGCAGTAAAGTACTCCATTACAAGTAAAAGTCCTGCATGAAAATCCTACTACAGTAAAAGTACATAAGTATTATGAGCTTGATGTAATTAAAGTATTGCAGTAAAAGTAGTGGTTTGTTCCCTCTGACTGATATATTATTATATATGACATCATTAGATTATTAATACTGAAGCATCAATGTGTAAGTAGCGCGTTACTGTTGTAGCTGCAGGACGTGGAGCTAGTTTCAACTACTTTATATACAGTTAGCTAGTTTAGTCCAGTGGTTCCCAACCTAGGGGTCAGGCCCCTCAAAGGGTCACCAGATAAATCTGAGGGGATGAGATGATTAATGGGAGAGGAAAGAACAAAAACCAAAGAAAAAAGTTCTGATACACAAATCTGTTTTAAGTTTTTGGACTTTTTCTCTAATCTTTGATTTTTGGTGAAATATTGGATCTTTTCAACATTTATTAAAATGAAACCATATGAGAAGTTTAGAGGGAAACATCACTGTTTGGTGGAGCTGTTAACAACTCATAGACATCTGAAATTTTACCCTGACTATACACTGTCTTCCTGGGAGTGGAGTGGAAGTATAAAGTAGCACCAAATGGAAATACTCAAGTAAAGTACAAGTACCTCAAAATTGTACAGTACTTGAGTAAATGTACTTAGTTACTCTCCACCACTGCCCACCTCTACATAGCATCACATCAAGATGCTGAGACAATTAGCTAAATCATGTCCATGCTGTGTAATTGAGCATTATAATAAAATCACAAACTGTCTACTTGAAAATAAAAAGTTCTGTCAAAATCAGTTTTTTGCTTTTATACTAAACCTTGTTTGGTGCCAATTTAAAGACCTTTGTAGCAGCAGATAAAATGATTTGTATCATTTCAAACCTCTGAGAGATTTTGCACATGGAAATTCCTGCTAATGTTACAGAGAACAAGTGTATTCTTATTCTAAGTGGTCCAGAACTGGATCTTTGAGTAGGAGACAGACAGCTATGCACATTTGTACATTTGCATACCACAGGGCTTCTCAAAGTCTGGACTTCGTTCTGTATCCGGACTGAACTGCAAGTCGATCCAGACCCAGCCCATACCTCATGTTATGAATACAATACATTATGAAGTGTAACATTTTCTATTTTGAAATTAATTTTCTATTGATCATAGATTGTTGACGTTGAATATACAGTGTAGCTGGAGATCATTCACAGAGTTCCTGTTCCCAGATGAATGTGGTTTTAATGTGGCCTATTTCCCTATCATTGACATCGTTGTCATGACGATGTTAACTGCTGGAGAGTGTTGTGTCTTGTTGCTGCCAAGTTCACGCATTAACGTTACACCGGAGAATTTGCTATCAGCTCCCAAATCGCAAATACAGAATGTATCTGTTTTTTCTAGTACACAATTTCTACAACTAGTGTAAATGTAGTTGTAAGTAGAGTCGGACTGGCCATCGGGAGCACCTGTCACTCTGTGGGCCCGTTAATAGTTTAGTCTATAACATGTCAAAGAAAGTTTGTAATTACAAAATATATAAAACAAAGAAAAATTCTCAAATTTAGTCAACTTTTGGTATATTTATAATTTCTAAATGTATTTTTGTAAAAATTAAGTGTTATTGTTGTTTATATATTTATTTATTTATTTGTACTCATACAGCACAAATCAGATAACTGAGGTGAAACGCTGGAGTGGTCAAGAGGATAGGCGTATAGCCTATAGTGGAACACAGATTTAGATACTGATGTCATGAGTCCAATTTCCTACACACAACCCCACCCACCTGAGCAATTTTGACTAGCCACCAACCAAACTCAGGTGATTTAAAAAATAAAACAAATTGCATTTTTAATTTTTTTCTTTAAAATGTTTAATTATATTTTCTGTGAATTTATATTCTTACATTATGATAAGAGGATATTTTAAAAGCTGTAATTCTGGTGGAGAATATTAAATCCTGAGTGTTGCCATATAACATCACAGTTCCATAGAAGAGTTTACCTTTTCACAGTCTATGCTTTTGTTTTGAAAGCAAATTGGGTGTTTCCTGTGCGGTTTGATTCACTTCAACGTCAACTTGACAGAGCAGGTTTGGAGGAATCTGACGTCACCCTGTGATGCTGACAGAAAGGCATCCAGACGAAAAGCAGTTACTCCACCATACTCCATGATAAAATATGACATTTTAGATATAGCTGACATTACTTCACTGCCTCAAAATATATATATATCTATATATATCCTATATATCAAGACCTTTAAGCAGTCCTGCTATTCCCTGATGTGGACATGACATATGGACATATTTCACAATTCTTGCTCATGTAGCTAAATAAACAAAGCAACAATTGATGAAGTCATACAGCCTGATGTGATGTGGAGGTGTAGAAGTACTGCTCACCAGCTAAGAGAAGTGTGTCAGAGCAACCTGGTCAAGTTCAAATTAATTTCAAACATCCCTAATATTAATGTTGCTGTTAATATTATTATTCCAGTGTGGTGTAGTCTTGAAATGTTACTATTACTTTACTATTATTTTTGCTGACTATTTTTGAATGCATGCCCACACATTTTTCCATTATGTGGATTACATTCTATTAATTCCCATACAGTATCTATTAGCAGCCTCTGTAACCTCTGTGCATGTACACATGCACAGAGGTTACTTTTTCACATCATTGTAACGCATGCATGCATGCACTGTGTAATGGGTGTGCTGGGGCTACAGCTTCAACTGACTGACAGCACGTAAAGTTGTTTTATTTGCATTGTGTTCTGTGAGCTGCACTGCTGAAGGACCACAAGCTGTCACACGGGCTGCTTCTTTAATGTGGGATTGCAGGATGATGGCAAATATGGATCTGTACAAATCAGGAACAATGAATACAGTTATCTGTCACACATACAGGACATCAGTCCCTGTTAGCAAAGAAAAGCACACATAAAAAAACCTACAGCACTGGGAGACATGTGCTTAACATAAACCTCACCAAAAAGTACTTTTAATACATTGTGTCTTTAGTGACTGAATAACCACATGTTAACATTCTTAAGAAAATCATTTACAGCTACATAGAGCTTTGTTTAGATTGTTTTCAAACTAAAAATACATCTTTTGTTGCTCTGACAGAAAAATGCATAATTCTCACAATTCAGATAGAGCAAAGAGTAATGTAGCAATGCAACAGCAACTGTACAGGATACTATCACCACAGTGTTAGAGGAACATGCTATCATAAAAACAATCTTAACCAGTGATGTTTCAACACAACAGTAGTATAATAATTATGGAAGACATTACATTTTCATTCTGGTTACACCTGACATACAGAAACTTCATGAATGTGGTGGACTGTAATGAAATAATAAAAGTCAAAGACTCTTTACATACTTCATGTGACTTGGTTGGTTAGTGACATTTTCACTGTAGACGAACAACAAGGAAGTGAGACAACTTGAAAAAACCCACACTAGACTTGCAACTTTGTGGGTTGAATGTTAATAACCACTTCTTTAACATGTTAAAAACTGTGTGGAGCATGACATGGCCCATTCAGAATGTTTTGCTCCCTGCAGAGTTGTGTAGTCCAGTTCTGCAGGTCAGTCCTGCTGCTGGTCAGTAATCTCACACTGCTGCAGCTGTTACAACATGTCAACCTATCCAACAGCTCAGTGCTGCTCACACACCAGGAGCCTGCGAGCGAGTGCTGTGTATTCAACACTCTCCTGTCTACACTGACATTACAGCTCAGTGTAGATCATACAGGATAAAGGTAGAGATATGCTCCAAAACAGACACAGGCAGCGGACATGTACAATTCTGTCCATACTATTTAGTGTATTCAAAAGTAGATGGTCCTATTACGACACAGTATGTAAAGTTTACCCTAACATACAACAGTGTATACAGAGTATCATTATATTTTTACTTCACATTTTTCACATTCTCATATTACATTACTAAATTATTCTCAAAAAAAAAATACTTTAATCGAAATTATGACTTTCTTCTCATAATACGATTTTGTTCCTGGCAAATTATGTCTTTATTATAATAATATTATTACTTTTTTCTCTAAATGACTAAACTTCATTCTCATAAAATTACTAACTTTTCCTCTAAATATCAAGAATGCGTTCTGGAAATGGAAAGTACAGTGGCAGGGCAAACGCACTGCAACTTAAGAAAACACATGCAAATAGACAAAACACAAACAAATTTAGAAAACATTTTCATCAATTTGACAACACATGCACATCATTTAGAAAACGCACTGCAAATACCACAACACAACACATTAATAAAACGTTCTGCAAATACCACAACACAACATATTACAGAAATGACAATGGAAGTGTTTCCAGAGGACACTTAAGAATGATGAACACATCAATAACTCATAAGCTAAACGTTGTTAAAGCTATAATATGTAACTATTCCGTATTAAAATGTCCAAAAAACGACTAGACCTATGTTATATATTTTGTTGTGTTGTGTACTTAAATTATTCCAAATGTTTCCAACAATTTTCAAACCCAGAAAAATCTGTAATTTTAATCAAGGTAATGGTCCGTTTCATTTTGTCGCCTGTCAATGGCGTCATACCCCTCTACCAAAGAGTATATGCACACAAGATGCATGCTTCGGCATTGTGGTTGTCTGCCACGGTGGCGTCTACCAAAGAGTATACGTATACAAGATAATACATTAGTGTTGCGGTTGTCTGCCAGAAACTGTCATGAATTGACTTTGATTGATTGATTGATTGGTTGTTTTTTACTATATCTTTTAACCGGATAAAGGATTTTAGTCATCAGACATCTGGATCTTAAGTTATCAGAGAAACAAGCTGAGCAAACGTTGACAGCAGCTCGGCTAGCAGCCCCTCCCAGACGTCCTGTGTACACCAAACAGCACCAGAGAAACACTGATTTTTTACGTGAAACTGCTTTATTCAGGGTTTTTACCTGTTTTAATCACTAGGTCTGTTGGTTCTGGAGTGGAGGAGACCTCTGTGGATAATCCAGCTGCCGCCCTGAACAATGAACACAGAAGTATTCCTAACCTGGAGAGGATGGTTGTTTAACAGTGAAGATAACAACTCCCATGATCCCACGCTCACAACATCATCAAACTCTGTCTTTTTGTTATTGTTTTGAGTGAGAGACCCCTAGCGGCAGAAATTACATATTGTGCGTTTAAAACACAAACAAGGCCTCTTTCCTGTAAGGTAGACAATGAGCTACAACCTTATTTTCACAAAAACGAGCCATCCTCCAAGCTGGACTATTAACATTGTTCTCTATGTATAGCTGGCTGTGAGACAAGGGCGCAGGGACCGTCTAAAAAGTGCAACACTGAAAAGAGATAATTCAAACAATATTCAATAACTTCACTCTTATACAGTCTAGTGTCCCCAAAATCACTTCACACATCAATGGACTCCTGTTGGTTATACTACAACACTGGAAAAAGGGGTTAGAGGCTATTGAATATTGTTTGAAGTATCTTTTTTCCGGTGTAACACTTTTTAGATGGTCCCTATGCACTTGTCTTACAGCCAGCTGTACATAGAGATCAATGTTATTTGACCAACAAATGTGGAATAGTGAAAATGTCTGGACACCAGAGTGTAGGCTCTGTAGGTACCTCTTCACCTTCATACTCATTTACACACTAACTCAGCTTCCAGGATTTGAAGGATCAAGTGTCCTAAGAGCACTGAGGGAGATGAGCCATCAAGCTTCAGCTTCATTTAAAGCTGACGTTTGTTTTAGCCACCGCAAGGCATCAATGGACATGAGAACAATCTTACTGATGGAAATCCCTCTCTGAGAGGCCTGGGCTAACCTACTTCTTATTGTATGTGGAAAAAGCTTTACTTGTAGTAACAAAGCAATGTGTTTATAACATAACATAGAGCAAGTTCAACATTACAGTATTAAATATTGATTTCAGTAATAATGATATTATTAATAGTAGTGCAGTTAAATATAGTTCATTAGAAGCTCACTGTCTACAGTTAACTTTCAGTGCCTCCTACTGTATCAGGCATTAGAGTAGCTGCCCTCCCAGAAACTACAAATGTAGAGTTCATTTAGCTCTGGAACCTGGGAAAACTATTGAATATATGAAAATATAAAAAGAAACTTTTATTCCAGTTGACATGATAAGCTGGGTATTAAACTGCTGCAATACTTGTTGAGTAACAGCTGAACTGTGTTCATATAAGGGTTTTATTATTACTTTCCAGGAATATATCATATATAAATCATTTGATGCTGTGTTTTTCAGCATATCCTCCTATCAGACTAGTAATATGGGAGCACCTGACCATCATGGAGCTGACCTGATATGATTACTGCTGTAAAATCCTTCACATGAAGCCATTTTAGATGATATTTGAGGCCCTGAAGCATTGCATTTCATGCTCATATTAAAATACTGTACTCTACTAAGTACAATTTTCAGGTACTTGTACTTTACTTGAGTATTTCCATTTGATGCTACTTTATTCTTCCACTTCACTACATTTAAGAGGGAAATATTGTACTTACCAAATATTGTGTGTAGTCAGGGTAAAATTTCAGATGTCTATGAGTTGTTAACAGCTCCACCAAATAGTGATTGTTCCCTCTAAACTTTTCACATGGTTTCATTTCAATAAATGTTCACTATATTACTATATAATATTTCACCAAAAATCAAAGATTAGAGAAAAAGTCCAAAAACTAAAAACAGATTTGTGTATCGGAACTTTGATTTTTGTTCTTTCCTCTCCCATTAATCATCTCACGACCCCTCAGATTTTTCTGGTGACCCTTTGGAGGGGCCTGACCTCTAGGTTGGGAACCACTGGATTAAACTAGCTAACTGTATATAAAGTAGTTCAAACTAGCTCCACCTCCAGCAGCTACAACAGTAACATGCTGCTTACACAATGATGCTTAAGTATTAATAATCTAATGATGTCATATATAATAATATATTAGTCAGAGGGACCAAACCACTACTTTTACTGCAACACTTTAAAAAGGTAAGGTGTGTAAGATTTAGCCAGAATTTTAGTGTAAAACATTCCAACGTTAACTAAAATTGTCGACAGAATGTGAAGAAATAACAGTTTTCACATTATGTCGAAGAACTTTATGTCCTGTCCTGTCTCATAATACCACTTTGTACCTCAGGGGCGATAGTGAGTCACTGTAGCGTCCAGTCTGCCCTTAGTCCAACATGAGAGGAAGAAGTAGTAGCTACTTCTGTCCTAATTTTTGCTGTAGGACTATTTTAATATTTTTTCAGGCAAGAAAGTAACCATGTAGATTCCCAATATGTGATTAGTTTATCCAAATAACGCCTATTTGGAAAGTTGCACTGACTTTGCCGGAGCAGCCAGCTGCTGCTGCAGATACTGGCTGGGTGAGACATCAGCTGGTCATTTCAGCTGCATGATCAAATGGACTGCACTGGGTTGCACCAGCTATGTGAAAGCTGGCCATTTGGCATTGTAACACATCGTATTAAGCTAGATTGATACTGAAATACAATATCAACAAAATAGGTCTCTACTGGATTCCTGTGTTGCAAAATGGCATGCACTTAATGAAAAATGTATGCTATGCGGCAGAAAAACTGCTGTTTTACCATTAGGGAGTTCTGTGACATTTTATAATTTATACCTACCCTAGGGACATGTGTAACTATTTAGTTATTTAGTTTAGAATTACGTTGGAACTTACGTCTGTGGTGCAACCACTTTCAGATCTGTGCAGTTTTTTTGTAATTTACCACTGTCTCTAATGTCTGTAGCATTTTGATAACTTGACAATGGCATAGCACAAATTCACTGTAAACAGTAATCTTTACACTATATTCAGTGAGTGATAATGGTGGTGGGGTGATGTGTTTGGGGGGAAGGGTGGCAGGGGGTGGGGGGTGATATGCTGCACCCTGTTTGTTTGGATCAGGTGGCCAGTTCTTACACATTGATCCTTTAACTACATCAAGCTGATAATACTTATGTACTTTTACTGTAGTAGGATTTTTCATGCAGGACTTTTACTTGTAATGGAGCATTTTTACATTGTTTTATTGGTGTTTTTACTTATGTAAAGGATTTGAATACTTATTCCACCACTGCTCTTATGGATAGTTTTCATTTACAGATCTTGCACTCTGTACTTAGCTTAAAACTAAGTTGTCATTTAATCATAAAAAGTAACTGGAGAAAATTCCGCAGCTGAAGTGATGACATTTCAAGGTTGGACTTCTTTAGCTGTAAAACATCTTACAGGAATTTAGTGGAATCAAGCTTTTGTCATTAAATTAAAGGATATGGCTGGCAAGGAAGGAATATGTCACTAGCCATTTCTAAACAAACTAATGTGACCAACCTCTTCATGATGAAGGAACATGTCATCCAGTGCAGTGATGTGGCTGACTAACATGTTTTTAATAGTTTTTGGACAACAACGGAGGTCTACGGCACAGAGGAATCACAAATTCAGACACGTGCAATACTTACACACGTAGCTAAGTAGATCAGTTCATTGTTGGTTTGGCTCTGCACATGAGATTTGTTGACAATAAGAAAAATATAGAAAACTAGCCATATCCTAACAGAAAAACATATTTTATTAATTTCAAGTGAATTCAACTTAAAATTTCTAGTTTTCATTTTCAGACTATTTCAGAACTTGAAATAATGAGTTGTATGAACGAACTGCTGAGAGTTTACTCAATTCATTTAAATTAAGTTTCTAAAGAAACATGATCTGCATGTTAGCAGACTTCCCAGCATACAATGAGAATAAAAACACTCCAGAGACCATTCTTTTTGTAGTTTGAAGAAAACATACATGATGGAAACTTGCTGTGTCTTTAATACAATATGAAAGATAAGTCATGGTTGTTTCTTCTCATAATAATGTAAACCATGATCATGATTCAGTCACTGTACACTTATAATTGAACAGGGTCATTAAGACCAGCCTCCATGTTGCCTTTGTACTTAACAGAAGTCACAGCTGTTAGTTTTTTGTGACAAATGAAGACACGACTCTTCAAACTTAAAAAAATTAAATAGAAAGCAAATCTGAATGTTTGTCAGTGTGACTGAATAGTTAGAGAACAGATACAACAATACAACAAAACAGGAGCCTGAGATACAGTTTGTCAACAACATTACGAAGCTTTGGTTTGTTCTTTTATGTAACTTTAATTTGTCATGGCAGTCTATTCCTGTGCTGCCCTGGTCAAGGACTCACAGGAACATAAGAAGACATGAGTGTCATCAATCATGTTACAAATTTGCAGTGTGTAATCCAGGGATTGTCACTTTTATGCCTGTACACACACAAGTAACACACAAGTTTGTTTAAAAGATATGTTCTAGTGGTGGAAGAAGTACTCAGATCCTTTACTTAAGTAAAAGCTGCTGGAGGTGGAGCTAAACTTAGCACAAAAAGTAAGGAAATTTGTATTTGGTAGATTATTTCTTTGTTGTAACAATGCTTCTTGGCAATAAACCTTATACCGTTGGAAAGCCTGTTTATTTCCCTTTTAAATGGTGCCACATTTGTAAGGAACATGCATTTGTGGGATGAGCAGCAGAGCTGAGTATGTGGGTTGTGCCCATGAAAAGTTTGCCAAATCTTCTCTGCCAATGCCAAACAGCTTATTCTGCCATTGACTCGTTTGGTGTTTGGTGGATTGGATGATTGAAGTTTGAAGAAACAAGACATATTGTCAATTTAACAATTTATTTGTTTAACAAACAGGAGCCTCAGTAGCGTGTGGAAGAACCATACACAGCCACAACAGCCTGGCACCTCCTCCTCATGCTGGTCACCAGCCTGGTGACCCACTGTTGTGGGATGGCATCCCATTCTTCAACCAGCATTTGTTGCAAGTCAGCCAACGTGGTGGTGTTGGTCACTCTGGCACGAACAGCATGCCCAAGCTGATCCCACAAGTGTTCAATGGGGTTGAGGTCAGGATTGCTGGCAGGCCATTCCATCCTCTCCACTCCCAAATTCTGGAGGTAGTCTCTGATAAATCCCGCTCTGTGGGGACGAGCATTGTCATCTTGGAGGATAGAGTTTGATCCCAGACTGTGGAGATGGGATTCTCTCTCCAATGATGACAAGCCTTGTTTTTCCAGTAAGGGAGATGCCACCCCACACCATCACACTGCCTCCACCAAAAGATGTTACTCTATTGTTGCAGCAATCAGCATAGCGTTCTCCAAAATAAGCTGTCTGGCAATGGCAAAGAAGATTTGGCAAATTTTTTAAGGGGCGTAACCCACATACTCAGCTCTGCTGCTCATCCCACAAATGCATGTTCCTTACAAATGTGGCACTATTTAAAAGGGAAATAAACAGGCTTTCCACCGGTATAAAATGTATTGCCAAGAAGCATTGTTACAACAAAGAAATAATCTACCAAGCACAAATTTCCTTACTTACTGTGCTAAGTTTAGTTTCAACTACTTTATCTACAGTTAGCTAGTGTAGTCCAGTGGTTCCCAACCTAGGGGTCGGGCCCCTCTAAAGGGTCACCAGATAAATCTGAGGGGTCGTGAAATGATTAATGGGAGATGAAAGAAGAAAAAAAAGTTCTGATGCACAAATCTGTTTTCAGTTTTTGGACTTTTTCTCTAATCTTTGATTTTTAGTGAAATATTGGGTCATTTCAACATTTATTGAAATGAAACCATGTGAGAAGTTTAGAGGGAAAAATCACTAGTTGGTGGAGCTGTTAACAACTCATAGACATCTGAAATATGACCCCGACTACACACTGCTTTTTGTAAGATGTCAAAAGCCATAAAGGTGGAAACCACTTCATCTTTAACAATGTGTTATATTTTAAAATCTTGTTATATTATCCATTGTGTCAAATCGTCATCTGAAAAGTAACTAAAGCTGTCAAATAAATGTAGTGGAATAGAAAGTACAATATTTCCCTCTGAAATGTAGTGGAATGGAAGTATAAAGTAGCATCAAATGGAAATACTCAAGTAAAGTACAAGTACCTCAAAAGTGCAAGTACAGTACTTGAGTTAATGTACTCATATACACATTGAAACAGTGTTTGTTGTGATCAGACCTCCTGTTCAAACTTACCATTAAAAGATTCCTCCCTAATGCACTTACAACGTGGGTGATCGGGACCAAATCTACAGCCGTTTAGTGTATAATTGCATCCAGTGTTTATCTGGAGCTAATATGAGGCTTCAGCAGTCTGAGTGAGTTTGTCAGTCTGGTGTCATCTGTGTTTGTCCTTTGCATCTACCTGTCTGCTCTGTTCCTGCAGGTGCTCATTAGGACAACTGGTGACACCTGAGGGTCCACGGTGTGGCCAGGTTATTAATACTGTGCTGCAGCTGAGGCAGCTCTCTCTGTACCTCCTCTGACTGTGTGTGGCTGCTACAGTTGTTTGCAGCCCTCTGCTCTCCCCTCCAGTTTTGGTTTGAGTTTAGTTATGTTGCTTTAGTT
Organism: Scomberomorus guttatus; assembly: GCA_038419695.1. NCBI lineage: Eukaryota > Metazoa > Chordata > Actinopteri > Scombriformes > Scombridae > Scomberomorus > Scomberomorus guttatus. The sequence goes on along the minus strand of CM076467.1, from coordinate 1,231,946 downwards.
ATTTCTTTTGCTTTTATGCACCTTCCAACACCTACACACATACACACTCTCCACTCATGAATCACGCACCTCGCACTGAACCTTTTAAGCTTTAGGGTATATGCACTGCATGGAAGCACCAGAGACACTGACATGATTCATCACAAACTCACAGAAAGTGAATCTTTTAGTATGTAAAGGTTAAGGTCTGTGTTTGGTCCACTGTATTACTGGGTTCACATCATGGAAAGAGAGCTAACAAGTTCAGAATGTCTCGTCAGTACTGTTGCAGAGTGAGTGTGTGTCCAGCAGGACAGCTCTGGTTCTAAATTTAGAAGTAAAGCCTCTAATCGGTTAACTGGTGCCTTTGTTATGGAGCCCAACACCAGCTGCTCCTGACCAGCCTCCTCCTTCTCTTCCTCCCCCACCTTGCCCATTAGGCCCAGATCAGACAATCGCACTGTGTCAAAAACATGACGGCTGCACTTGCTGTGTTGCTATAGGTACCAGTGAAATGATGAACTATGAACCAGAAATTCCAGTTTGAAGGTTTATCAGATGCAAAGACATTGCACAGCTGTGAGGCAAGATTTCACAACTGTGGTAAGTTATCACAGCAGCAATCAGTTGCTGCTCTTTTTGCAAGCCAAAAAGTAGAATTAGCCCAATGCTACAAGCTACATGCTGCAAGATATTCTACCTAGAATGTGTGCTTGAACGTATTTGACTGGCCAGTGCAGCACATAGCCTGATGATGTTTGACTGCACTTCAGAGAGTTCTCTGTAGCATCACTGTCCCAATGCAATGTTCTTACTGAAGTGCTTTTTTACGCTGCATATTGTAAGTCTGTATTCAGACCATTCTTACTTCTTCCGTACTCCCTTATATGCCTCTTCCCTGACTTCCTGCTTCTCGTATCTCCCTATACCCTACATTTCAGTCTTTCTAAACTCCCTTTCTGGCACCAACTCTGTTGGAACAGAAACTTCCCAAACATTGGCAGTTCAACATACTCCTATATACATCCCACCCCTGCTCTTCAACTGAATCCAAATTACCAGCCCTCACTGAATGATGTCAGCATGTGTCAGGGCATGCTGTAGAATTAATACTTGATTGGTTACTAAACAAGTACTTGGGATTGGGTACTGTGCTATATACACTGAAACCAACATGTAACAAATTGCAATATAACATGACAGCAGTGAATCACATTTTCATAAAGTTTAACAAACAACTAACCTGACGGGGCAGATGGTTTGTTACACAGAACCATCTGAAAAGTCGTCCTTGGAAACTGCTTGGAAAAAGGCAGGCACTTTCAAAAAATACTTGGTTATTCTGTCATATACAGGTTATTGGATGAACCATTTGTCTTACCTTGCAAGGCAGCTAGATTTGTGAAATCACAAGATAATGCGAGAATCTTCATAGGATGCTGATTGGTCCAAACCATCAGTGGTTCAGACACAAATGCATAACTTGAAGCCCGACAAGATGGATTCTCACGTGATCTCGTGATGTTGCGATCTCACAAATCCAGCTGCCTCGCAAAGTAAACAAACAAGTTCAATCAAGATAAAAAACTTTTTAATTCAATTTAACTTCAATAATAAGCTTACTCCTGGTCAGCTTGGGGGTGTAGAAGTGATACATGTGTCATAATGAACATGTCGCCATGGATAACATCAGGAGAAAAGAGAGAGGGAGGCTTACTGTTTCTTCACAACTGGAGTGAACAATGTCAGCAACAGACAGAAGATGTTATAACATCTGTTATTTGATTTAGACATAGAAACCATTCACACAGCACATAGTCAGAAAGCGTAACAAACTTTCTGAGAAGCAGAGGTCTTTGTCAGGGGAGCCAGTGCTCAGCTCCCCTACACATCCTGTCATTCCATGTGAAAATGCTACACAACGTGTTACACTTTATATGAAGTCCATATAACAGGAACTTCCTTCCAACAGAAGGAAGCAGCTCAATCAGCTGAAATTAAAGCCGCGAGCAGTAATGAGCGGGTTTCAGGCTTTACAAAGGTAAGCAAAGTCACTTCAGCTAGTTTAATCTTCAAGGAAGGAGTGAGACCAATCACACACTTGTTTCACCAAAAGAAAGTCTGGAGCATTTCAGTAATTGCGCACTCAAAGTTCCGCTATTCATCCCCCCTTCATCGGATTTGATCGAAACTCGGTGTGTATGTTCATGAGAGCGCATGAGTTTAATCAGGACTGCTCAAAGGCATCCTGAGTTATGAGCAAATATGTGATAGGCCACACCCACTTACCCACGATTAATATGGCACTTCAGATTTTGGTTAATACTTGCCCCCACAGGGTTTTCAGATACACATTTGTGGCATTTGGGGCACCCCCTATGGGTCGAGCTCAAATGCTTTGGTAGACCTGTTCCCAATCACAGACTGACGTTAACTACCAAGATTTATGATGATTGGACAAATGGTTAATGAGCTATGGCCAATATTTGCTAAGCTCCACCCTTTGCAAAGACATTTTGTTTGACGGCGCTATGTTTTTCAACCGATCTTGCTCATTTATGATAGAAATGTGTATCTCAGCCCCCCAAGGCTGTATACCAAATTTGGTCTTTATTGAGTCAAAATCCAAAAGTAGATGTCACATTACTGTTTTATGCAAATTAGCAAAAACTCCATCATGGCAGACTTTTTAGGTCCAAGAGGCTTCTTTTGTAGAGCACATTGAGCTGGACTTGTGTTTGAAATTTTGAGTCAATCAGAGTTTTGGTCTGAGGGGTATGGCCTTTCCAAAATTGAAATTTTGGGCTTTAATTAAAGGACCACCATCCGTCAGATTGGGCTCACATTTCATATGACATCATTAGCAAACAGCTAAATGATGTGTAATACATGTAATAAGTTTTACAAGTGGGTATTACAAATAAGTATTACAAATGCAAATAAATACAAATAAGTATTACAAATGACTGTTATTGTCCAATCAGTCTGTCATTCTTCGTAAAAAAAAAAGAAAAACATTTGGTTTAGTAATTGTGTGTATGCACATGGAATCTAATGTGGTCTTTGGTTAAGGTATGGTTGAGGTTAGGCAAATAAACCCTCTTGGTTACAGTTGGGAAAAGACTTATAATCAATAGTATAAAACAGCAGTGCAAACTGCACACTTTTTACTTGTTATTGCAGTGATTTTTATATGGCCCCCAGATCACCTAATTTACTCCAGCTAACTGTTAACATTTGGAAATTCAACTGTGAGCTGTGTTAGGTTAAAGTCAAATTTCAAAACATTGAGCTGAGAGAAACTCTAGGCATTTAGGGGCTCTATTATAATCACACTAGCTTAATGAACCAAAAGGAGTAAAAATCATCTCATATGGACTGGCAGGTAACTCATTCTATTAGACAGTTTTGGTGACGTCATCCTGCATCATCAGTGCTACATGGACCCATGGGAGAAAAAAACATTTTTCTGGTTCTGGTGACAGCAACTTTTGATCATTTAGGAGATCTCTTCCTTCAAAGTTCCCATAATACGTATATGGAGTGTATCGATTTATTAGTAGTTAAATGTAAATCAATATTTAGTGGTCTTTGTTATCATTCAATCTACACAACAGTTTGGTTGATAACTTTAACACTAGACTAAATGAACTGAACTAAACAGGCAAATGTGTTTGGATTTCCACTGTGTTTCTTTATTCTACAGTAGTCCTACTTATTGACCATACACTGGTCTCCACAGTACTACATTATGTATTCATCAGTGGTGGAAGAAGCAAAAATACTCCATTACAAGTACAAGTCCTGCATGAAAAATCCTACTTAAGTAAAAGTACATAAGTATTAGCAGCTTGATGTAGTTAAAGTATTGCAGTAAAAGTAGTGGTTTGGTCCCTCTGCCTGATATATTATTATATATGACATAATTAGATTATTAATAATGAAGCATCAGTGTGTAAGCAGCATGTTACTGTTGTAGCTGCTGGAGATGGAGCTAGTTTGAACTACTTCATATACAGTTAGCTAGTTTAGTCCAGTGGTTTCCAACCTAGGGGTCAGGCCCTTCCAAAGGGTCACCAGATAAATCTGATGGGTCTTGAGATAATTAAAGGTCCAGTGTGTAGGATTTAGTGGTATCTAGTGGTAAAATTGCAGATTGCAACTAAATGAATACCGCTCCCCTCCCCTTCCCCTTCCAAGCGTGTAGGGGAACCTATGGCGGCTGCAAAACTCACAAAAAACACAAAAGGCCCTCTCTAGAGCCAGTGTTTGGTTTGTCCGTTCTTGGCTACTGTAGAAACATGGCGGTGCAACATGGCGGGCTCTGTGGAAGAGGACCCGCTCCCTATATTGATATAAAGGGCTCATTCTAAGGTAACGAGAACACAGTGATTCTTATTTTCATGGGATTATACACTAATGAAAACATTCTTATGAACATTATATTCCATTTCTTCCATCCAGTTCATTTCGCTAGATGCTACTAAATTCTACATGCTGGACCTTTAATGGGAGAAGAAGAAAAAACAAAGTTCTGATACACAAATCTGTTTTTTCAGTTTTTGGACTTTTTCTCTAATTTTTGATTTTTGGTGAAATATTGGATCATTTGAACATTTATTGAAATGAAACCATGTGAGAAATTTAGAGGGAAAAATCACAATTTGGTGGAGCTGTTAACAACTCATAACTCATTATAGCTGTCAAATAAATGTAGTGGAGTAGAAAGTACAATATTTCCTTCTGAAGTGTAGTGGAGTGGAAATATAAAGTAGCATCAAATGGAAATACTCAAGTAAGGTACAAGTACCTCGAACTTGTGCTTAAGTACAGTACTTGAGTAAATGTACTTAGCTCTTTCCATCACTGGTATTTATATATGAATAGTAAAATAAAGCTATCATTACACAAGAGCCATAGAGAACAACACACACAGCACAGCATTTCCATGTTACCAAACACCACCACCTAGTGGCACAATACATTACTACAACAACTACACAGTATGTTACAGAATGTCTGAGTGTGTGTGACATCATCATGCACTTAGTTTAAAGTTACATTTAAAAGAGATTAAAAGACTTTATGAAGCATTACATGGTGCTATCTAGAAATGTCAAAGAGGTAGCAGCAAAAAGGACAGGGCCTGGTCAGAAAATGTTTTATAATGATCACGCACCTCCTATTTGATTGAATCAAATTACTGATTGCCCTCAGTTGATGCAGTAGCAACAATTATTATGTAGTACCATACTATAGTGGTGTTGTCATGTCTTTGCTCAAATATTACAAAACACTAATGTTGAATTGTTGTTGAATTACAGTTTGATAATAATCTGATAAATTTTCTCTCTGATCAGTGTCAGCTTACAAACAATTCTAACAGCTTTGGTATTAAATCTGGTGGCAACCAACCTTAAAATGTAGCTTTAGCTATTTGTGAACAAAGAGAATGGGATGGTTTGGATCAGGTATCTCCAGGCATACTGAATATTGTACCCAAACTGTTGTTACAACTAAATGTAATGGGTCAATCAGGACTTTAAAGATGATTTTTTAAAAATCTCTTTAAGAAATGCATTTTTAAATTCACATGCACTTTTTCAACTTTTCACAACTTTTTCTTTTTAAGAGGCCTGAACATTTTCATTATTCATCATTATTTTGTAAAAAAAAGAAAAAAGAAATCAGTTGAGATCTTAGTTTACTAGACAAATGTAAAATATTGATGATTTTTCAGTTGCAGACTATTTTTTCTGTTAAAATGATTAATATCTTTTAAAAAATGAATACAATGTTGATAGTACATGGAGTTAGAGGTTAAGAGTTATATTCAAAGTTATGAGTTACTGGGAAAAGTAAGATTATATTGAGGTAGTGGAATTTTTTTCAAAAAAGTTTGCATTTTAATATGACTTCTTTTTGTTACCATGTTTGATATTTTTTACTTCAAATATCTCAAAAATATCTCTCAAAATGAATTTGATTTATACATGTGAAAATATGTCTCATATCAGATGTATTCAAGTACTTTTCATGAAATATTTTCTACTAATGTTTTTGAGACAGTTCATTGAATGTATGTGCCATGTTTATCAGAGGAATCGAGGAGACAATGACAGAACTGTGAAATATAAAACTCTTCCAAGTGACAATTCGAAGATATGATCCATCCCTGTTGTACCCCTCTGGTGCCTCATCAGTAACGTGGTGTACTAGTTTTAACCTAGCCCAGTCAGACCGGGTTAATACTGCAGGATCAGTCAAACAAGATTACCCCCAACTGTTGGACCAAATGCCTGGACAATAAGCCGACAAGTGCTCTGTGTAGGCTACTTGGGAATTTTTAGAGCAAGACACGAACAGGGCAGTGATGATTAGAAATCAACTCAACAGGCTTATGTAAAAACAGAAAAGGAATAATAAACTAACTTCAAAGCTACGTGTCTTAATCAGGAGACAATGTGATCTTGTTAGTTATTAACAGATTTGAAGTGGCAGGTACGAATTAAGAGCGCAAACTTCTGTTAAGCAAAATGAAACTGGCGACATTCGGCCACAGTTTTCAAAACAAAACTCTTATTTCGCTCTCTATATCCCAATAAATGAAGGGAAGAGGCTGCTGCATCTGCAGGGTATGTCAAGAGCAGGTGATGATCCCGAAGTATCTTGACGATAGAATATAATCAATTTTTCAATTACATTAATTCAATTACTTTTAAGATGTAGGCTACATCAAAAGACGTTTCAGGCTATATTTTATGCAAATGAATGAGACATTATTGGAAAGGAATGTTTGCTTTATTATTATTGTTATTATTATTATTATTATTGCTGTTATTATTATTATTATTATTATTATTATTATTATTATTATCTTTTATTTGTGAATGTAATATTTCAGGTTAAAATTCGATTGCTAGTTTATTTTATAATTTGCTTGTTAGATTCTGCTCAGTGTTGTAGTATGCTGAATGTTGCACTTGGCTGGCTATTAAGACTTTTTTAACGTGAAAAGCCCACAGTAGGAAAGCGTTTGAACTTCAATCTGAAAACGTATAAGAAACAAAGACGTTTTTTGGTTATACTATATACGTGCCTTGTTTTGCTTTTATGTTGAAGGGAAACGTACTGGTGTTTTTCATGCTTCCTCTAGCTTGACGCCCCGACCATGTTACCCAGCATAACTGCTTAATCTTGATATATGATGTAGATAGGCCTACTCACCTTCTTTTTCAAAATGTCGTCGACGTGGACTGTGTCGGAAGAAATCACAGTAGTGTAGTTATAAATAAACTCCCTCCGTTCTTTGTCGGGTTCCTCCTGTTGGACTGATAGTTCCCCAGCAGGATTCCAGCAGCAGACGGAAGATAAAGTCTGTTGAAGTCCCCGGTTTGAGGTTTAACTCCCGGACACAAATAAAAACATCATACCGTGCCCCATTGGTGACAAAAAGCGGCCATTCCCCATCCAGTCTCCCGCCCTGGAGCTCCAGCACGTACAGAGCAGAGCGGTCATCTGAAACCATCAATCCCTCCTGTCCTCCGTCTCATCCCCCTTGCTTCCTTCCTTCCTTCCTTTCCTCCGGCTCGCAGTGCCTCCTCGAGCTCAGCGCTTTAACCTCCCTCCCTCTCTTGTACCTCTGCTGTAGCCCTAATGTCAAATATTCTTCACATTCAAAGAATTTTAGCATACTGTACTTTTTTCTTTAACAGACATTTGAGAGCCTCTGTTCAGTGTATTGAATTTAAATAGATTTTTTTTGTTTTCAAGAATACTGATTACATATACATATTGTGTAATATATTTAAATATATCTTTATCATGCAATTTTAGTCCCAGTATGTAAATACATGACCTTTATACAAATATTTTTCATTACAAATAGGCCTATACTTTGAATGTATTCATTTTTTTATCCATTTTAATATCAGTGAATATATTAATGTACTGAATTGATTGCAGGGAAGCTGCAGCAGGATTTTATCTCATAATCAGTGAAAAATATTAATTTTAATTAAACATTTTAATCAAAATTTAAAATTTTGTAGGTATCCATTCCTGTCTTACAACTCACACCAGACCACATGGTCTGATGTTTATGTTGCAGTTTGAGATCTGTTAGTAAAGTGTTGTAGCCTACATATAGTGCACACTTTATTATTGCCAGTATTTTACAGAACAATGTACAACTTGATGACATGACATGAATACCAGAATAGTGAAATAAAAAAATAAAAAAGACAGGGCAAAGGGAGCAGCATAAATAAACAGTAAATTTTATTTTATTTTAAATAAATATACATTAACACAAATCTTTCAGAAGAGTTGTCAATAAAAGCACAGTTTTCATAGCATTTTTGGAAGACTTAATTAAACTTAATTAAATCAAAATTGAGTTTCAGCTAATTTTAAAAACAAGCAGGAAGGGCCTAGACTTAAATTTGCATTTATGTACAGAATGTAAAATTAGAAAATAAGATTTATCAAAAAAAAAAGTGCTTCCATCTACCTTTTGGTAATCAAATATACCAAAGAGAACATCTTTAGAAGAAAACGAAAGTCATTGAAAAAATACATTTGAATGAAGTTGAGAACATCATACCAAAATTTCTCAGTATGGATGCAAGACCATAACAGATGCACAGGGGGCTCTTTAAGAGATATTGGAACAGCATACGCTGCAAGAAGTTCTGAATAGTTATATCAGAATCAGAATCAAAATCATCTTTATTGTCCAACTATGTTTACACATACAAGGAATTTGAATATAGCTGACCATTCGGGTAAAGTAGCTGGACAAACAGCAAAATATTATTTTGAAACCAAGAATAGGGACTTTTTATAAAGAATGTTTCTATTCCAAATGAAATAAGTGTGTAGAGAAAAATTATTTTTGAAGATGAGAGACAAGGAGAGTAACATTTGCCTGTGGAAGTTGAACAATTTGATGGGGATTTTACCATGATTGTAGATTAAGAGGAACTTTAGTCTGCCTATTAAAGAAAAAAAAGCATAGGAAGGAATAGCATTTCAGATCAAATTTGAGTCATTTATTAAGTGCTTCAATTTATTTTAAATGTGTTATTCAGGGATGCAAAATGATGGAAATTTAAATCATCACATTCTTCTGTAGCTATTCATCACAACAGATTTTTTTGATATGGTAGACCTTCTTCCTCCATACAAAATCAAATAACATTTTATCAGTTTTTCTAAGTGTCAGATTATTTATATATAGAGACAGTGCTGCATACGTAAGTCAAGAGAGGCCTTTGGCTTTAGAGAGCTGAATTCTGCCCCTAATGATAAATCTCTTTTTAGCCATGACTTAAGCTTCTTTTTTGTTTTATCAATGAGAGGAGATAAGTTGGAGGGACATCTACAGTCTTTAGTTATGACTATTCCTAAATATGTGACTGTTATATAAAGATGGAGTTGAGAAATCTTTAACAGCCATTATTTGAATCCACCATGCGTAGGTGGGTGTGTGTGTGATGCAGGGGCATACATCCTTAAAAGTACACCAAAAGTATTCTGTCCTGGATAAATCACACAGTACATAAAGCTAAGGGGAATAAATATACATTGTAAACACAGTGAGTGTAGGCACTGACAAATGCTGAGAGAGATGAGACATGATAACTTAAGGCCCATGACATTTATTGTCAACTTGCTTTTTTGAATGTGTGTATGTGGTGTTCTGTTTAAAAATAGGATATGTCCCTCAAGCCTCTCTGTGTCTCTGAAGGACACACAGTGGCAGGCTGAGTGCCTGACGCTAGCTAAGAGTGATATGATCTTTTACTTGAAAATCTAAACAGAATAATACTGAATGCTGACAGTAAAATGTAGTAATATGTGATGGCTTGATAAAACACTAGGTCTTCTCTTGGTCATGTGATGTGTGAGATATTGAAAAAAAAATCCATGTAATGTCATGTCATGTTCATGTCAGATGAGAAAGTCTGAGTCCCATGTTTACAACTTGTGAGTGTTCATGTCATTAGACAACTCCGGATCGTTGTATGCTTACAGAGTTGGCCCATCCAAAGATCATTTGTGAGGCAAGATGTTTCCTTGCTCCATTTTTGTTGTTAGTTTACTGTCACTATTAGTCTGCATGCTCTTGTAGTTTCAACAAGGAGGAGGAGTTTTCTTTAGTTAAATAATCTAGTTAATTATGCTTTGTCGATATCTGAAAGTGAACACATCACTGTCAAATTCTGTTCGTACGTAAGTGAATGCATCACCATTCAATGGCTCTCCAGTAAGTAGGCTTTAAAAGTAACCTTTATTTCACCTCACCGGATCACAGTCAAATGTACTTCAGTTTGTACAACAGTACAAGAATGCATCACTGAGGAAACATATTTCAGTTCATACATGCATTTCAGTATGCAAAGCAGTAAGTCAATGCATCACCATTCAAGGTATTTCAGTACGCGCATCAGCAAGTGATTGCATCACTGTCCAATGTATTTCATTATGTTCATCAGTTAGAAATTCACTTTTCAAATGTATTTCTCTATGAGTGCTGCCCTCCAGGCATTAGTGAGGTGTTTGGCGCAGTCTAAAATTGACGCCCAAGTTGGATAAGCAGAATGGTAGAGGATGCTAGACCTGACATCTCTAATTTTATCCACGAAGAAAGAGAGAAAGTTGCCCCAATCCTTATTTGAAAAAACAAGTACATCAGGAGGTGCAGGAGTGACAATGTTGCTGATGGTGTCAGCCAGGACTTTAGGGTTGTGTTTACTGGAGGAAATTAGGCTGGCAAAGTAAGAAGCCATCGCATCTTTAATAATGTTGTTGAAGACAATGAGAAGGTCTTTGTAATGAAGATGGTGTACATGGAGCTGGGTGGATTTCCACAGTCACTCTACCCTCTGACATTTATGCTGGAAACAACGAATAGTGTCATTTAACCAGGGGGACCAGGGAACAAGTCTTATTTTGCTAGGAGCCACTTTATCCAAATGGAGCAATGTGTATTAAATGTATGGATCAGATTAATAATATCATCGTGAGAGGACATTATTACGTTGGGGTCAAAAGCTGCAGAAAACTTCTCAGCTGAGAGGTGATTTAAGATGCAAGAGCAATTTACACATTTGCTGGGCAGAGAATCTAAATTTAAAGACAGGCTGAACCAAACACATTCATGGTCAGTATCATGCAGCTCCTCAGAGCAAATAGAGTCAATATTTAAACCAAGCATAAAAACAAAATTTTATCTATGTGAATATTAAAATCAACAATCATAACAACTCTGTCCAACCTAATGATAGAGGATAAAAAAATCACTGAATTCAGACAAAAAAGTGCTATTATAACCAGGGGAACGGTAAATCAGTTCAATTTTACATATAAAAAATGAAGTTCAAGCAGCCATCTTGCCATTCTTGCACAGGTTTTACTTGACAGCTTTCCACACTGAGCATGAAGTCAGCCTGGGCAGGAACGCCCACCCAAAGTTTGTTGATTGACAGCTTGGCCCTTCAAGAAATAGCAAAAGCAAAAGCAATAGGGAAATGAATAAGGAAGAATAAAGGGATAAAAATAAATATTATATATTATATAAAAATAAATTATAATATATAATAAAATCCAAGTGTCCGATGGCTAAAATCCTTCTTCTTGTAAAAAGATACAGTTAAAAACAACCAATAATATGGCTTAAAACTGGATAAAAGTCCATTTAAGACTGTGTTTCTGACAGTGTTTCTGGCGGGCAGCCACAACGCTGATGAATGTGCACTTGCGCACATGTCCCTCATTAGCAAATGCCTTGACCACAAGATATCCACTGACCACTGACTAACCGCTATCCGCTCCACAACAGCTCTAGACTACACATGGGTCACTCCTGTTCGCCCCCAGTGATCTCTTTGCCTCCTGTTTGCTCCCCTTGGTTTTAATATTTTAGCCTGACTATCACTGGACTAATCACAGGAGTGTTAATTTTAATAACCTGATCATGATTCAGACTGTTTGCTTGCCACAGAAGGAAGCAAATCAAAGGACCATGAGCCTGGATTCAAAACAAAACTCATTAATATGTTCTCAGCTTATAAATAACGCCACTTGTGATTCTGGAGCTCATGACTCAAATGCAGAGGAAACTCAGAATGCTGATTTTAGTAAGCAAAACTTCTTGCATTGCAAGGGCATGGGAATTATTCATATGAATGTGTGTAGTTTTATATCAAAAATGGACTATATTAAAGTCTGGGCGCAACAAACTGACCCTGACATTTTTGTGTTTCTGAAACATGGTTGCTGATATTTGTCTTGACATCTACAGTGTGTTTCAATGTGATTGGCCTACGAAGGGAGGAGGCATTGCCTTTTTTGTGAAAAGTTGTTTATCTGTCTCAGTCATTACCTCTGTATCTAATTCATTGTTCACCCTCTGCACCTGCAGGGGTGATAGATCTTTTATTTTATTTGATATCCAGCTATGAAAATTAAGAACTTTTTATCCTGGGTGATATGAACATTAACTGATGCTTCTGATAATCTAAAAAGGCCACACTGCTAGATATTATTTTGACCAATACCCGCAACATTATAAATCTAGTGGTGTTTTTCCTCCAGTTTCAGTGACCACTGCCCAACAGCTTCTATCCGTGACACAAAATTACAAAGATCCAAACCAAGTTTGACCAAGAATTTTAAACACTTTTCTGAATAAGCATTTTTGTTTGATTTGGACTACAGTGATATTGAGTTTAACATGGCAATTCCTATCCACACTTAGCCCTGGATTATTTTATAAAAACATTTAATTCCATTGCAGACAAGTGTGCGCCTTTTCGGAAATTCAGAGTCAAAAACAGGAACAATCCTTGGTTTTGTTCAGAAATTGCTGAAATGTTACATGAATAGGATGCTGCCTGGCACAAAAGCGCAAGAAACCATATTCTGATTGGCAATATTTTCATCAACAACTAATAGGTGTTATTCAAAATGCCAAATCATAATTTTGTCTCTGCACTATCTGAAAGTAAAGGAAGTCCAGCAAATTTCTGGAAAACAGTTAAATCATTATTACATAATCCTACTTCATCCTTACCCAATGAAATAGTTCAAGGTTCAACCACTATCTCAATTGGAAAAGAAATATGTGATGCATTTAATGAACATTTTATTTCATCAGTTAATTTATTTAAAAAGTATTTAATGCTCGTTGTTCTATTAATCCAAAAAAGTCCACTGGGGCTGATCAGTTAGAGCCAAGACTTTTATTATTAGCAGCTCCAGGTTAAGGACCCATTTCCAGAGGACCTTAACCTTTGAACCTTAAACTTTTGGACCTTATCTTTATGGCCTGGGGTCTCTTACTTAAACATTCCTCAGTAATACAAACACAATGTGGCGCTTCAGACACTACAATCCCTTAGCAGATTATGCCATCTTTGTATGATTAATTGGCTGACTTCTTTTAGTCAGGTCAATCATTGCTGAATTCAGGTCCTCCATGCCTTTTGAATCAATGAAACTTTATTAATTCCCATAGGGGAAATTCACTTGTTTCACAGGTTCAATAGAAGAAAGTGAAAATTATATACTCTATACACACCTATCACATATGCAGATGTGACCTGCAGTGGTAATACTCACATTGTGTGTAGCATTGGTCAAAAAATATTGCACTGGGAAATAATTAATTGCATAAAAGCAAACACTAAGTCTATGTCAAGGTGTAACATAAGACAGCATGAGATTATGATAATAAAAATGATAATGAATAAATAAGATATATTTCCTGAGATAAATTGTGTTAAGTAGCTGTGATGTATAAGTGGTGGGCAATGGTGTCATTATTGCCTAAGCTGCCTAAGTCATTCCTGTACACTAGCCTATTGGAGGCTAAGCTCTATACATTTCAAGCCAGTCACTGCTGGCCTCTAACCATTGCTGAGCTAAGCTAAAAAAATGGCAGCTATCTGGGTCAGTGATGACCTAATCATTGCTGGGTGGTTTATTTACCCAGGTCTATTCTATGTTACACTATTGATGCTAATTACTTAAACTTAAAAAGAATTGCATCATGCTCATCATTCGTGCTGATGATGGTAAGCGTATTGTCTCATTTCCGGTTGCCAACTGTGTTACTGATAGCATTTTTGCTGCTCTCAACTCAGTTAATTTAGCTATTTTCTTCATTACTGCGGGTAATGCCCTGCTGTACATTTAAATTTACACTAGTTCTGCTCAAGCACTCTTAGTTCTCTCCTTCTTTTAGGGACTTTCTCACTAATCCCACAGTTCTTAGTTACTTTAGCTCAGCAGTTAGCATGGCACCCCCAAACACAGCCATTTCTGAGGTGCTAGGGGGGCTCAAAAACTCACAAAACTTTGCAAATGCTTCAGAAGTGGTGTGGCAAAATGGCTTGAGGGCACCCCCTAGAAAATTTCAAAGTCAAAGCCCCCACCTTTAAATTTGACGTAGATGTACAAAATTTGGTAGGCAGATGTAACATCTCCAGACTTCAAAAAAATTTAAAAAAAAAACCTCTTGGAGCCATACCATAAGTCCAACAGGAAGTCAGCCATTTTGAATCAACTTTGCATTTTTTTTGCAAAGGGAAGCCATTGATAGGCCTTGTACTTTTCCTCCTAGAGAATTAACTTGAGCAACTTCAAATTTGGTAAGTGACATCTAAAGACCTTTGCGATGCTCAATTGCGAAGCTTTTGAGTTTTCATGGAACGCCCTTGACGTGGCGTGCCGGTCAATTTTGCCCAAAACATGAAACAGGAAGGTTTTGTAACTTGACTTTACATCATCCAATCTACCTCAAATTCCTCATGCTTGATAAGAGTCCAGGCCCGAACACATCTACATGTCAATATTGAGTCATAGTCATAGCACCACCTACTGACAGCAGTAGGTTCATCAAAATGGATATGTATGTCAGGCGACCTCCACCGAATGTATTGCTGCATTAATGACCCAATTGTATAGCACCGCCTACTAGCAACAGGAAGTCAGCCTTATGCGACAAACATCACTTGATTTACATGATATTTACATGGTGGGGTCTTCTCTAGTGCCACAAAGTTGACACAGGAAGTGACATTTAACTCCTTTGTGCAACGTCCGATAAGAGTCCAGGTTTGAAGGCATCTTCATGCGTGCAATAAAAGCCCTTCAACTGCGGCGCCCCCCCAGCATGCACAAAGGTGTGAGGGCCTGATCATTGCTGCTTGCAGCTTAATTCTACTTCATGTTTTCTATTAAGGTGGCAGTGGATGGTGGTGCTGTACTGGAGTGCATTATATTGAAAAGTGTCCCTAATATTTTGTCTACCCTATTAACATACATGAGGGAGGTAAAATATTAGGAATTATCACTATTATAGGGATTCCTACTCCTTATAGATACATGAACATGAGAAGATCATTATCTGTGTCTTTGATATTTTTATGGTAATCATGTGCATGTTTCAAGGAGCTCACATCCTTTTCTTTTTAATGAAACTCTGGCATCATAAATGTCTGTCTGGTTTTAAGCAAACTAAGTGTAGTAGTTGTCAAACTATAAGAGTAGGGACATCTCTCTTCCGAGATTTTGAACGATTGAATTAATCTATATTATGTTCTCCCAGACTGAGAAGATTAATCTTCAAACAGAGTATGTCCTGAAAGCCCTCTTCATCTTGCTGGCAGAAGAAGCAGATGACCATATCAGGGAATATCTTGTATGTTTCAACAGCACATTGGGTCAAATACTTACTACATAAAGTTAAAAGGATTTACCTGACTTGAGTGTACAAGTTTGAAGTAATAGTTCTCTTTTTTTGCTCAGAGTTAGAAGTTGAAATTGATAGTGAGCTGGAGTGTCTGCTGGTTATCTGGCAACCTCACAGTGACAATGACATGGTGTTAGTAAATGGATTCTTTGGACTTTTAGTCCAGTTCGGTCGACTTTTGCTGCACCGTGAAATGCATCTCCACCACAACCTCACAACAGGAGACAGCCGTGGTGAGCTGTGCTACTGTGGTCCTGCTCACTGGCAGGGCCATCCTCGGCTAAACCGTGACAATGGCCCTTCTCCCACTTTTGTAACTTCATTCCTCTAAGCGAATTTTTGTGGTTTGGAGTTTAGTTTCTCTTCTGTGTCCCTGTTTGTACTTTCAGATATGCAGCCAGGTGCCTCTCACATTTCCTGGTATTGCTGCTATTGCTAACACGAGGCTTTTACTTTTACTTTTGGGTAAAGCAAATCATTTTTATAAAAGTTGAAATTTTTAACTTGACTTGCCTTTCAAATTAAGTAGCAGCAATGCGAATTGTTGATTTGAAAGCAAGTGAATTAAAGTCCAAAGTCCAAATCTGACTCAAAGCAGTTCTGTTCATCCAACCTGTTAATTTGAAAAAACTTTTTTTTTTTAAAGTTAAAACTACATCTACTTCCCCTTTATTGAATCTGGAATGGAAATATAGATAATATTTTTCATTTTAAAAATTTAATTGTGGGACACAAGATGTTTCCTACTTCACTGTACAAGTCCTTTCTCAGTGTATGGACTGGAGGCTTCATGTTTCCACATCACACTTGTGCAAGTTGCATACTGGACCACAATTAGCTCCAAAATAGTTGTGATGTCACAAAATCGTATGTACACACCTTTTAATTCAGATTTAAGGTGAGCACAGAGAAACTCTCAGATAAATCACTCTGCTAAAGATAATTTTACTAGTAAGAACCACGCCACAACAATATGTCATTTAAAGGTTTAATGGAAATTCAGGAGGTATTGAATGTTGAAGACAGATGAACGGATGTGGGTGAAGATGGAAGGAAGATGTCGTCTGTTAGGCTGGTCTGGGAGGACGTACAGTAGAGCGGGTGGAGGGAGACTCTGTGTGGGGGTTCCGTCTCAGGCATGTTTCCACCTGAGCTTATTACAGGCCCCCAAAAGAGTCAGATTTAAATTGAGCTGAGTTGAGTGTGAGCTTGACAGAGATGCTGCGCCAATGTGAAAGGATTGGCTTGAATAGTGTTCTGAAGATATGCCTGAAATGAGGAGGACTCTGCGTTAATGCTTCTGGAACCAGAATTGAGTGGCCATTTTTCCTGTTTCAGTAAGAAAGAGTGGGTGTTGACGTGATGCCTTGGCGACATACCTAGAGCTGATTTATTTGGTCAGTGGCTTGTATGGGCTGATACAGGATTCGAGGCAGAAAATGTAGATAGGGAAAGAAATTCCTAGCTGATCTGTTTTGCTCCTTATATGAGAGAGTTGGAAGTGTGAATGGTTATGTCAGACTGGAATGATGAGAAGGATTATACGCAGATGAAGTCGGGGCAAATTCGGAGCACCTCAGGAATTTGAAAAAAGCCAGCAGAAACATAGATTCTAGGGTTAAGTCAACTATAGGGAATATGTAACAGAGAAGGGTCAGAAGTGAGGAAAGTGTCTAGCTGGGAGAGCAGGTTCCTGTTTATGTAAGCCTTTGATTAACATGGTAACATGGGAATGGGAGGTTGAAGGACAGTGGAGGTCCGTGACTACTTTGATGAAGAAGTTGATTCCTGCCAAGTATGTCTGGATGGTGAAGGACCAGATTTTTTGGATGGAACGAGCATGGGTGATAAAATTGCAGATAGACACAACATCCAGAGAGGGAAATGACAGCTGGTAGGTGACGTGATTGAGCCAGTTAGGTAGGCTGAGTGTGCTTGGGGCAAGGCTGTTAAGGATGGCTTCTTGTGAAGCGTTTCCCAGCTGTGAAGCTAGTTGAATGTTGTGGCTGAAAATGGTGAGATAGGTATTGGATGAAGATCCGATTCTGGGGCCAGGTGTCTGAATTTCTGGAATGAGAAGCGAGACAATGAATCAGCAATGCTGTTGTGATAACCAGGAATGTGGGCTGCCCAGAGGATGAACTGGTGTTGAGCCGAGATTAACGTGAGTCTGTGCAGGCACTGCATGATGGCTGGAGAATGAGATCGACCTTTGTTTAGGATCTCTACGACTGTAGTGTTATCGTGTGGATAAGTATGGACTTCCTAGACCATTCAGACCCCGAAAAATGGTAGCTATTACAATGGGGTATAACTCGAAAAGTGCAGATGAAGGAGAACGGGACTCCTGTGTCAAGAGATTTGAACTCTGAGGGCCAAGCAGAGGTGAACCATCTCCCTCTGTAGTAGCCACCGAAACCTATGGAAGGAGCTGTGTCCATGTAAAGTTGGATGTCCTCAGGCTGGGTGATGAAGTTGTCGTAGAAGGAGGAAATACCATTCCAAGAACACTGGAAATGTTGCCACATACGCATTTCCATTTTTATTTCCAAGGAAGGTTAGTAGCTGGCGTTTGGTGCCAGGTCTGCCAGGAGATAATTCAACAGAAGCAGAGAGATGCGCTGTATTTTCTCTGAGGGCAGAGATGCCTGGAAGGAAAATGAGTCCAGGGTGATGCCTAAGAACTCATGGATGTGCTAGGCCCTGAAGTTTTCTCTTTGGAAAAAGGGATGCTGAGTTCAGAGAAAGCTTTTGTGATAGTATTGAACCCAAGGTGAGGAGGTGAGGATGGTGGAGTGATGACAAGAAAATTGTCAAGAAGATGGATAATGTAAGGGAGCCTGTGGTTGTTAGTTAGGATCCAGCACAGGGCTTCTGAAAGAGAATCAAAGATCTTAGGACTGCTTTTGCAGCTGAAAGTAAGGCGTGCAGAAAAATAATTCCAGCAAGTGCTGAAAAAACACCAGAAGTCTGGATGGATGGGTAAGACTTTGAATGCACTGGTGATGTCTACTTTAGAAAGCCATGCTCCATGTCCTGCTAGATGAATGAGGGTGAAGGCATGGTCAATGTTTGCATATTGCATGGAGAAATCTGGATTAGGAATAACACTGTTGATACTCGGAATCTGTGAGCCATGTGGGGAAGACAGGGATATGTACACTGTAAAAGGAGGAATATCAAATGGGCCTATCATAAATCCTTCTTTGATTTCTTTAGCCAATAGGGTGTCAACAGCGTGAGGTTCTGCAAGAGCAGACAGAAGGTTGTGATAGATGTGGGAAGTGTCAGGAAGATCTTCTATACCAGGACGAAAACCATATGTGAAGCCGTCAATGAGAAAGTGAACAAACTGTTTTGTAGAGCAGTGGCAAGGACATTTACCTCAATGGGTGTGCTGAGGTGCTGTGCTAGTCAGTCTGTAGGTGTGGTTGGATTGTGGGGGCAGGTGCTCCTGGCATGTGGGGCACATCTGCTCCTTCTGCAGAAGGAGCAGATGTGGCTATGGAAGAAAAGGTAGGAGCAGAAGCTGTATTGCTGTGAGCAGCTGAAGGAAGGGTAGAGGCAGTGATGATGGGATGAAAGGATGCATGTGCACAGGGATTTTGTGAAGCCTGTGAAGACAGGGATGAAAAAAAGGTGAGATCATCTGAGATGAGTCAGAAACAGAGGGAGCAGACACAGGGCGACATACAACCTGGCCCCCACCGGTGGGGCTGATGATGCAGGCTGTGGCTGAGGCAACAGAGGCTCTGTGATGTCACGCCTGATGACACTGGCAGTTGTTGGCTCTGGCAAGGGAGCCAGAAGTACAGGTGGCACGGTGTTTGGTGTCTGGTGGAGGATAACCGGTGTCAAACAGATCATCATACAGATCGCCGTCTGAATCGGTTGAATAGATCCGCAGTTCGGGAACCATGGTGAGTTGACAGTTTTTTTAAATTGAAAGTTCAGCGTGAGGCATGAAACACGGTCTGTCTGATCTCAAGAAATCTGAGACAAACAGGGTAGGATGGGTTGACCAGGTATAAGTAGGCTTGATAGGTGATTAGAGGTGTGGTTGAGGCGTGGCTCTGCTCCCGTACCTAAGTTAACTAGTTAACTTCATTGAATAGAAAATGGAAAATAAGCTTTGATTTTTGATGGTCCCACAGAGAGGGCCCCTTTGTGCAGATTCAGAATGTTGAGGCTGTTTGAGTTGCCTTTGTGCACCTCAGGTGAGCGGCTCAATCTACTTTAGATATTATTAGATAGAAAATGGATGAAGGTGTGGTGTGGCACTATTGTACCTTGAGCTCCTGTTTAGGAGCTGAAAAACGGATCAGTTATTGGTCAACCCATGTGGTCTGTTTCCTGTATCTGTCCTGAAGCTGAAGAAGTGATTTTGAAATTATCTTCCTGACTGAAATCTACTGATGGAAGTTTACAACTATGAATCATGTATGTTTGTTTTTGTGAAATGCACAATCCATACACTCCTCTGGAGTATGTGAAAAGAAATACAACATCCGTAGTACAAAAAAAATTTAACCAGGTCCAGTATTTTTACAGATGTATTGTAACTGTTGAACTGATGAAACCAGAAGAAAATTCTAGTCCTCTTAGTATTTTGATATTGGTAACACTTGCTGCTATGTAGACATGACTTGAAAATATCCATGGTTACTTGAATGTTTGCATTAAAATTGTTAAAAATCTGTGATTTCACAAATCATACAAGCCTTAAAATCAGATTTTCAGTGAGTCTGAGTAAAACCTTCCTTCTTCAGCAGATGAGTATGAAAAACCTCTTCTAGTGTCAAACTCTGCAAATACAGTACAGTAAATATTTGGACATTTACACGTTTTGTTCTTCAGGCTCTTTGCTTCAGCAAGTGAACACAGGAAAACTAGAAAATGTCAAACGAGCTGGTAGACTGAGGAGCACAAGTCTTGTGGATGAACGGAAAATTTGCATGGCGAAGAAAAAGCCCTTCATGTCTGCACAGCAAGTAAAGAATGCTCTCAAGGATGTAGGGGGATCAGCAGAATGCCTCAGCTTGAGACGAGTCTTCAAGAGAAGACTTGATGACCATCAAGAACTGCCTTTTTTCACTTACGTAATATTGCAAAAATTAGGCACACCCTGTCTCAAAAAGATGCATAAAAACTAGTCCACTCATTTGTTACTTCTAGGTTGGATTATTGCAATTCTTTATTATCAGGCTGCCCTAACAAGTCTCTAAAGACTCTCCAGCTGGTCCGGAATGCAGCTGCACGTGTACTGACAAAAACTAGAAAAAGAGATCATATTTCTCCCATTTTAGCTTTGCTACACTGGCTTCCTGTAAAATCCAGAGTAGAAATTAAAATACTTCTCCTCACTTACAAAGCTCTTAATGGTCAGGCACCATCATGTCTTAAAGAGCTCATAGTACCCTATTATCCCACTAGAACACTGCACTCCCAGAATGCAGGTTTACTTGTGGTTCCTAAAGCCTCCAAAACCTGAATAGGAGGCAGAGCCTTCAGCTATCAGGCTCCTCTCCCCCGTGGAACCATCTTCCAGATTCAGCCCGGGGGGCAGACACCCTCTCTAGATTTAAGAGTAGGCTTAAAACTTTCCTTTTTGATAAAGCTTATAGTTAGGGCCGGCCAGGCTCGCCTTGGACTGCCCTTTAGTTATGCTGCTATAGGCCTAGACTGCCGGGGGACTTCCCATGATGCACTGAGCTCCTCTCTTCTCCTCCTCCTCTCCATTTGTATGCATTCATGTAACATTAATGCATGTTACTAACTTCTTTGCAGTTTCTGTGCAGTTTTTGTGCTTTCTCGTCTCACAGGAAGGTCCAGTGCCTGAATGGTGGGCCATGGCCATGGGGATGTCATGCCTCCATTATTGCTACTATTATTAAAAGTCATATCTCTATTACTATTATTGTTGTTACGGTTATTGTTACTATGCTTCTCTGTGTCTCTCTCCACCGCACCCCCCTCTCCCCCTTTCTTTCTCTGTAAACCCAACCGGTCAAGGCAGATGGCCGCCCACCTAGAGGTTTCTTCCCATTAAAGGGGAGTTTTTCCTTGCTGCTGTCACCAAGTGCTTGCTCATGGGGGAATTGTTGGGTCTCTGTAAATTAATGAGTACAGTCTCAACCTGCTCTATGTGAAAAGTGCCCTGAGATAACTTTTGTTGTGATTTGGCACTATAAAATTGAATTGAATTGAATCTGGGGATTCACCACAAGATGCAAACGGTCAGTGATCCTCAAAAACAGAAAGTGTTGGGCCTTGGCTACAAGTTTGGCTATCAGCAATAATTGATGATTATCAAAGATAATTATTAATTATTAAAATCAATAGAAGTTATTAATAGGAATTCATAATAATGGGGGACCACCCTGGGGTCAGAGAAAAAGAGCCAAATTCAGTCTCAATTTAGCTAAGCTATCAATTTGGAACCTTGATTAATAATTAACTTAATAACTATAAACAAAATCAACATATCAATAGCAAGTTCTTTGCAGAGCAGAGGTTGGCAAAATTCACTGTTGTGCAACATTAAACAGACAGCATATATATCTAAAAGCATTTATTTAAAAAAGGGGTAAAAGATCAAAACACACAATCTGTAATCTTAGCTAAAATGTACTAAAGAGTAAAGACACGCAATATAGAATCTAACTATGTGTACCTATATACAGATGGGGATGTGTATGTGTGCGTTGGTGTGTGTGGGGGGAAAACAACAGCAAGATGGCTGAAGTCACGTGGTGACTGAGCACACGGCATGCAGACAATATGGCTGACAAAGAGAACCACAGAGACAAAAGGCCAGACCATGTGGTGTCTTGAACCTATATGCTGCCTGAAGCAAATTGTGCAAAGTTGGGTTTTAAACATTTTAACTGTGTGGGTCTCTGTTCAAGGCCAATTGGTGTAGGATAAAGGTGCCAGGTTAGGAAGAGATTAGCTCCATGCAAAGCCTAGTTACTGGATGTAACGTGTGTTAAGCATGCTAACATTAACTTAGTAGTGTGACTATGCAATAACCTGACCATGAATAGGGCATCACAACAAAAGTTCAATGAATAACATGCCTAACAGGCCTTGCTGGGTAGTTGATGCACCAGTTGTGCAGGTCAGATGGCCCAGGTGACTGAGGAGGTCGCTGATTGTCCCTTTTTTTGTCAGTTAGCAGCTCAATACTAACTTGCCTTTGTTGCTGGATCCTAAGCAGGCTCTCGCGTTGCTGCTTGGTTCAGGAGAGTTCTGTGTGTGTCTGCTGTGAGCGAGAGAGAGCAGAGCTGATGAACAGAGCTGCTCCTGCAGCAGCTGTGAGGGGAAAGAGAGTGTGAAGAGGAGGAGCTTTGGTTTTGTTAGCCTGGGTCCATGGGTGGAGTCCACACCAGGTGCAAACAACCAAGGACTGTAGGAAGTTGAGTTTCTTAAGGACTCCCTTTATTTGAGGTCACTCACATACACAAGCATAAAAAACATGCAACACACACAGGAAGCCACAGACACCAGTGCAACATGTACTTCTCCATCATACACATCTGTCTCTCAAAACCGTGCAGACAGAAGCAGAAAAACACTGGCTGCAGACACACAAGAGCTGTTCCTATCTTTTCATTCACAAGGCACTACTGGCTCACTTCTGTTTCTGTCTCCATCACGCTCTGTCTATTTTTCATTCCTATCTGAAGCTGAATAAAATGATAAACTGCAACAAAGACAAAGGACACAGTTTTCAGAATTAAATGAGTAAAATTTACTCTTGAAACTAAATGACTAATAAAATCATGATGCATAACAGATTATGTTATGGAAATTATGTTAGAGACACTATGCCTGCAACTTGCAACCTGCTACTCACCCAGTGCACGCTGTGACCATGAACAGGATGAAATCAGCAATAAAATCATAGTCTTGTTGGCCAAAAGGATCATATTATTAAAACAATAAATCATTATTAACTTGGGATAAAATAATGGTTGGACTTATTTTAGCATTGTTGTCTGCAACACAAGTTATCAGTAAGCCCTGATAATACGTTATCTGTTCTTGTCAAATACACACGTGGACAAAATTGTTGGTACCCCTCAGTTAATGAAAGAAAAAACCCACAATTCTCACTGAAATCACTTGAAACTTACAAAAGTAATAATAAATAAAAATGTGTTGAAAATTAAACAATCAAAACCAGCCATCACTTTTGAATTGTTGATTAACATAATTATTTAAAAAAACAAACTAATGAAACAGGCCTGGACAAAAATGATGGTACCCCTATAAAAGATTGAAAATAATTTGACCAGAGGGACATGTTTAACTCAGGTGTGTCCTTTAATTGACATCACAGGTGTCTTCAAGCTCATAATCAGTCAGTCTGCCTATTTAAAGGGTGACAAATAGTCACTGGGCTGTTTGGTGACAAGGTGTGTACCACACTGAACATGGACAACAGAAAGCAAAGGAGAGAATTGTCCCAGGACATTCGAAACAAAATTATAGACAAACATCTTAAAGGTAAAGGCTATAAGACCATCTCTAAGCAGCTTGAAGTTCCTGTGACAACAGTGGCACATATTATTCAGAAGTTTAAGATCCACGGGACAGTAGCCAACCTCCCTGGACGTGGCCGCAAGAAGAAAATTGATGACAAGTTGAAGAGACGGATAGTTCGAATTGTAACCAAAGAGCCCAGAACAACCTCCAAAGATATTAAAGGTGAACTCCAAGGCCAAGGTACATCAGTGTCAGATCGCACCAATCGTCGTTGTTTGAGCCAAAGTGGACTTCATGGGAGACGACCAAGGAGGACACCACTGTTGAAAGCAAATCATAAAAAAGCGAGACTGGAATTTGCAAAAATGCATGTTGACAAGCCACAAAGCTTCTGGGAGAATGTCCTTTGGACAGATGAGACCAAACTGGAGCTTTTTAGTAAAGCACATCAACTCTATGTTCATAGACTCAAAAATCAAGCGTATGAAGAAAAGAACACTGTCCCTACGGTGAAACATGGAGGAGGCTCAGTTATGTTTTGGGGCTGCTTTGCTGCATCTGGCACAGGATGTCTTGAATCTGTGCGAGGTACAATGAAATCTCAAGACTATCAAGGCATTCTGGAGAGAAATGTGCTGCCTAGTGTCAGAAAGCTAGGTCTCAGTCGCAGGTCATGGGTCTTCCAACAGGACAACGATCCAAAACACACAGCCAAAAACACCCAAGAATGGCTAAGAGAAAAGCGTTGGACTATTCTGAAGTGGCCTTCTATGAGCCCAGATCTGAATCCCATTGAACATCTGTGGAAAGAGCTGAAACATGCCATCTGGAGAAGACACCCATCAAACTTGACACAACTGGAGCAGTTTGCTCACGAGGAGTGGGCCAAAATACCTGTTGATAGATCTAGAAGGCTCATTGACAAATATAGAAATCGTTTAATTGCAGTGATTGCCTCAAAAGGTGGTGCAACAAAATATTAAATTATGGGTACCATCATTTTTGTCCAGGCCTGTTTCATTAGTTTCATTTTTTAAAAATAATTGTTAATCAACAATTCAAAAGTAATGGCTGATTTTGATTGTTTAATTTTCAATAAATTTTTATTCATGGTTACTTTTGTACATTTCAAATGATTTCAGTGAGAATTGTGGGTTTTTCTTTCATTAACTGAGGGGTACCAACAATTTTGTCCACGTGTGTATGATCAATAACATGAGTCTCTGTGAGAAATTGTCTTATGTCTGCTGATTTGAGATTATTAAAACATCAGCATCTAGCATTTTTTAATCTACAGATCACAAGAAGACAGTTTGGGTTATGTTGAATTCACAAAGTAATTTTTCTTGAGATCACAAACATGACAAAAGAATGTTATGTCAAGACCATGAATGAATTATTCTGTGATCACAAGACAAGAAACATTAAAATGATTATGTACATAGCGTTTTTGGCTTCCTTCCATACTGGTTCTTCTAATATATATTTAGACTCTGACATAATATAATTCAGTAAAACGTTTTGCTGGTTTTAGGTCATTTAAGTCATGTTGCATTTTGTCCTCCATCAAATGTTGATGGGTGACTATACACATGAACAAGACAAACAAAAACAAAAGGTAAATGTATTTATGTAGCATTTTTAACAGAGCACAATGCCACACATTAATCATGCACACACACTCACTGCTGCAGTAGAGCTGCCATGCGAGGCACTCACCTCTAGCTCAAAGCCACTTCAACATGATGGAGCCCTCTCAGTTGTAGGGAGTTGTTATACGCTGTGTACCTGCGATTACACACCACTTCTGCTACAAGCCCTGTGATTAATGGCCCATACACTGAGCCACAGTTGACATTACTGTACTCGCTTGCATGTGGTAGGCCTTAAACAGAAAAGAGTCAACTGGTAAGATGAGCCATAAAACAATAAAATTCAAACCCTTCAAATGGATGAAAAAATATAAGGCCTTTAATGAATATGTGCTGAATGCCTTATGAAAACACACTAATGTAAATTAGCAAACTTTCCTCTACAGGGTTCCACTGGTGTGGTTTCATTATGGAAGTTGTGTGGCGACACACATTTGCTGTGTTCTAATAACAACTCATATTTGTTAAATACTCTTGTTTTACCATCCAGGTGATGATGGTACATTTTGTGCTTGTGTTTTATATTTCACATCCTGCCCACAAATGTTGACATATTTATTTTTTTATGCTTTAACTTAGCTAAGCTAACTATTTCAAAGGAAGTAATGTTGAGGCAGTAGACAGAGGAAGAGCCATGCTCATTTGTCCATATCTGGTGTCTAATCAACTGTACTTAATTTGAACAGTTACGCTTTTTCAGTGCAAAGCTGATCTTCTAAAGGGTTCTTTAGTACAACATAGAATTATTATGACTCTGAGTTATGTAGAATTCAAATGTTCAAATAAAACAATGCAGAGTCTCTGCGTGCTAATTAGTTAGAATCACTTTAGTCATTATTAATTGCTTTTTAAAACTGATAATCAGTTGCTTAAAGGAACAGTCTGACATTTTGGGAATCACCTTTATTTGCTTGCTTTTTGAAAGTGAGATAAGATTTTACTCTCTTAATGTTCGAGCAGCTGGCTGTTGGTCAAGCTTTCTTAAGTTTTATCATCACAGTGAGGTTGCCTGTACAGAGACCAAAACCAAAAGCAAACATGTGCTGTTAGTCTGTTTTGTCAAAAAAGTTCAAGCACATAACTCCTGAAATCACTTAAACGAAATGCAATGTGTTAATTAGCTGCCAGTCTTTGCTAAGTTAGGCTAACCACACAAGAGGGTCCAACTGTGGACCTCACATATGAGACCCCAGGTCTCTGAGCCAATGGAAAGAGAGTAGAGTACACTGCCATGAGGTGTGTCACTTCCTCTAGTGTCCCCAGAAGTGAGGTGCAATAATAATATATGTGACAGTATTACATCTCCCTCTTCTCATTAAAAAAATCCAGAATTGATCAACAAGTACAAGTACTTTATTGATCCCCATGGGGACATTGATACTCTGCATTGGACACATCCTATACACAAACAGTTTTGTTGCACAAACTAAATAAATACTATATATTGATATATAGTAATAGATAGTTATAGGGTAGAGGGTAAGGGTTCTTTACTGAACCCTTTTCAGTGAGTTCCAGATGTAACTGTTCTCTGGGTTCTGTGTGAAGTAAATGAAGTGCTTTTTGGATCGCCAAACAGCCTCCCCTAACAGCTTTCTGACTTTGGAATTGAGGGGAGCTGTGTCTAACAATTTTTGTAACTTTATAAACCCAACAATCCAACAAGCCCACCCACTTCTAGCAGTGATTGGCCAGGTGTGCAGAGATCAGAAAGTATACAGGATACAAGCTCTAATTTTTTCTTCAGTCACTATTCATGTGTACAAGCAAGTACAACACCATGAAAGCTGTTGAGGAGAGACTGTCTTAAACTGTGCGCCATTATCCCCATTTGTATAATTTTCATGACTTGCCCCTCTCTCTATAAGCAAGTTTCTCAACCTGCCTTCAAGTATAACCATTCTGAACAGCTATAAATTCTTTATATGTGGTCAGACAACACAGAACTAATTTGTTTCAAGTATACACTGGCCCTCATGCATGTACTGGAACAAAAGTCACAAAGGTCAAGCAAAGGATCCAAAAATTAGTAGACTCACAAACAATTAGCTGTGAAGAATTAGGAAGAGCAGCTGCTGAAGTGCAGGAGAACACAGCTGAATCTCTTCTTAGGAAATTGAAATGTGCCAACTTGATTGAACGTTGGAAGTGAGCAACACATAATATGTTAGAGCAATTCTGCTGGAACTAAACTATACAACTGTTTGCATCATCAGCAATTTAGTACAAAGCCTGTCTACTCTTTTGCTTGTCTTTTCTTCCATCCTGCATTGTGTGCTGTACAAGCTTATCTCTCATCAGAACTTTTCTCTTATCTTCATCATTAATGATGAAGGGTAAGTTAGTGCCATTGTTGCTTAACCATCACAGCATAGTTACTGTGGTAGACTGTTTTTTTTCAGGCATCACTTTAAAAGTACATTTAAAGGACCAGTGTGTAGGATTTTGTTGCATCCAGTGGTGAGGTTGCAGATTGCAACCCCTCCACCCCCCTCCCCTGCCAAGCTTGTAGGAGAACCTACGGTTGCCTACTGTGGAAACATGGCAGTGCAACATGGCGGGCTCTGTAAAAGAGGACATGTTCCCTACATAGATATAAAGGGCTCATTCCAGGTAAGGAGAACACAATTCTTATTTTCATGGGATTACACACTAATTAAAACATACCTATGAATGTTATATTCCATTTTTGCCAAGTCCGTTCTGTTAGATGCTACTAAATTCTACACACTGTACCTTTAATATAGTTGAGCACACATCTGGTTCTAATATGAATACTTACTATTTAATGTAACTATCTTTATAATTTACATTTTCATGGCGCGTCACCCTTGTTAATTTGGTGAATTGTGGCTGTTGCTCAGTTCTACCTGTCAATCAAGTTTAGAGATTTCAACTTCCTAAGAACAGATTTAGTGGTGTTCTTATGCAGTTCAGCAGCTGTTCTTAATACTTCACGATTAATTGTTTGTCAGTCTACTAATTTTTGGATCCTTTGCTTGACCTTTGTGACTTTTGTTACATTACATGTATGAGGGCCAGTGTATGCTTGAAACAAACTAGTTCATACAAAGCATCTAAAGAACCTATAGCTGTTCAGAACATTTATACTGGAAGGCGTGGTGAAAAACCTGTCAATACAGAGTGTCTCCTGATGGGTACTGATTGGTTCTTCAACAGTCCTTTAGCTGTTGTTAGGCATTCTGCTCCTGCTGTTTGCCTGTAGAGAGCTTTGACTATTCAAGGGGAACATCCTCTAAATAGCGCCCAAGCCTACCTTCCTGCTGAAGGTGTCGGTGGTGAAATAATATGTAATGGGGTCAAGTACTGTGTTGAGACATGCCACCATCAGGCTGTAGCGGTATGTAGCTAGCATGGAGCATGATATTTTGTCTTTGTACAGAAAGAGGAGGCCCAGGGTGGCATGGTAAGGGAGGAAGCTGAGTAGGAAAATGAAGAGGCTGGCAGCAATCATTCTCTGGATCTTCCTGCTGTTCACTAGGTTGGTCTGGGCCACAGTACTTTGCTGGACAGCACGGACCAAACCCCAAGAGCAGATTAGCATAACGACTAAAGGGATCACAAACCCCACAAACAGCGTGGAGAAAACCACCACTGGCTGTGTGGCATAGACCGGCAAGTTATCAAAACAATGCTTCTCATCAGAAACTTGTCTGTGCTTGGAGAGGTAGATGGGAAGGCTAGCACCGAAAGTGAGCATCCATATTCCGAGGCAAACCAGTGGTGCTTTCTTCCTCCCTTGCTGGACACAGGTTGACATAGGGAAGGTGACAGCCATGCAACGGTCAAAGCAAATGCAAGTAAGGAGAAAGATGCTCCCATACATGTTGGCTTTCAGGACCAGACCGAGGACATCACACAGCAACTGAGGGAGGCCAGCAAATCCCAGATGGTAGTAGATCCTCATGGGCAATGTGAGGATGAGCAGTACATCTGCCAAAGCCAAGTTGGTCATGTAGACAGTGGTTTGTGAACTGGATTTGGTGTGACTGAAGAAAACCACCAGCGCTATGAGATTAAAAATGAGACCCATGATGAGGATGAAGGAGTACATGCACACAGTGAAGATGCTGATGTGGCCTGTACTGTCGTTGTAACAGTCAGTGGTGGTGTTGATGGACATAATGATCTGAGAGACAGAAGAGAGAGAAAAGTGCTTAGAAAAAGTCTAAGTGGTCATAAGAGTAATTACTTCCTGTCTAAGCAGCAAAGACAGACGTAGTGTGACGTTATCACATCACAAGCATCTCGGGAAGGAGGTCAGGGTGTATGGTTGAGTCAGCTGTGGCCAACTGAGACTGTGGTTCATGTCTCATTTCCTAAACTTAACCAAGTAGTTACAGTCACCTAAACCTAACTAGACAATGAGGTTGGATCAGAAAACACTAGTATGAATCATTTTTGGGTCATATGAGTTAATTTGGAATGCACTGAGAAATCACCTATTTTGTCATTTACATATGAATGTAAGAAGTTAGACCAGCCAGTTCTTTAGCTTTACAAGCTAAAGAAAGATTACACTCCCGGTATTAAAACATGAGGGCAACATGTGGGGTGGATCAGTCTTATCGCATATTATGAAAGGACTCTGCCTGCTCTGAGCTCTTTTAAAGGAAAATTCACAAAACATTTATCGCACAAAACAACATATATCAGGGCAAGCTGCTGAGCCCAAGCCCTTAGGAACAGCGCTGGGCAAATTTGACATAGTGGCCAAACCATGTAATCACAACTTCCGGGTCTGTCACGTGATGCACACTGGTCCAAAAAGACTTTTACCCATAGACTTACATTGTGAAAGAGATGTCTGTAAATCAGCGGATACATTTTTTGAGCGTCACAACCCCTGCAAAATGATTTGTTGTTTTGTTATCCTGTGGACTATTATGAGGACGATCGTGAGCATTTCAAGCTCATGCACAACCATATTTATTTGAGCCAGAGTACACAGAGAGGAGATAAAACAAATGAAAGAAGAAACACGTAGAATCATAGCAACAGCACCGTCAGGAAAGTCAACGTAGAGAAACTGCTGGTGTTCCTGCGGTCACTGCTCTCCTGCCAAGAGAAGAAGAAAACCTGGGACCTTTTGCTGCCAGACTCGGAACATCTATAAGTGTCCACAGATGAGAGTAATCCCAGCTGTGTAACTAACTACAAATAGATTTACAGTGCTTATCAACATTGTCATCCTGGAGATTGTTTCACCTCCACTTAAATCAACTGGATGGACCAAACTGTCAGCTCCACACGGTAAGAAAAATGTGATTACAACATGTAACATGCTGTGTAAGTAATTACACTATGTATGTCTCTATCGTCCAGCGGTTGCCCATGGAAACTGCACAGTGTGTATCTTGTCATTTCATCCTTGCAATTTGAAAACTTGCAGGCACAAACCATTTTATTTAATCTACTAAGTAATCAGACACTGAACTATCCGCAGCCTCAGATGTAAACAAACTGACATGCAAGTTACCCCAGATATAGATCTCTATGCAGTTAGCCATAATGCTACTGCAGGCAGCTAGTTTCTGTGTTTACTTTCGTTTCGAAAGCTGTAGGAGGCTCAGCAGCTTGCCCTGATGTTCCTCGTTTTGTGCGATAAACTTATTTTTGTGAATCCCCTGAATCTTTATAATGGAGCTGGAGAGAGCAAAATTAGCATGACACATAGAGCCACAATGGCCACATTTATGAGAAATACATCAGATTGAAATACACAGTAATTTTCCTGTTAAGGGGCGTGTATGTGCCACAATTTCGTTTGTTTTTTAGCGAACTAAACTTACTACACCATTAGCTGCTTAGGCACAGAAGGAAGTTACTTGCCCTCATGGCACAACCTTATGCTACATTCATGTACGTGTGGCTGAGAGGGGAAAACTGTTCATGTCAGTTGTAATTCTCAATTGGAAACATGGGGAATATTTCCAACTTGGCTAAAAGAGCTGCAAAGCCTCCATCACTGGCAGCTTTATAAAATTAAAAAATGAACGCGAATCGAATCAATTCTGGTTGTTACAAAGGAGAGATACACTGTTTGTATCTGGTTTCACTAGCAAGGACCACACCATCAACAAGATGCGTTTAAATGATTTATTAAGAAAAACAACCATTGTGCGTAGATCTGCTTGCTGACTGTGTTGTGGGGAAGCTCATAGGGCATCCACTGACGGACCCCCTCAGGACCCTATGAAGGAGAGGAAGTATCAGGAAGAGAGAAATAGGGTGGGAGGGAGGGGCGCAGAATACGAGAGCGGAAGAGGAGGAGAGGGTTAGGTGGTATTTATAGGAATGCAGGAAGGGGCGCAGTTGAGGTGTGGTCCTGCTCCTGAAACTTCGCTAAATAAGCTTCAATTAACTTGTTACTAAATTGATACAATTATGTAATAAGGGAAATGTAGCTATGTTTATCTGCTGTGCCTGTTAGTATATGCTAGCAATGGGGGTAACCTTCTTGGAATAATGCTTGAAAGCTCCCAAGTCAGAATAATGACACACAACATCAATTTTTATGTTCAAGGTTGACAACAAGATAAAAGTGATACAAAGGAAGATGGTTTGTCCACCCAGTGCATGCACAGACACCTGCCAATTCACTAGCAAGGACCACACACATTGCACGTAGATCTGCTTGCTGACTGCGTTGTGGGGAAGCTCATAGGGAATCCACCGTAGCACCCAGGCACTGACAGACCCCCAAAAACCTCCAGTTACTTAAGATAAGATTGTGGAGATCTGGGAACTTAGAAATCTGAATTGGTGTAGCGATAATACGTTACGATAATAGGAGGAAACAGCCTGTGTGTTGTATGAAGTGTTTTGGGATGCCATTACAGGAGGCTGAAATGGCGGCTCCGATTCTGAAGGAGTGTCCGGAGTAATGAACGGAAGAAATGCCAGACAAGTAGAGTACATAGAGGAAGTACTGGTGGAACCAGACGAATAGCCAATTGTCCGTATTCAGAGAAGATCTGTCAATGATAAGCTCTGGAATTTCTGAAATTGCAAGTCGTTTGCAATGGTCTCGGAAGGGTTCAGCAGAGATTGAACTTTGAAGTAAAATGGGTATGGTTGACTGGATTGATCAGTTTTAGTTTGTTTTAAGTAGTCATGTCAATTTATTTATATAGCGTCAAATCGCAACTAAAGTTATCTCATGACACTTTTCGTATGGAGCAGGTCAAGACCATGCTCTTAATTTACAGAGACCCAACATTCCCCCCTGAGAAAGCACTTGGTGACGGCGGCAAGGAAAACTCCCTTTTAACAGGAAGAAAACTTGAACAGAACCTGGCTCTAGGTGGGCGGCCATCTGTCTTGACTGGTTGAGTTGAGACAGGGAGCGACGATGTCATCTGACATTAAGATAAGTCTGAAAATCAGGTGTAGCAGCTTGGGTTGAAGAGTTGGGGCAGTGAATTTGGAGCATAAGGGAATACTGAAGATTCTAAATTTCGAGCAACTTGAGGAATGCTATCTGAAGCAGATGGTGTGGATGCTGACTAATGGCAAGTCAGCTGTAAGAGGAAGGTTTTTAGCTGGCTCTTGGCTTAGAAATCCTCTGAGGAGTGAATTAAATGAGAATGGCTGGAGATCAGGCCCGGCTGCGGGTTAGGAGTTTAGAAAAGAAGCATATACCACTGAGGTAAACATGGAATGTTATGTGTCATGGTGATGAGATCAACGACGTGTAGGTTGTGTTGTACTTATTGTAAAAGCAATGACAACTGGGTAGATCTCATGAACAGCTTGAGATGTTTGAAGAATTTTATACAAGCAAGAACTGCATGATCTCGGTTGGCTATTTGGTGGAGAACCATCATCCACCATGGAAACCCCTAAAAACCGGCATGTATATAGAGCTGATGTTGTCTGGGTCTGTGTCTGGTGCGGTTGCTGGGAGTGGGCAGCAGGGGGCACTGGCATCCCGGTGCCAGTGGCCCTGGGTGAAATGAGCTGCAAGGATTGGTGAAGCTAGGAGATGAGGGATCCTGGCAAGCTGCTGTGGCTGCTGGATGTGGGCAGCAGAGGGCGTTGGCATCCCGGTGCCAAATGCCCTGCTAGAGCAAGCTGCTGTGGCTGTTGGATGTGGCAGCAGGTGGCATTGGCATCCCGGTGCCAAATGCCCTGCTAGAACAAGCTGCTGTGGCTCCTGGAAGTGGGCTGCAGGGGCCGCTGGCATCCCGGTGCCAGGTTCCCCTGCTAAGGCTGGCTTTTGTGATTGCTGGAGCTGGATGGTGGGGGCACTGGCATCCCAGTGCTAGGTCCCCTGCTAAGGCTGATTTTGTGATTGCTGGAGCTGGATGGTGGGGGCAGTGCCAGTAACTATAGATTACTAAGTGACATTAGATTAGTTATATAAGTAACTTGCAACCCGGTGCAAGTGACGGTAGGCGTTACTGAAGTGGCATTAGATTAGTTGTATTAGTAGCTGGCAACCCGGTGCCAGTAACTATAGATTTACTGAGGAGGCGTAGATTACTGAGGCATGACTGAAGTGATGTTAGTAAGAATATCCAAGTCGGTAACTGGCAACCTGGTGTCTATAGTTCGACCCTCGCTGATGGAGGAGAGGAGGCCTGAGATCTACCGGGAGTCGGAGAGTCACCTTAGGGGAGCTTGAGTGGAGGTGCCCACGAGGCCAGTAGTGCACCACTGAATGCAGCGGCCCCACTAGGACGCTTGACTTTGGTCACTGACTGCTGTGTAATGGCTGGAGGAGAACCAGTTTCAAACATATCTTCATCTGAACCAGATGGGTTGATCTGCAGTTCGTGATCCATGGTGAGTTGACTTTTTAAGATCGTATGTCGTAGTTTTTTTATAATGCAATCATGTGATTAGGTGTGAAGTATGGTTTGTCTATCGAGAAATTTGAAACAAAAACGGCTAACATCTGGTGGTAGTTTGAGTTTGTTTCTGAGAAGCTAGACTGACACTGCATGCATGTGAAGCGCAGAATACGAGAGCGGAAGAGGAGGAGAGGGTTAGGTGGTATTTATAGGAATTCAGGAGGGGCGCAGTTGAGGTGTGGTCCTGCTCCTGAAAGTTTGCTAAATAAGCTTCAAATGTGGTGATGTCTCTATTTATTTATGAAAACAAGCTGCATATAAATACATATTAGGAACACATATCATATTTGTCTGATTCAAATAAATGAGGGGACTGCATTTTTTCACACAGAGCTGAACCCCACCTAAGGTCCTGGACAGGTCTGAAAGCGAGCAATTTTTTTAAACGTTGTTTTCCTGCATCAACCTTCGCGCTCAGTCATCTGTCTGAGGTCTTAACAAAATTTTTTTTTTTTAATGTATTTTTTCAGTGTGATCCAAGTGCATTCACCATGTATTTAAGAGGAACAAGGTTTCTTACCTCAGCCTGCAGTTCCTGGTGGAAAGCAGAACTCAGTTGTGTTACTTGCATAAATGCACTCAGCAACAAATTGTCAAAATGATCCTTATTACTTCCTCTACAGAGAGTGTCAAATGTATCTCACTCATTTTGTTTAGGCCTACATGATATTTCCACCAGTGAATTATATCTTTGGTTGTTAAACTTTTGCAGGTTTTATATGTAACACATTTAAAAGAAAAAGACAGATGAATCTTTCCTCATTCACCTTCCAGGTTTTTATTTGGATTTGTTTGCAATTAATTACTCCTCTGCTTTCACATCTAGACTTAATCTCTTAATATTCATTTCTACAACTGTATGGTTCTCAAACAAAAACATACAGTACACACCCACACATGTACCGGCATGAGTCATTTCCATCAGCACATGCTCCTCTTTGACACATTTGTGTGTACTGTGAAATGGAATGATACATGCAGCACACTCATACAGAATCCAAATTTAGAAATGCACTTACAGTGTGACTTTACCTGTTGTATGATCACAAGAGGAGAAGATCCAGGAAGAGGAACATATGTCTGTTAGCCCAGCATACGACAAACTGATATCCCTGTCACACTCTAGGTGTGTGAGACTCAGCACAGGAAGTTGACCAAGCTTAAGATCTCTCTCTCGCATTGTTAGTCTTTATGCATGCAACTACTACTTTCTGTAGACCTGCTAATGTGAAAATGTAGCTTACACAATTATGACATTCTAGATTCAGCCATTTCTCTTCATGTTCACAATTTTTGTATTTGTCCATTTTTACTTTATATAAAAAAAAACTTATTCATTTCAGCAATTTCATTTTGACACCAGATGCAGCCAAAACAGGTCTAAGACCATCTCTAGACCAAGACCAGAAGACCAAAACAAATTAAGCAAAGAAGAATGTTGAAATAATGCAAAATCATGAGAGAAGAGAGGTATGGAGGACGGAAAATTACTTGAGTATAAATAAATAAAAAAATGCAGAAATAAACAATTAAACACATATGGAAAATAAATACATTTTGGTAATGAAAAAGGACATGATTCAATTAACGTCTTGGATTTATTTCCTACATTTCCATAAATAATCTTTTATTTAGGCTATTTCTGTATTTCTACATTATTTATTTCTGTATTTCTACATTTATTTATTTATTTCTGTATTTCTACATTTATCTATTTATTTCTGTATTTCTACATTAATTAATTTAATTCTGCATTTCTACATTTATATATTTATTTCTGTATTTCTACATTTCTTCATTTATTTATTTCTGTATTTCAGTGTCTGTATGTTAATAAAGTAGGAGGTCCTAACCTCACTCAATGCAGGATTGATTATAGAAGTGTGATTGTTTCGGCTCTACTACTACTGCCTTGGCTTGACAGCTGTGATTGACTCCCTCAGACCTCAGCCTCAAATCTCAGATGCGGCAGACTGAAGCAGTCTTCATTTGTGATTCACTACCAGTATTTTTAAATCCAACGTGGAGCTGAGGAGGCTAATAGTCTGTCAGCTGTGTGACTTTATCTGTGCCGTGAAGTCTTTCAGAGCACACACACACCGTAAACACATCTGCCCAGCATAGTGCTGTTAAACCGTAGACACACAGTGACACCTTATTTTTATACAGGGGGGGCTATGGGCTATGGACTACACACAGCACAGCACAGCTATGCTAATGATGCTAGCCATGCTAACTAGCTGCTAGCCGCCATGCAGGTTGGTAAAATGGATCCATCACATCTCTTTGTACCCACTGGTTGGTGCTCCTGTCAGTGTTGGAGCCTCCATGTGAGATGCTTGGGTCAGTAAATGTATGTTCTTAAAACTTATTTTGGGTCTGTGCTCACTGTCAGTCCCACAAGGTACCAAAATTTGGCAGCAATTGATCGAACGTGAATAACGTGAAATAATGAGTTCAGTACCCAACTCTAGTATGCAAATTAACCCATAGACTGATATGCATTTCCGGTCAAAAAAATATTCTTGGTGGTTAACTGATTAATGGTTAACCGTTGACATCCCAACATGTGACAAATAAACTTGATTAACTTAGCTAGCTAACCTTAGCCTACTGTAAAACACAAAGCCCTGGAGGGGCTATGGCATAGCAACAGTCATGTGTTTATAAATTGGATTTTGAGTTGGCAAGACTGTACTCATTAAGTATTCAACATACAAAATCAATTTCAATGTAAATATTGAAATCATCAGCCAGCCATACTGTTCTTGAAAAAGCTTTGTAATCAACATACAGTGTAAACTAGGCAGTAATTTATAATCATACAGAATAAAGGAGGAAAGTTAGTTATCTTCTGTAGCTCAGTGGTCACATATACTTACGTTGAGCTCAAACTGATCTATGGGGTATATACATTTAATTCACTCATGATTGTATTGTACAGAAGCAGCCTGTACAATACAAAGATGAAATACATCTCCAGCCTTGATAGTGGACCCACATGTCCACTCTGT
This sequence comes from Scomberomorus guttatus, assembly GCA_038419695.1. Classification (NCBI taxonomy): domain Eukaryota; kingdom Metazoa; phylum Chordata; class Actinopteri; order Scombriformes; family Scombridae; genus Scomberomorus; species Scomberomorus guttatus. The sequence goes on along the minus strand of CM076467.1, from coordinate 1,194,172 downwards.
CACAGTTTTGAAAGAAATGTAGAGATGGACAAAAGTTTGAACATTCACAGAAATAATAAACATTTATATTTTATTAATGTACTCCTACCAGAGCAGACCTGCTGTGATTCCTCTTCTTTTTCTCAGTATTAATGTGAAATGTTAACTCAAATGCATTAGCAAAACTACCAACCTGGCCTTCCGATGGCCTAGACATTCACTCATGTTGCTTAACAAACAAAAGGAAAGATTTTTTGTGTTGTTTTGTGAGTTCACCAAAACCAAACCAACAAGCTGTAATGCCACATGATGAAAGTAAGTTGACTTTGCAAAGAACAAACCTGTGTGACGTTACTGTGAGACAAAAGGCAGAAGTGCATCAGTTACTAACAGTGAACTGATGGCTGATTACTAAATAAAACAACAGGGATTAGCTAATGCTAAATCTTAGCCAGAGTTAGCTTGAGTGTCGTGTCTTTAAGTTCATGAAACTTTCCCAGGCTACTGCGTTACTGACCTGCATTACTATGAAAGTGTTATTACTTAGTTTTTCCTTGATCGCTTCTGATGAGATTCATGCAACCCTAGTTGACCATATCCTTGTCCATGGGATTTCAGTGAGAGAAGCTGGGCAAAGAGTGTAGCCAAATCTGAACCGCTTCACAGTAGCCTCTATAATCTGGACCTTCTGAGAGGAAAACTGGTGGGCAATTTACATACTGCTCTCTACTGTAACTTTGGAGTAACTGTATGTTCCTATTTTGTGAAATGGATGGTTTCCTGTATTCCCATCAGTACTTCAATTTTTGCAGAACTGAGAGACAACCGACTAATGGAGGCAGAAGATGACCATTTTCAGATGAGCAAGAGATAGAAATCATCAATATGGTCATAGCCAACAGTATAATTCACTTGCATGAGATACAGAGGAGAGTTATTGAGGATCAGGGAGTATTCCATGGGTTTGATGCAGTCAGCATCTCAACAATTGACTGCGGTCTTCAACAGAACAGGGTGGGGATGATGCGTTTCTTTCAAAAGGAACTCTGATAGAGTCAAAGACCAGTGCTTGGAATATGTAAAAATGTAGTTTTTCATACTGTATCAAGTATTTGAGTACGGTTATGTATTACAGCAGTATATAAACTGTAGTAAAGGCTATATGATGGCCTACTTTTGTGTACCATAACAATGCATTTCAAAGTAGTCAAAAAAAAAAAAAAAAAAGTCCAGGTGAAGTCACTCTGGAGGGTGACCAGGAGGATGACCAGACGTGTGGAGCCGCTATATAGGTTGGGCAGGGGGCGGAACCCCTCTGGAGGTCGACGGCAAAGCCGGAGGCCAGGAAGGGCAGCTGGCACCAGAAGACATGGCTGCAGGTCAGGGTGTGGTGCAGGAGAGGCAGACCCCTGAAGTGCAGAGTAGGAGACAGGACGCCAGAGATCTGAGTTGATATCAGCAAAGATGGCTGACTGACAATCTGGGAGGTCTGGCTGTGGGTCAGCGGAGACTGACAACTGGAGGTCTACAAGGTCTGAAAAGTCATGGGCTGGTGCGTTGGGTAATGCTGCAGACTCAGAAGGCGGAGCCACAGGGGATGCTGCAGACTCAGAAGGCGGAGCCACAGGGAATGCTGCAGACTCAGAAGGCGGAGCCACAGGGGACTCAGGAAGTGAAGAATTGGCCTCCTTGGGAAAGCTGGAATCAGGCGAATTTGGCAGCCAGCTCAACAGGAACCCAAGGACCAGGAAATCCATGACTTCAAGCTGACAGGGACAGGACGGTTGCAGCTCAGGAGCAGAGGATTGCTGCAGCAGCCCAGCAGGAACAGGGTGTTGTTGCACGTCAGCAGGGAGGGAGACAGGGAGTTGCTTCAACTCTGCGGGGACAAGAGGTTGCTTGGGCAGTGCATAAACTGAAAGCTGGGAACCAGGGCCTGAGTCTTGGGCTTTAAACACTGGGTTTTAAATACACAGGGCTGATTACTAACTGAACACAGGTGAGTGAAACGAGACACAGGTGAAACACGTGAGGCAATCAACAAAAGCGGGAAAACAGGAAGTAAAAATAACAAAACTCAAGGAGAAGACATTTCAAAATAAAACAGGAACTAAACTAAAAATCCGAAAACAAAACACACAAAGTCCTGGTGGGATATGACAACAAGTGTGTAATGGCTATTTTGTAGTGTATGTGTATTTAATGGCTTTTGTGTGATGCCTGATGTCTGAAGGCAAAGTTTGGTTTAGGTTGGTTTGTAAGATTATTTGTTTTGGCATGGAAGTTTGAAGTTTGTGAAGATGAGTGTGCAGTTATGCAATTTCTTTTTAGAGTTTTGGGAAATGGAGCATAATTTCAAGAAATGTGTCTTAGCAATCAAGAAAAACTGTTACGCCTGTAGCTAGCTAGTTACCAACTGATTTACCTATCCAATGGCTCCTGGGTTCACTCGGCTCTGGGCTGTAGTGGCTGTCAGTCGAATTAAGAGGGCATATGCCAGGGGCCGTCATCCCACTCCCATGGATGTATAAAGAGAACTGGATACAGGAACAGTGCCCTGCTATACTGTGCACACTCTATGGGAGTGTGCGCAGTATGTTTTCATCTGGGTAGTTTCTGTACAGTGGGAAATGGCTTTTTTGGCTTCATGTGCCACTGAGCAACTTTCATGGGAATGAATGGGGCCCTGCCTCTGATACTGTATCCAGTTCTCTTTAAACATCCATGCCTACTCCCCCAACTCTACTGCGCAGACTCTGGTTGTAAATGTTGTCACACCTGTAAACGCAATATTTTGGCTTCACTTTGCATAGCAGTCTATGCCTATGTCTGTAGTCAAAAGAAGGTTAGCATAGCTAGCTTGTGTCATGTAGATTTGATAGGAATTCTATTGACATAGAAATACAGAAATAAATAAATGCAGAAATACAGAAATAAATGTAGAAATACAGAAATAGCCTAAATAAAAGTTGATGACCTTTTTTTTCAATATTTAGCGAATATCAAATTAAGACAGGTGTGATGAATTCTTCTAATTCAATGAATTCTTATGAACAGAGACAGGTCAAAGTCATAAATGACCCAGAGAAAGAAGACAGTAGGGGACTACTGCCTTATAAAAATGAGAAAACTACTGTGTTTAGCCCATTCATATGCATAATCTATAAACACTGCAAGTCTAATGTGACTGATTACTGTTACACACAGCTACATTAGGCTGTAGCTGTTGCAGACAGGTTTCTATGGACCATGACAGTCATTGCCAGGTGTAGGTTGTGGACTTGTGATTATGTGATTCATTGTATTCTTGTTTTTTAAGGCGTCAGAAATGATTTAACGTCAGTAATATTTAGGTGGCTGATTTACTGTCTGGTTTGATATTTAGATTAGTCTGTATCTTGTTTGAGAGGGCCCTCTGGCGGCTAATAATTAACATTACCTACCGTAGTAACTGAAAACGTAACGGTCACTGTAATGTAATGCCACAGATCGAGAGCGTATTTACATTATTAGGGAAAGGCGAGTAAGTTGTCTAACAGAAACAACGCGCCATTTGTAGAAACTACAAAGAATCTATTTAAGTCATCGTTTCACTATTGATGGGGGTGGACCTCGTGGCGCAACGGTAGCGCGTCTGACTCCAGATCAGAAGGTTGCGTGTTCAAATCACGTCGGGGTCATCTGTTTTCTATTTCCGGATGTAATAATCGCAAGGGCAAATGTGGATGCTATGACCCTTTTATGTCACAGAAAGCATATTAGCACTGTTTTAGTAACAAATTAATATATTGTGATAAATCAATTCCTGGTATGAAAGTCACTCATCTCTGAGGTCAGCACCTACATGAGGTTACTTGATACTTGAACTCATTCACATTATATTATATTATATTACATTATATTAGTAAAATTGGTGTAAAACGTTTTATTTTGGGAAATGGAAAGAGCAGAGATGAATATGTTTAATATTTCATAATTTGTACTATATTGTGTAATACCTATGATAATGAAATCTGCATGTCATTTAAAGTCTTTAAAGTCTGTGTAAAAGTCTGTCCCTGTAAAGGAAAATCAGAGATTTCTTTTGAATCATATTATACATGTTAGAAAATAATTGCTATATAAACTATGTAGTACTGAATTGTGGAGTTAGGCCATTAAATTGTTTTTCACCATTTCTGTGTTCTGGATTTGTTGGGTGGGCCTGAAACGGCTGCACCATGACATAGAGGGGTGACTAGCATGTTATTGGTGAATGGGGCCATTTTTGGTCAACGTTGGCGCTCAAGGAGTTATTTCAAACCCAGCTGAAGCGTCCGTTGATGAGTAAAGTTTGTGTTAAAGCTCCGATTCACCGAGAAGATCATATCCTGCAATTTGTGCAGTAGTGCTGCATGAGCCTTAGTGGCCCTCTCTGCCTCTCTGACCAGTCTCACCCTCGCTGTCTTGGGCTGCATTCCGGATGCTACTCCAGTGCCTTCGCCACCACTACAGACATATTCCTGTGGTTGCTACATCCAGACCCTCACCGGCGCTTTTCAAAGAAGCGAGTAACATTGACGCCAAACTTCATTGAAAATAACAACAATTTAACATAACAATCATTGTGATGGAACGCTTGTTAACTACTCATTTAAGTTAAAATATCATCCATGTTGCTTGTCCTACACCTATAAACAAGGCCTATTTTAAATTGTATATTTGTTAATGGAGTTTGGCATGAGTGTTGTTAAGTTCAGAGGCTCAGAGACTGTTCAGTTGGGGAGTGGTTTCAGCACCTTCAGCAGACATGCCCCCAGCTTTTCAGAGCTCAGAATATTATTTGTTTTTCCATGATTTTGAAACCTAATTTTATATACTTGGCAATTTTTAATCAGCCAAATTTGGTTGGATGGTTAATACACAAACACATTTTTCTGTGGTGTGAAAAACTCAGAACACATATTTATTATTGCTTTACACAACTTTAATGTAGCAGAGGCTCAGCAGTTAGGTATAGCAATGCACAAGCAGCATTTTATTGTTGTAGCTGCTCAAGGTGGAGCTAGTTTGAACTACTTTGTAAGGGTCACAAGATAAAACTGAGGGGATTATAGATTATAGATAGTTCTTTTACATACATTTTAATTAACTTTTCAGAACTTTTCTTTAATCTTTTTTTGTGAAATATTGGAGAGTTTTACCTCTTCAGGCCTCAAACTGTTTTATTTGAAACCAATTTGGTGGAACTGCAAACTCATAGACATTTGAAACATGACAAAGAGAAACAACTGCACACTTTCACATCAAAGACATGTATGTTAGGGTTAATAATCCTGTCAGTGCCCCTGACCAAAGCACTGGCAAAAGAACTGGAGTTGGTCCCCTGGCACTGCGCTGCAGCTGCCAACTGTTCCTAGTGTATAGGATGGGTCAATGCAAATCCTAATAATAATCCTAATCTTAATCTAAGAGTCTTAATCTTATTTTTTTGTAAAGGGCCAAAAGCCAAAAAGTTTGGGAAACCATTGGTTTAATCTTTATCAATGCAGTGTGGTTTATAATCTTATCATTATGTTATTTTATGTAAAATACTATTCTGAAAAGTAACTAAAGCTGTCAAATAAATGCAGTGGAGTAGAAAGTACAATATTTCCCTCTGAAATGTAGTGGAGTGGAAGTATAAAGTAGCATCAAATGGAAAAGTTAAGTACAAGTACCTCACAATTGTAGTACAGTACTTGACTAAATGTTTAGTCACTTTACACTATTGGTTTTATTTTATTTCATTTTTTATTATTACTATTATCATTTTATTTGTCTGCATTTTTAAACCTTTATTTAGGGGAATTTCACTGAGATCAATGCTCTCTTTTTCAGGAAAGCCCTGATCACATTCACACAGTTACACATTCATAGCTGGAAGCTGCCAAGTACAACCACAGTCTTGCTCAAGGGCACCTCAGTGGTGGTAATGAGGGAGGGTCAAGCGCTGCTTCTTCACTTTCCCCATCCAGATTTATCCTGCCAGTCTGGGGGCTGGCTTCTCCAACCTTTAGGCCACCAATGCCCCAAACATACACACGTGGACAAAATTGTTGGTACCCCTCAGTTAATGAAAGAAAAAACCCACAATTCTCACTGAAATCACTTGAAACTTACAAAAGTAATAATAAATAAAAATGTGTTGAAAATTAAACAATCAAAACCAGCCATCACTTTTGAATTGTTGATTAACATAATTATTTAAAAAAACAAACTAATGAAACAGGCCTGGACAAAAATGATGGTACCCCTATAAAAGATTGAAAATAATTTGACCAGAGGGACATGTTTAACTCAGGTGTGTCCTTTAATTGACATCACAGGTGTCTTCAAGCTCATAATCAGTCAGTCTGCCTATTTAAAGGGTGACAAATAGTCACTGTGCTGTTTGGTGACAAGGTGTGTACCACACTGAACATGGACAACAGAAAGCAAAGGAGAGAATTGTCCCAGGACATTCGAAACAAAATTATAGACAAACATCTTAAAGGTAAAGGCTATAAGACCATCTCTAAGCAGCTTGAAGTTCCTGTGACAACAGTGGCACATATTATTCAGAAGTTTAAGATCCACGGGACAGTAGCCAACCTCCCTGGACGTGGCCGCAAGAAGAAAATTGATGACAAGTTGAAGAGACGGATAGTTCGAATTGTAACCAAAGAGCCCAGAACAACCTCCAAAGATATTAAAGGTGAACTCCAAGGCCAAGGTACATCAGTGTCAGATCGCACCATTCGTCGTTGTTTGAGCCAAAGTGGACTTCATGGGAGACGACCAAGGAGGACACCACTGTTGAAAGCAAATCATAAAAAAGCGAGACTGGAATTTGCAAAAATGCATGTTGACAAGCCACAAAGCTTCTGGGAGAATGTCCTTTGGACAGATGAGACCAAACTGGAGCTTTTTGGTAAAGCACATCAACTCTATGTTCATAGACTCAAAAATCAAGCGTATGAAGAAAAGAACACTGTCCCTACTGTGAAACATGGAGGAGGCTCAGTTATGTTTTGGGGCTGCTTTGCTGCATCTGGCACAGGATGTCTTGAATCTGTGCGAGGTACAATGAAATCTCAAGACTATCAAGGCATTCTGGAGAGAAATGTGCTGCCTAGTGTCAGAAAGCTAGGTCTCAGTCGCAGGTCATGGGTCTTCCAACAGGACAACGATCCAAAACACACAGCCAAAAACACCCAAGAATGGCTAAGAGAAAAGCGTTGGACTATTCTGAAGTGGCCTTCTATGAGCCCAGATCTGAATCCCATTGCATCTGTGGACGGAGCTGAAACATGCCATCTGGAGAAGACACCCATCAAACTTGACACAACTGGAGCAGTTTGCTTACGAGGAGTGGGCCAAAATACCTGTTGATAGATCTAGAAGGCTCATTGACAAATATAGAAATCGTTTAATTGCAGTGATTGCCTCAAAAGGTGGTGCAACAAAATATTAAATTATGGGTACCATCATTTTTGTCCAGGCCTGTTTCATTAGTTTCATTTTTTTAAATAATTATGTTAATCAACAATTCAAAAGTAATGGCTGATTTTGATTGTTTAATTTTCAATAAATTTTTATTCATGGTTACTTTTGTACATTTCAAATGATTTCAGTGAGAATTGTGGGTTTTTCTTTCATTAACTGAGGGGTACCAACAATTTTGTCCACGTGTGTATATATGTCCATGTCCCATGCTGGATTGAATCTTTTGCCCTAGTTTTGTGTATATTGGCCCAGTGTGTTATGCACCTGTTGGTTAATGGTAGAATCTAATCTAATCAAACAATATATATTATTACTACAGGGTTGTTTTTACCTAGCAAACTTCACTCGGTTGCTTAAATCTGTAACAATGCATCATATTTCATAAGATGGTAATTTATTTTGAACTAGTGCAGCGCCCATTCAAAACGTGCCTGTTCAGAACGGGCCAATTTCTCAATACCTAAAGAACCTAAACGCTTCTCGTGAAGACTATTAGGAGACTACGCTTTAGAGCTGGGCTGAAGTTGATCGGATGAATTTCAGTGCCCCTTCAAAACGTGCCTGAGACATCCTGCACTATGCCTTGAATATACATAGCAAGTTCCTGTGTGTGTGGAACAGGAATAATAGAGCTTAACTCTCTGAACTTTTTTCAATTCATTCTCTATGATAGTGACTGAATATCTGCTTGATATAGCTTTTGTTCATCTATTATAATTATTAAACCTCAAAAATAGAATACATCGGATTGTCATACATAAATTCACAGTTTCAAGAAGACAAATAGACTGAATGAACAAATCCAGGTTTACCTTCTACTTAATCCTCAGCATCTCTTTAATTTCATCTGTTCTATGACCATCAGCCATGACATATGTCAGCTCATGTTCAGAGCTTTATTACAAAATATTTTTAAACATACAAATTTACAGCATACATCAGTTGTTCCAACTAAATAAAGAAATATTGATTGATAACCCCAGTCATTCCTCTTGAAGAATTTATAATAATGATGATGACATAGAAAAAGTGAAACAAAGTGAAAACCAGAGTAAAGCTAAACAATGGGTGATAATCTGTGTTAATAGGGACTCTATCCCATCATCCCTTGGTGCAGTGGATTATGATAATGGTGATGCTAAAGATAATGGTAATGACGATGATAGAGTTGATGGTGATGATGATCCCTTTCATCTCTTCTTCAAGTGGTCATGGTGTGTTGTAGTTCAACTTACTGTTCAGAGGACAGAGAGACAAGGGTTAGTTTACACACCTGGACCACAGTTCAAGCACACACACTGAAAATACCTGGCCTCAGCGCTATTTGTATGATTCATTGTGTCAAAGCTACAAAGCCAAAGTTCTTCACTCTTCTATTGTGTCCCTTCACAACAGGTAGAAATATTTTTGCCTTTTGGTCGAATGACATGTTGTACAAACTAGTTTATTTCTACCATGCTGAATCCTTGAGTCTGCTCTTGTCTCACCTCCTTGCCGGAGCAGGTGCCACAGATACATCCAAACAGTCCATTGACCATCTGGATGAGACAGAGGACAAGCTCCACACATGCTGCAACTAACAGGGTGGAGAACAGTCCCACATTGAATTCAACCACATTCTTTGGACTTTTACACCACTCCCACATTTCCTTGTTTGACAGGTAGCTCCCGTTACTGGAGAGGAGGAAAATTAGAGTGGGATTAGTTGTGTCTTAACAGCTGAGGAGTGAAGTCAAATGTAAATAGAGGGCCAATACAGTGATGTATTTTAAAGTATTGTTATTTTATAAATACAGTTCTCAAATCGGTTTCAAGTAAAAATATTAAATTATGAAGTCTGTACCTGTTAGCAAAGGGCGTCCCCCATTGTGGAATGAGGCTGTTTGCATTGCTCCAGAAGCACAGTGGTCCATTAGAGAGGCCCAGGGCAGCAACAGTCAGACTGTACACAGCCCCCACCACACCAGCTGCTGCAAACCCAATGGAGAGGAACATCTGCATGGAGCCACACAGTGGAGTCAGTGTAGTAACAGATAGAAGTAACAGATTCTACCTTGACACTGCAATTGTCCAACTTTTTGGAGATATTTCTGAAGTCTCAAGTATTTCTAAAGCAATTTGAGTTTGAGTTTTTCATGTAGCTCAACTATACAGTACAGTATTACCAGCTTTAAGACATATATATATATATATATATATATATATATATATATATATATATATATATATATATATATATATATATATATATATATATACACACACACACACACATATATATATATACACACGTGGACAAAATTGTTGGTACCCCTCAGTTAATGAAAGAAAAACCCACAATTCTCCCTGAAATCATTTGAAATGTACAAAAGTAACCATGAATAAAAATTTATTGAAAATTAAACAATCAAAATCAGCCATTACTTTTGAATTGTTGATTAACATAATTATTTAAAAAAATGAAACTAATGAAACTAATGAAACAGGCCTGGACAAAAATGATGGTACCCATAATTTAATATTTTGTTGCACCACCTTTTGAGGCAATCACTGCAATTAAACGATTTCTATATTTGTCAATGAGCCTTCTAGATCTATCAACAGGTATTTTGGCCCACTCCTCGTGAGCAAACTGCTCCAGTTGTGTCAAGTTTGATGGGTGTCTTCTCCAGATGGCATGTTTCAGCTCCTTCCACAGATGTTCAATGGGATTCAGATCTGGGCTCATAGAAGGCCACTTCAGAATAGTCCAACGCTTTTCTCTTAGCCATTCTTGGGTGTTTTTGGCTGTGTGTTTTGGATCGTTGTCCTGTTGGAAGACCCATGACCTGCGACTGAGACCTAGCTTTCTGACACTAGGCAGCAAATTTCTCTCCAGAATGCCTTGATAGTCTTGAGATTTCATTGTACCTCGCACAGATTCAAGACATCCTGTGCCAGATGCAGCAAAGCAGCCCCAAAACATAACTGAGCCTCCTCCATGTTTCACCGTAGGGACAGTGTTCTTTTCTTCATACGCTTGATTTTTGAGTCTATGAACATAGAGTTGATGTGCTTTACCAAAAAGCTCCAGTTTTGTCTCATCTGTCCAAAGGACATTCTCCCAGAAGCTTTGTGGCTTGTCAACATGCATTTTTGCAAATTCCAGTCTCGCTTTTTTATGATTTGCTTTCAACAGTGGTGTCCTCCTTGGTCGTCTCCCATGAAGTCCACTTTGGCTCAAACAACGACGAATGGTGCGATCTGACACTGATGTACCTTGGCCTTGGAGTTCACCTTTAATATCTTTGGAGGTTGTTCTGGGCTCTTTGGTTACAATTCGAACTATCCGTCTCTTCAACTTGTCATCAATTTTCTTCTTGCGGCCACGTCCAGGGAGGTTGGCTACTGTCCCGTGGATCTTAAACTTCTGAATAATATGTGCCACTGTTGTCACAGGAACTTCAAGCTGCTTAGAGATGGTCTTATAGCCTTTACCTTTAAGATGTTTGTCTATAATTTTGTTTCGAATGTCCTGGGACAATTCTCTCCTTTGCTTTCTGTTGTCCATGTTCAGTGTGGTACACACCTTGTCACCAAACAGCACAGTGACTATTTGTCACCCTTTAAATAGGCAGACTGACTGATTATGAGCTTGAAGACACCTGTGATGTCAATTAAAGGACACACCTGAGTTAAACATGTCCCTCTGGTCAAATTATTTTCAATCTTTTATAGGGGTACCATCATTTTTGTCCAGGCCTGTTTCATTAGTTTCATTAGTTTGTTTTTTTAAATAATTATGTTAATCAACAATTCAAAAGTGATGGCTGATTTTGATTGTTTAATTTTCAATAAATTTTTATTCATGGTTACTTTTGTACATTTCAAATGATTTCAGTGAGAATTGTGGGTTTTTCTTTCATTAACTGAGGGGTACCAACAATTTTGTCCACGTGTGTATATATATATATATACATATATACATATATTATATATTTATTGTGTGTGTTTGTGTGTGTGTATATATATTATACATCTACAGGAATTTGCTTTCCAATGCAATGGTAACATTTCAGTTCACTCACCCCACAGCGGTTGGCACAGCAGTTGTTAGTGCTGGTCAGATGAATGTGAATGGCAGGAATGAGGACCTGCCAGCCAAAACAGAAAGAAGCCAAGGAAGGACAACAAGAGAAAAGAACACAAAGAGATAAGAGAAAGGGAGATGGTTAATGTAAGGAGGAAAACAGAAACAGGGTCAAACTAATGAAGGAAGAACATGAAGACCAATCAGAAAGGTCTTAAGATAAAGTGAGTCTTTTATCTTATAAACAAACTGTTTGAAGTTAACATATTGCTTGTGTTATTAGTTTAAGCATAATAAACATACCTTTTAAAGTCACTGATTTTAAATATCCTGGTGTGACACTGGATCCGAATTTGAACTTTAAGATTCATGTTAAAAAAACAGTTAAAACCATAAAGTACAACTTAGCAAATTTTAGACATATTAGAAACTGGACGCAGCCAAGATATTTATGCATGCTATGATTCTTTCCCATATGTCTTATTGCATTACATGTTGGGGGCAGGCTGGAGATACAGCCATAAGACCTCTTGAGTCCTTATACAAACAAACTCTGAAAATACAATTAACTGAGCTTTGAGAATTTTAGATTATTTTCAAATGTGTGCCTAGTTTATAAAATTTTTAATGGTTTGGACCCTCCTCCACTATATGACTTTGTGTATACTCACTCAGTAAGTTCTATTAAATCCTCCAGAATATCGTCACACTGCATTTGGGCAGTCAGCATTCTCTGTGAAAGCCACAACTCAGTGGAACGCCCTACCTGATAATATAAAGAGCTGCAGTTCCATCAGTATGTTTAAAACCAAATTAAAAAGTCTGCTAAAAGCTACTCAGCTCTGTAACCACTGACTCTAAATTTCATCTCATGGTCTACTCATAAAGGCAAATAATCTTGCTTTTACTATGACAAGCATACATTAGTAATTTCTAGTTGACATTGTGGGTATTTGTGATGAGCTATTGTGTGTAGCTTTGTATTTTGTATTATGTGTCCTGTGTGTTTTTTGCTTTGTACTGTCTGTTATTGTGCTGCTATATGTTTTAATTGTGACCTGTCGAAGGGACCGCAGCTAAAAATTAGCTATAAGCTAACTCTGGTACAGTACATCAAATGGTAACATTTCTGTTTAACACTGTACATGGTCCCAATAAATACATAAATAAAAAAAATATGCATCATCCATAATGGAAATGCAGCTTATGGTCGGTGTCATCTTTTCTGTTTGGAGCCAGGATCTGGGGTGGGTGTGACTCAGGAGGCAGAGCGGGTCGTCCACTAACCGGAAGATCGGTAGTTTGATCCCCAGCTCCTCCAGTCTACATGTCGAAATGTCCTTGGGCAAGATACTGAATCCCAAATTGCTCCTGATGGCTGTGCCATCGGTGTTTGAGTGTGTGTGAATGATTAGACTCCTGCCTTGCATGGCAGCCTCTGCCATCAGCGTGTAAATGGGTAAATGTAGCATGTAGTGTAGAAGGGTTTTGAGTGGTCAGAAGACTAGAAAGGCTCTACATAAATGCAGTCCATTTACCTTTTACCTTCCAAATAAGGAGTGCAGGGTGTTGCCTTTCACGCTCTGGAAACACACCCTGCTACCTCAACCCAAAGCTAGAACCACAGTTTTGACAAGAGTCCGACTCAGTGTGGGTCCTGGAGCCGGGGAGAGCAGCAGGTGAGCCAACTGCCTCACAGCTGTCAATCAACGCCCACATGGCAGACATCAAAGCTGTACATCTTCAAATCTTATTAATGGAGCAATAATTTCCAAAATGACCAAAATCAATCTTATTAGGTCCTGAGACCATAATGACTTGTTGAAAAAATTACTGACTGCCAGCATCTAGTGGCCATCTGTGGCACTTTAATGCACTTCCACATTGACTTCAGCCTCAAGCTGTGTTAGCTGCCGCTTGGAATAATGGCTCTACTCTCTCAGAAACAACGGCAGCAGGGTGACATTGTTATATCATCATAAAACTTCTTAAGGAGGAGGCTGAGGTGTTTGTATCTGTCTTTGACATTGATCACATCCTGACTCCTACCAACTGGCAACATTGGTTTGTTTTATTTCTGACCATGATCTTTCTCTAACCTTAACCCTGGAGGTGGAAGACCAGAAACCCACATGTATGAATTGTTTCTGTAACTGTCATATGTAGCTTTTTGAAAGGCAATGACAAACAAGATATGATCTAATCTGCTCACCATGATTCCTCCTCCAATCAGGCCTCCCATGTATTTGACCTCCTGAGTGATCTGGTCCTTTCCTTCCCTGTCTGCAGCTGCATACTGTGTCTCAAAGTCAGGGAAGAAGAGCATAATGTTGCAGATGACTGACACTGTGGCCAGGACGTAGAGGGGGATGGCAATAAACTTAGAACACGCTCCAGTACACATGATGTCTGCAGATAGAAGGAAAAAAACTTCCGTTCAAAAAGTTCAAAAATGTTTATAATCCCAAGTGCTCCTTCAAAATATGAGATTCTCCTCACAGATGCAGTCAGTGAGCCTTTCTTCTGTCACACTTGGAAAAATAAAAAAATATGATGGCTTTTAATAGCTATCACATGGGAAGTGCAACTTAATGCATCAGATGTCAGAGAAGGAGAATGGAAGTGTTTAAATATATATTTGAGCTTTCAGTGGGTGGAGGGTATAAAGGTGGAGTTATAGGAGATAAGGCCTGATTATTATGTTGTGTGTGAGAGAGAGAGAGAGAGATATGTTTCCATGAAGGCCATAAAAGCCATGTTTGCTGCCCACTCATTTTTTTATGAGTGTACAGAACAGCTCTTGTTATTAAGAACAAAAATGAATGGCAGACACCTTAATGTGAGTGATATTATTAATATTTTATTAATATTCTCCATGCATCACTACTGTACTGATAAAATTAAAATAAATATACATAAAAACAAGGATGAAATCTTGTGATTAAATGTTGAGTAGTTAAAATAAGTGAATAACAAATGAGAAAAAACAATACAGCTTCTGTGCTCCTAAGTTCCAACTGACAGGAAAAATTCATGTCCATGTATACAAATCTATAGATTTAATTTGTGACTATTTCACAAACTGCTGTGAGACTGGTCTGTAAGAACAAAATGGAAACAACAGAACAGAACAGACTACAGACTGCTGCTGTTTGCTAACATGATTAAAAATCTTTGTACTTTTCCCTTATTAGCACAAAATGTTTTTTTCAGTTTGAGTTCAGTTTTGAGGGCACTAGGCCTATATGAAATTATCTTCGCTAATGTTAAAAGTACTTAAAGTGTGTTAAAGGGATAATTGTAAATTGAAGACAGAGGCTGCAAACTGAGATGAAGACACATCTGTGTTGAAAATGTTAGAACTTGAGCAAAAATCTTGCTGATTTTGAGGCTGTTTTGTACACTCCATACACAAAGTGCTTTGCCACAGCTAATGTCTGTACAGTTGGTACATTAGCTCTGAAGGGTGAAGAAGGCAAAGTTTTCATGAAAAACCAGATGTTTGTTTCCATACAAGTATGTAGGATTTTTTTTATTTCTTATATTTTTATTTCCTAATTAATTCCTGTTTAATTAATCATTAAATTGATTAATTTTGAGATATTAATATAGTTATTAATATTATATTATATTCAGGAATCAATACTCTGGCCTTCTTTTTGAGAAAAACAACTTTAACATTAGCACACCACCTCTGCCCAACATTTTGACCATTTCTATCTTTGTTGATGTTTGATGATAATCCTTTGGTTTTTACTTGGATGGAAGAGTTTTTTAATTAATCAAATATTTTGCTGTTTTTTCTTTTCACCATGTTCTTTTAATAGCCTTGATGAATGCACACACACACCATGAAGCTTGAAGGATAAATCCAGTTACAGCCTGACAAGCCCTTACCAG